>CM053792.1:828699726-829089726 GCA_028749045.1 Cupressus sempervirens
ATCAAAATTTTGATTTTAATTTTCATTTACCAAGAGATTTAGTGCACCTAGGATATTCTAAGGCAATTCAGAGGTGATTTCAGCAAAAGTATGAGCAGATCTTAGCATGCCATCGACAAAATAAAAAAAATGAAGGTTTGAATTACCTAGTTAAGTTATTTTGAAAATTGTTGAAGTTAAGTTTCAAAGCACTATTTTTGAAATGACATCATTTGTGTTTGTGTTTGGAAAAGAGACGTTGAAGGAAAGAAACACACAAATTGCAAGGAGAAACATTTGGTGCCCTGTCATTGATTCCACCTAGAGTTTTGATGGTTCACGATGTTCAATCATGTTACATGTGTAAGGTTGTAGACATTGGAGACTATGAGTTGCAAGTTCCTTATGACAAGCTATGTGATAATGGAATTTTGAAAGATGAAAAAAAGATTGTTTCCATGAAAGGGCTTACTTGTGCCCTAGCATTTTAGAATTATTAAAAGTGGAATGATAAAAATTGTATTGAGTCAAGTACATAATATTAAATTAATTGTTAGAAGGTCAACCGATCAAGATTAACAAAATAATTATTCACCGAGTTATTAGTTATCCAACATTGGATAGGGTAAAGATGATGAGATGTACATCAAAGAATGTCATTGAGAATTAGAAGAAGGCCAAATGGAATGATCGTGGAGTGTCAATTAATGGAATTGAAGATCTTGTTATCATATTTGTAGTGTATGTAATTGCACACAAGCTATATAAGTCAAGCTTATTGAAAAGCATTCCATGCATTGCAGTCAACCTAGGTTATAAAATTGTGAAGAAAGACCACATCTATGACCTAGCCGATTTGTAAATACAATAACTATTAGAAAATCTTGGAGCAATATACAAAGCTAAGAATACTTTTCGTAACTTTGGATATCTTATATTTTGTGTATTTTTCTATGTACTAAATTGTTTGCCTACTATTGGCACTATTGGATGGGATAAAACCAAACCTATCACTGAGAAAATCAATGTTTTCATCAAACAATTGGGTGAAGCTTTTGAGACCATAATGGATAATTATTTTGAGGAGTTTAAGGATAAAATGAAGTACAAAATGAGGATCCCACAATATGTGGTGTATCCTTATTATGAAGATAATTGTTTTATGGTACACACAGATTTCACTTATACACAAATAGTGTTACCAAGGGTAGCATGGTTAAGTCCAATGCAATATGAAGTAAATGTGGGTGACATAATAACTACAATAGTCACTCCATTATTATATGAAGAAAAAGACAAGAATGACAAGCCCTTCAACAATTATGAGTCAACCAAGATTAAAATAGTGATGCGAACCAAAGTACCCAAGATGGATAGGAAATAGAAAAAAATGATAACATATCTTGAGGGTAGAAGGAACACTTTAGATAACATAGGGAAACTGTGAAGATGTAAATCAGATGAAGAAGAAGAAGAATATGAAGAGTCAAAGGGTAAAGAGCTAGTTGTTGCCGAGCCCAAGGCAACTGAGAAGAAGAAAATTGTAATTATTGATCCTAAGGTGAAAGGGGCTCTAAAGAAGAGTGTGAAAAAAATAGTTATACCTCCTACACCTAAGCCTAAAAGGAGGATAGTCACAAGATACAAGACACCACAACCCTCAACTACTAAGATAAAGAAAAAACTAATAGAGAGAAAAAAAAGAAAAGGGACTGAGAAGCATCCACAAAAGAGCCCAAGAAGGAAGTTTGTTGTCACACTTGATGAAGAGGAAGATGAAGGAGAGAAATTTGAGGCTGATGATTTGATCAAGCTTAAAATTGTACCCAAGTGATCTCTTATGGAAATTGATTAGGTATGTGAAAATACTAGGAACTCAGCTGACATAGCAAGTTTTAAACAAATTAAATATTATTCTTTGATTAAGGAAGACGAGGAGAAAATTGAGAAGGCCATGCTAGATATGATGGAAAAATTCAAATATATGCCTATAGAATTAGGTAAGGGTATTATGAAAGATTTATATAATAGATTAGATGCAAAATGGAAGTGGGTATTATCCACTAAAAAGAAAATAAGGGAAAGCACATTCGCCCAAAGAGTGTCTGACTTAGGGAAGACACATATATGTATTTCCCTAAGAGATTTTGTTAAGAAATTTGTGCCAAAATTTAGGGAATATAAAATTTTGAAGAATAAAGAAGATGAATTTGAACATGAGAGTATTTTGATATGGAAGAAAGAATTTGGATTGTTACTTCCATTGGCAGCAGAGGAGAAAGAGGAAGAAGCAAGAGATGCTATTGAGCTTGAGAAAGCTATATAGGATATTCTTGATTCATCACCTCTGAATTAGAATATCTTAATTGGGGAAGATTTGAAAAATACAGAAACAAACACCTCAATCAACCCTCTCCCATGCACTAACCAAAATTTTCTACAAATACAAGATTATCCATAGAATCATAGTACATCAACTGATGGTATACAAGTTACATCAGCCACAATTATTCTAGATATGAGTGTTGAGCAACAGGGAAAGCCTATTATTGTACTATCTAGGATCACTCATGCAAATGATGGGCAAGAAGAAGAGAAAGGTGAAGTAGATCAATCTACTCAAGATGCCTTAGGACAAAATGTTGAGGGAGATAAAGAGGTTGAACCATCTAAGATGGCAAAAATTGAGAAACCTAAGGAGCAAGAGGCCATCCAAGCCCTAAGTCAACTATTGAGTGTTGTTCATATCAATGAATTAAATGTTACATTTGTTAAATAGGTCACATCAAATCATTAGGAGAGTAGCTCCATTGATCAACAAACACCTAGACTAAGTGCTAAGGGGAAACAATTGCAAATATCATTGTCGAGTGTTAGTACCCTGTAGTCAAAGTTAATGGAACATAAGTTTGAGTCACTAGAGACTCCAGTGAATCTAGATGAGGTTAGTACATTACCTAAGTATGACCTTGATAATATGACATTGGAACAAATACAGAATCTACAAGCTTTGTTGAGTCATAAGACAAAGAAAGACAACTAAAGAGGGAGTTCAAGCAGAAGCAAGTACTCCATGACATTAAAGATAATTTTGTAGATGCATTTGATAGTCATGATGTGAATGAGAATTTTTTTTTTTTGGAAAAATTAGTTTATATAGTTGAGAAAGTAAATAATGAGGATATATAAACCAATGATAAAATGATGAGATGGTATAAGAAAAATTTTAAGGACAAAGTTTTGGAAAAAGCCTTAACATAAATTGTAATAAGACAGGTTGAGCTTTCAAACCTTGCAACTAGTTTGGAAGGAATTTTATAGTTTATTCATTTATTGTATATAAAAACTTGTGATATTGATTTCTTCACTATGGAAAATCAACGATCCATTGATCAATTAGAGGTAGACTTGAAGGCTAGTGCTAATTCTTTGATCAAGAACACAAGTTCAAGCTCACATTCATTCGATAAATTGACATTTTGTGAAGGGAGATTAGCTGAGTTGATGTCTAAAGATAGCAACATTAGAACTAAATTTATTTCAATTCAAACCATGTTGCTACCTCAAATGAAGGTAATACAAAAGGAACTATCCATTGTAATAGACTTAATCAAGAGAGATCCACATCTCTCAATTGCCAAATAGTTTGGTTGATCTACCTGCCTAGCTAGAAATCTAGATTCAGTGTTGGAATTAGCAAGATCTAGATGGAATCATGGATTAGAGGTAATTTTATTAAATCAAAAAATATTTTATGACAAGTACCATTTGACCTCTACAAACCCCAAGCCATAAGTATAAAAAATAAGAGGGAATTTAGAAAGATACAACAAAGGAGAAGGACAAATCAATGAGGAAAATGTTACTCATGACACATGGGAAATAAGAATCTGAAATCATAAAGGATAAATCAACTTCAGATATCATAGATCACAGGTATGAAGAGACATGTACATATATTGTGTATAGCAAAGTAAAATATTTTGAGACCAAATCACAGTCTACGAGGGAGTGCTATTTTTGTTATTTTGAAATTTTGAGTTGATTGCTAAATAATGACAAAGTGCTTTTACCATCAATGTTAAAGGGGGAGATTGTTGATCTTTAAGCCTTGTTGCCTATTAGTGTCCAACGCTTAGTCATTTTATAAGAAGCATTGGTCGGTCATCACTGTGACCAAGCCACCTAATAAAGGGTGGGTTACATGGACTTGTTTACACTTTCATTACATGTTCAGAAAGTCAAAGGTTCTGAGCACCCTTGTGTAGACTGAGTCATAATATATGTTGAGTAAAAAATAAGGAAGCTGAGTAATGTAAAGATAGTTTATGCTGAGTGAATTAGTATCTACCAAGCATATAAAAGCTGATGGAAAACATGAATGTTAATTATGATTGAATGTCAGGATATTAATTGTTGAGTAAACCAATTTTGACATATACATGTTTGTGATGGCACAAACACTTATGTAAATAAATTTTCTATATTTTATGCAATATTTATGGATTGTAGAGACAACTAATGAGCTTATTACATGTTTTTTCAGAAGGCATCAATCCCTAGGAAGGTAGACTAACCAATTATAAAATTAGAAGGACTAAGCAACAAAAGGGTGATTTCTAAATCGTTGATTATGATATAGAAGCTTCTACAATTTTCTATTTAATAAGGGTTCAAACACTAAATGAGTGTGTGTGAAGGATGATCATGTATGCACATGAAGGTTAAGGAAAGGGAGAAGGAAGGCTAAGTTTGATTATTAGAGATATAAATTAGACACTATAAATTAGTAGTGAATGGAATAAAAAAGAAAATTAGATAAGGAAATCAAATTCAGACAAGCTAGAGAGAATATCTATAATCATCTTCATAAGGGAAAATTGAAGGATCAAGTACCAAGATATTATAACCAATGTATCAGGGAAAATGTATTAATAGAGTGGTTTTAACAAACCTAGTTAAATCTTATAATAAAGTGCTTACTTCATTGTATGTTTAAGTCCTTTAATCAAGGTAGAATTAACAATATTATAATTTTTTTAATGAAGAATACCCCTAATAGAGTAAATCATCATAAGTGATCAGCAATATAACCATAATAAGAAAACTTTATTGCTACAGTAGTGAAGATTTGTGGGTTTCATCCCCACCCCAATTTTACCTTCACCTTGGAGGGTTTCTGAGTAACCAAAATATTTGTGTTATGCATTTAAATTTATTTTCATGTTGATGGATATGATGCATAGTTAGATCTATTTCAGTTTTACAGTTTACATGTTGTATGATCTAAGATATGAGATGGATTAGGAGTGAATTTAGTCAATCTATTATTTATAAAAACCAAAGTGACATTTAATTGACCAATAGAACTAAAATCACATGGATCATGCATAAGAGAAACTAGACCTCTCATTACATTTGAATCCACATCCCCCAATTCCATGTCTCTCCTTTTCACTAGTTTGGGCATCAAGGTACCATGTATAAGATATATTGAATACCCAATGTATCCAGTACTTGATATATTAGGTATATGATATTTTATTGGAAAAACTAATTATAAAATGATTGTGGGTCGCTAGACCCAAGAGTTATGATTTTCTATAATATGTTTCACATGATTTGAGAGTTTGTCAAGTAAAAGACAATTTTTTTGGCCCAAACTTTCAAAGAGTGGTAAAATTAGTTGATTAGGGGTCCTAGAAATGTTGAGAGTATGGGGAGTAGTAGTAAAAAAAAGTCTAAATGGAAGCGGAAGGTGAAAAATGAAGAATATGGGGAAAACCACTGTAAAAAGAGACAAAGTATGTTAAATATGAATTAAGATGAGCCCTAGTAATAGTTTCCAGTGAAGAGGATGTTGAATTTGGAAATGTGCATCAAGTTAATATTGTAAAGGAAAATGTATTCATTGGTGAGGAAAATGCAGAGCTTGAAAATGAGAACATAGAAATGGAGAATAATAGTGATAATGTTGCAAAATATAATCCTTACATGTCTCATTATTATAGTTAAAATGAGGTCCCTTGTAATGAAGATGGACAAGTGCCTATTGACATATGTGGTAGATCACCCATATGGTTAATTGAGATTGATGAGACCATTTTGAGCACATTGGAAGGGAAGACATCACATAGAATAGTTCAGTTGTGGATTTCAAATCTATATGAACATATTTTTGGAAACTAGACATTGGTGGAGAAATGCCAACTTTTTCTACAATTGTTAAAGATGCAAAAGATAAGACCTATGCTAACCAAATTTAAGATTTGTGTCAACAAGAAAGTGGAGAGAAATCCCATTATTGCACCATTAAAAATATTTTTAGTGCAATTAGTAGTATAGGAATAAATAGAAAGGAAAAGGAAAAGATATCTATTTAGAGGATTATTACAACTTCATTGGTAAGTCATCATTTGAGAAAATCTATATATTTATTAGACAAACTTGTGTTGAATTGAACATAAGTCATATGAATTTGAGTAGAGCACTTGGAAGAAGAGAGAGACTTAACAATCCTCTTCAAACTAATACATGAGATTATGGTGGGAGACTTATAGATTTTGATAAAAAGCTAATTGATAATGTGAAGGAAAAAATTGCATAATTTTGGCACTCTATCTCAAGCGTGTCACCAAATGCGAAGGATGTTTTGAAGTTGATAATTGGTAATAAAAACTGCATGCCACATCCAAAATATTATTTAGAGATAAGTCAAACAATTTTTTTCAAACAGTTTTGTGAGACTAATCCAATATTGCATTTATCACAAAAGGATTTTGAATAAATGAATCCATTTTATTGAGTGCCCATTAAGATTCAAAATACATGTTGTTCAAATATCATGTGGATTTTTCTATGCACCATAAACTATTATGCTCTATCCATTCTACTTTACATACTAATGAAATGTTGGAACTTTGTAGTGCTAGTGGACATCCAAGATCATCAAGATTGTTACTAGATCAATTCTTATGTCCTAGAACTATTATTCACAAATTAATATGCACATGTATGTGGAAAATGATTATTTAATGAATAAAATATTATCTCTAAACATGGGCATTGTAAATTCCCAATAAAAACACAATGAATATTAGGATCAAGATTATAATAAGTAAAATAATTTTATGTTATTGATTTTGTATGTGCATGTCTAAGGGTAATTTTAAGAATGATATGTAGACCTCTTTAATTTAATCTTAAAAATCTGCTAAGATATTTATAAAATGCATACATTTTCTTTGAAAGGAATGTTGGAAATGATTGAAATGATCATAAGAAGAGTTGTTGGAATAATATATGGAACTGGTAAAGAATGTCCTCAATCATTGTTTTGTCATTGATGTCAAACTTGCTACTTGCAGGAATGAAAATTGCTTTAGTGATTCAAATACTATCAATTAGTTGATTGTCAAGGTGGAGGAAATCAATAAGATGTAACTAAAACACCTAGAGAAAGGTTGAAGTTATGATGTTGTAATGAAGTACAAGGATCAGCTAAGCCATTGATAGAAAAGTGTATTTGATGACATACTATAAGATACAAAGAATGGGCACACTAAAACATATCAAAGAGTTAAGGTTTTAGCTAAGTCTTTTGTAAAGCTCAAACTAAGTTCATTAGAGAGAAGGAGCCAAGCAAGCTAGTAAGAGTTGAGCAAATTCTTAGTTGATGCCGAGTAAATGTCGAGCAAGTTCAGATGTCGAGTGACACAGAGTTTATCAAGTGCCTAGTAAATTTTGAGCAAGTTCAGATGCCGAGTGACACAGAGTTTATCAAGTGCCGAGTAGAACTAGGTGACGAACAGAATCAAGTGCCAAGCAGAATCAAGTGCTGAGCAGAACCAAGTGCCGAGTAGGTATAGGTGCCGAGTAACACAAAGGTGCCAAGCACCAGTAACTCAATAATGCCGAGCTACTGCATTATTTTGGAAATCGAAGATTCGCTAGATCTAAGCTAACAAGATTGTTATCTAGAAATTTGGGAATTAAAAGGAAGATGGAAATGATGAGCTGGTGGCACAGAACACCATGTAGAATGTGTTTAAAGATACAACTGGCAAAATTTCTAGAAGAGAACAAGATATGGGGTAGATACATTGTATCCTACCTAATCCATCTTGAAACTCTAAAATTGAAGAGGGAGAATTGAGCGGCAATGGAAAATCGGACTTCTATTTAAGATGACATAAGTTAATGAAAAAGAGTGGACAGAAAGAGAGAGAAGGTGGTCAAGCATAAAAAGCATGAAGTGCTAAAGGATGTGCTAAGAAGAAGAAAGCACAGGAACTCTATTTGGACAGACGACCACAAGGATGATTGCATTGGCAGAATGAGTAAGAAGACTCAAGGAGACAAAGCTTAAGAGGAAGACAAGCAGTCAGAGCTGAAGTGATTAAAGCCAAGCATAAGGATTGAACTAAAAGTGTTATCTAAAATCTGCAAAGTATGTTGTAAGTTATATCAGATCAAAAGACCATTATCGTTACTTTCTAGCAATTGTAACAGTAAGTCTAAATCCTATGGACTTAGGTTGGTTTAATATCCATTAGATAAATCCTTTAACAAGGTGACATTCCAAGAGAATGTTCTAAAGACCTTTAACCACGCCCATTCCTAACAGTTCGGTGAAATCCTTTAATACGGTCACATTTAACAGTGTGTTGTAAGCCTTTAACAGGGCAGGCTTTTAACAAGGCATCACTTTAGAAGAGTGAGAATCAAGTAGCATGTTACTAGTGGTTTTTTCTAAATTGGGTTTCCACGTAAATCATTGTGTCATGTGTTGATCTTGAATGCTTTATCTTTGCATGTTGATTTATAGTAACTTGCTTATATGATTGATTTAAGTTTGGATGGATGAAAAGTGTATGGATTGATTAAAAGTAGTAAAAAGGTATTAAAAGGGAATTTTGGACCTTGAATAACTGATTCACCCCCCCTCTCAGTTATTCTAAAGAATTCTAACAATTGGTATCAGAGCTTGACCGCTGATTCAGTTTAAAAGGACTACAAGCAGAAAAGATCAAAATGGCAAAGAGAGAAGTTCCCAAGCTCAACAAAGACAACTTTGTTGCATGGAAAATTTTGATGAAGCTACATCTTGGATCCATAAGAGATTATGCCCAAAATTCAATTGTCACTGAACATGTAGATCCAACAGGTGCTCCTACTATAGAAGACATGAAAAACAAGCAAGAACACAATCAGAAAATGCTAAAAATTGCCTCTGCACTCAGCTATGCTGAATTTGATGATATCAAAGGATGTGACACTACATTCAAAATGTGGAAAGCCCTATCAGAAATCTATGGAGGAGATCAGAATGTACAAAGAGCAAAAAGAGAAAGTCTTAGAGGAAAGTTTGATGACATGAAAATGGAAGAAAATGAGAATGTTGCTCAATATGGTGCAAGAATAAAGGAAGTAGTAAGTGCAATAAGATGCTTAAGTGGTCAACTGGATGAAGATACTATTAATAGTAAGTTCTTAAGAACCTTGCTCCCTATCTATGCTATAAGAGTATCAGCAATACAAGAGCTAAGATGTATACCAGGAAATAATCTAAGTTTTGAAGCTATAATCGGTAGACTCACTGCATTTGAGTTATCTAACTTTGACAACTATAGACCTGAAAATGTTGAATCTACTTTTAAGGCCAAGTTATCACTAAAAGATGCTGAACAGATGAAATCAAAGAAAGGAAGAAAAATGAAGTATGTATCCAGTGACAGTAGCACTTATGAGGAAGATGTGGAACAATTGGAAGCATTGCTTGCTAGAAGATTTCACAGGGGCAAAGGAAAATTCAAAGGTAAGATGCCTATCATTTGTTTCAATTGCAATGAAGTAGGTCATATTACTGCAAGATGTCCACAGAAAAAGGATTCCAAGGAAGGCAACAAATACAAAAACAGAAGAGATGATGATAAGAGAGACTACGAAGAAAAAGGTAAGAAGTGTTATATTGTTGAAGAAAATTCTGATGAAAATGATGATGAAGTTGTTTATGTAGCCATGAAGGACCAATCTAATGAAGAAGAGCCCACAACACTGGTAACATGTATAAACAAGAACGATAGATGGATCATAGACAATGGATGCTCACATCACATGACAGGAGACAAAAGTAAGTTTGTTAACTTTACTCAGTATGATGAAAATAATGTTAGATTTGATAATGATGCTTCATGTCAAATCAAAGGAAAAGGTTCCATTAAGCTCATAGAACAAATTTCTTGTGACAATGCATACTATGTTGAAGCATTAAACTACAATTTACTGAGTGTCTCACAGTTAGGCAATATAGGTTGCAAAGTGGAATTTGGAAACAAAACTGCAAAAATCTATGATACTGATGGTAAACTAATAGGAAAAGGAGATCAAACAAAGAGTAATTTTTTTTACATTGATATACATGATGTTTCTTGTCTATTTGCAAAATTTGATGATGAATGGTTATGGCATAGAAGATTATGTCATGTCAACTTTGACAATCTAGTCAACATCAGTAAAATGAAGAAAGTCAGAGGTCTACCAAAACTAAAGAAGCCTAATAATATCATGTGCCAACAATGTCAGCTAGGAAAGATGACAAAGTCAAGTTTCAAAAGAAAAAACTATACATCTAAAGAGATACTTGAGTTAGTTCACACTGACTTATGTGGTCCAATGGAAATACAAAGCTATAGAGTAGATAAATACATAATGCTATTTGTTGATGACTATTCCAGGATGATGAATGTTATGTTCTTAAGACAAAAATCTGATGCTTTTCAAATGTTTAAGTGGTATGTGGCTAGAGTTGAAAAGGAAACTGGAAAAAGCTTGAAATGCCTAAGATCAGATAGAGGTGGTGAATTTACATCAAATGAATTCGAGATATTCTGTAATCATAAAGGATTTAAAAGACAAACGTCAGCTCCTAGAACTCCCCCACAGAATGGAATTGATGAAAGAAGAAACAGATCTATAATTGACTATGCCAGAACACTAATGATGGAAAAGACTATTGCTCTAAAATACTGGAGAGAAGCAGTAAGTGTAGTTGTTCATACACTGAACCGAGTCTAAGTCAAGAAAGGTACAAATACAACACCTTTTGAATTATGGTATGGTTACTCACCCAATGTAAAACATTTCAAAGTGTTTGGTTGTAAATGCTTTATCTTCAAAGATGTTAGAAATGGAAAATTTGATGCAAAAAGTGGTGAAGGCATATTCCTTGGTTATTCCACTAGAAGTAAGGCATATAAGTGCTTGAATACTAACACTAACAAAATTTTGGAAAGTGCAAATGTAAATTTTTATGAGCACACAGAAGTCCAAGCTGAAGTACCAAAGAAAATGGAAGAGTACAGAACCTTTGTGTATTCTTATGAAGGAATGACTGATGATAAGGATGATGTAAATCAAATTGAAACTCAACAACAAATTTTAGTATCAGCCGAGTCTCAACCAGTGAATGTCGAGTTGCATTTAGAAGCCGAGTTGCAGAATGAAGAAAATGCACAATCTGATTTTGAAAATAGTACACATGATGAAGAACAACCTGACAACGAAGTGCATAGTGATCCTGAATATGAAAGATCAAACATGGAAACAAGGACATAGCCAAGGTTATCCAAATATGTAAAAAGACATCACCCTGCTGAACAGATAATTGGTGACAAAGATGCAAGACCAATGACAAGGAACAGACTAAGACATGAATCATGTCTGATCAGAAAATCAGAACCCAAGACAGTATATGGTGCATTACAAGTTGATGACTGGTATAAAGCTATGGAAGAAGAAATTGATCAAATAAGAAAAAAAAACTTGGAGTTTGGTTCCCAGACCAACTGACAAGAATGTGATTGGCACCAAATGGGTATTCAGAAACAAACTAGATGAGAATGGTGAGATTACCAGAAACAAAGCTAGACTAGTATGTAAGGGTTATGCTCAAGAAGAAGGAATAGACTACGGGGAAACATTTGCTCCTGTTGCTAGAATGGAAGGAGTAAGAACTTTACTTGCATATGCTGGCTACAAATTTTTTTAAGTTTATCAGATGGATGTAAAATCTGCCTTCTTAAATGGTATAATAAAAGAAGAAATCTACATTGAACAACTAGAAGGATTTGTTGATGAAAAAACCAAGGATATGGTGTGTAAGCTACATAAAGCACTCTATGGTTTGAAACAAGCACCTAGAGCATGGTATGAGAGACTTTACAAGTATCTAGTGCAAATTGGATTTGAAAGAATTGATGATAACAACAACATGTACATCAAAGCAGAAGAAGGTAAAGACATTATTGTATCTAAAATCTTTGTGGATGACATAGTGTTTGGTGGTAAGGAAGTACTTTTCAAAGGCTTTGCTGACAAAATGAAACATGAATTTGAGATGTCTATGTTTGGAGAAATCAAATTTTTTGTTGGGTTGCAAGTACATCAACTCAAACATGGGATATTTGTTACACAATCAAAATACATCAAAGATATTCTTAAAATGTTTGGATTGGAGGAATCCAAACTAGTCAGCACACCAATGGCAACAGGAAATAAGCTGTCCAAAAATGATGAGTCAGCTGAAGTCAATCAAACAATGTACAGATCCATGATTGGAAAACTACAATATGTTGTACATAGTAGGCCATACATAGCATTAGTAGTTGGAATAGTGGCCAGGTTCTCTGCTAATCCTAAAAAAAATCATCTCATAGCAGTAAAAAGGATAATGGGATATCTTAAAGGAACTGATAACTTTGGTCTATACTACAAAAAGAATGGAAAATTTGAGCTCAATGTATATACAAATGTAGAATGGGGAGGAAACATTGATGATAGAAAAAACACAAGTGGAGGTGCATTATTTCTAGCCAAAAGGCTAGTCACCTAGACTAGCAAGAAACAAACATGTACATCCCAGTCCATTGTAGAATCGAAATATGTGGCAGCTGCAGTCAATTGCATAAACATTGTATGGCTCACACATCTATTGAATGGAATGAAAGAAGAAGTAACAAAACCTGTGATATTTTATTGTGATAATACAAGTGCTATAAACATATCCAAATATCCAGTAATGCATGCAAAATCCAAGCATATTGCAATCAAGTATCATTATGTCAGAGAATTGGTAGAAGACAAACAAGTAAAGTTGGAATACATTCACACAAAGGAACAAACTGCAGATATCTTCACCAAACCATTGCCCAAGGATGCCTATGAATATCTTAGAGGCAAGTTGGGGGTCATACCCCTAACTCAAGCAGTTTAAGGCAACAAGGAAGCTGCCCTGCATCAACAGGAATAAATCATTGAAATATTAACAGGTTGATGCAAAGGATGACAGCAGGAGCAAAAACTCCAAATCAGTCACAAGCATGGTGATAGAGGGAGAAAATAAACAAGAAGCAAAAGCTTATATTTTGCATAATAAAGATGCTACATCTTTGGCATTTATGTCAAAGAGGGAGAAATATGCAAAAATCTGATCAATACAAAGAAAGAGGGAGATATATATGAAAGAGGGAGATATATGAGATCAGTAGTAAAAATGTAGCAAGACAACGTATACAATCTTGGTGGTAACTAAGTTGATTAATTGATCAATTTGATTTGCCATCAATGCCAAAGAGGGAGATTGTTGAAAATGATTGAAATGATCATAAGAAGAGTTGTTGGAATAATATATGGAACTGGTAAAGAATGTCCTCAATCATTGTTTTGTCATTGATGTCAAACTTGCTACTTGTAGGAATGACAATTGCTTTAGTGATCCAAATACTATCAATTAGTTGATTGTCAAGGTGGAGGCAATCAATAAGATGTAACTAGAACACCTAGAGAAAGGTTGAAGTTATGATGTTGTAATGAAGTACAAGGATCAGCTAAGCCATTGATGGAAAAGTGTATTTGATGACATACTATAAGATACAAAGAATGGGCACACTAAAACATATCAAAGAGTTAAGGTTTTAGCTAAGTCTTTTGTAAAGCTCAAACTAAGTTCATTAGAGAGAAGGAGCCGAGCAAGCTAGTAAGAGCCGAGGAAATTCCTAGTTGATGCCGAGTAAATGCTGGGCAAGTTTAGATACCAAGTGACACAGAGTTTATGAAGTGCCGAGTAAATGTCGAGCAAGTTTAGATGCTGAGTGACACAAAGTTTATCATGTGCTGAGTAGAACCAAGTGCCGAGCAAAATCAAGTGTCGAGCAGAATCAAGTGTCGAGCAGAACCAAGTGTTGAGTAGGTATAGGTGCCGAGTAACACAGAGGTGCCGAGCACCAGTAACTCAATAATGCCGAGCTGCTGCATTATTTTGGAAATCGAAGATTCACCAGATCTAAGCCGACGAGATTGTTATCTAGAAATTTGTGAATTAAAAGGAAGATGGAAATGATGAGCTGGTGGCACAGAACACCATGTAGAATGTTTTTAAAGATACAACTGGCAAAATTTCTAGAAGAGAACAAGATATGGGGTAGATACATTGTATCCTACCTAATCCATCTTGAAACTCTAAAATTGAAGAGGGAGAATTGAGCGGCAATGGAAAATCAGACTTCTATTTAAGATGACATAAGTTAATGAAAAAGAGTGGACAGAAAGAGAGAGAAGGTGGTCAAGCATAAAAAGCATGAAGTGCTGAAGGATGTGCTAAGGAGAAGAAAACACAAGAACTCTATTTGGACAGACGACCACAAGGATGATTGCATTGGCAGAATGAGTAAGAAGACTCAAGGAGACAAAGCTTGAGAGGAAGACAAGCAGTCAGAGTTGATTAAAGCCAAGCATAAGGATTGAATTGAAAGTGTGATCTAAAATTTGCAAAGTATGTTGTAAGTTATATCAGATCAAAAGACCATTATCGTTACTTTCTAGCAATTGTAATAGTAAGTCTAAATCCTATGGACTTAGGTTGGTTTAATAGCCATTAGATAAATCCTTTAACAAGGTGACATTCCAAGAGAATGTTCTAAAGACATTTAACTAGGCCCATTCCTAACAGTTTGGTGAAATCCTTTAATAGGGTCACATTTAACAGTGTGTTGTAAGCCTTTAATAGGGCAAGCTTTTAACAGGGCATCACTTCAGAAGAGTGAGAATCAAGTAGCATGTTACTGTTGGTTTTCCCAAATTGGGTTTCCACATAAATCATTGTGTCATGTGTTGATCTTGAATGTTTTATCTTTGCATGTTGATTTACAGTAACTTGCTTATATGATTGATTTAAGTTTGGATGGATGAAAAGTGTATGGATTGATTAAAAGTAGTAAAAAGGTATTAAAAGGGAATTTTGGACCTTGAATAACTAATTCACCCCCCCTCTCAGTTATTCTAAAGAATTCTAACAAGGAACACTAATGTGAACTCAACATTTAGATGTAAATTGATTGAAATGAATAAGATTATTAGTGCTATCCAAAATTTTCAATTACAATAGTTCTAAATTATTTAAAATTTATATATTATGAGAATATTTAAAATAAATATTTCTATATCAGTTCATAAAATAATTTTATATTATATTTTGAGAACTATAACTAATATAAATTTTCGATGTAGGAGCATACTGGGTGTAAGAGCAATCTTGCATCACCCAAAAATGTTTTCTTTTCAATCTTTTCTATTTTAATAAGGACTAGTAGACATGGTGGTTACTATTTATGGGAACTTTCTCTTTTTAGTAAGTTTTTCATATGAGCTCAAAATGTTTTCATTTTCTACATGAAGGATCATTTTAGAGTTATAAGCTACCATAAAAATCTTATTGCTCTAGCTTAATTATCTGAAAAGTTATTGTGGATTTTCGGTGGAAAAATTTGTAGAAAAATATTTAGGTTCACCGTTGGAGGCCTTAGAGTGACTGAATGAGGTCTGAAAACTTGACAAAAGGGTGCTTGCACAATTTTGAGCCTGCATAGCTAATCAAAGCAACAACTTGAGAGTTATGGCTTTCCAAAGTTGGGTACCAAAATTTCTAAAATAATTTGTCAAAGATGTATTTAGTTGACTCTGTATGTATTGTTATGGTCTATCAGCCTTAGATATTAAGCTTGAGAATCTAGAACCTTCCCAGGTAGCATAGAATTGCCTATTTAAGACCCAAACATTGTCTAGCATAGCTCTAGGTGGTAGTTTGCAGCTTAGTCTTGCAGATTACTATAATGAAGGTGCCCATGTAGGTTAGCATATTGTACTTATGAATTCTATAATTCTACATTTGTTGCACAAATAAGCATTCCATATTTTGTTCTCACATTTGTTGTCGTTTTCTTGTTTCTATTATGAGTTTATGGTTGTAAGGGGAGCACCCTTCATCATGTGGTATTATAGCTAGAGTTCTTGAGTGTGTAGATAGGTCATTGACTATGAGGTAGTTCATACCATGACCGTGGTTTGGGAAAACCATGTAGATAGATTGTCGATTGTGAGGTAGTTTGCACTAGTGTTTCATCAAAAGCACAAAAAATGCCTCCACAAAGAGAGTGTGGCAAAAGAAATGTAGGTGTTACACTTGAGGGTTTTAGAGCCCACTAAAGACAAATGCAAGCATTGGAATAATAAATGTGTAGAGGAATCAATCTTCTTGTAAGAGATGAAAGCAATGATGAGGACGAAGTAGAAGAAAATGATGAAGTAGAGGTAGTTCTAAACCTAGAGGAAGAGAGGCTTTTTAGGGCCATCTCAAAGATTGGAAAAAGTCCTAAGTTTGAAGTTCCCAAATTTTTGAGAAATCTTAACCTAGAGGAGCTGATTGATTGGATCAATGAACTGGAGGAGTACTTTGAGTATGAAGATATTGATGATCTTGATAGGGTCAAGTTTGCTAAGGCAAAACTAAAGGGACATTCGAAGATCATGTGGTAGGAGATTTAGTTGGAGTGTAATAGAAAGGAAAAGGAAAAAATCACCTGATGGGAAAAAATGATAGCTAAATTGATGTGACAATTCATTCCTATGGATTATGAGCTTGATCTATTGAAAAAAATACGAGGGCTAAAGCAAGCGAGAAAATTTGTTCAAGAGTATACTGAAGAGTTCTACTGAGTTCTCATTAGAACTAGCCATGCTCGTTATCCTAATGGATTAAGACCAAGTATTCAAGATGAGTCATGTTTGGTTCAAATGATGAGTATTGAGGAGGCATACCAGTTTTCCCTAAGAGTTGAGGAGAAACTAAGTAAGAATTTTGACAACAAGAATAGTGGAAGAGGTCGGGATGGAAGATTTGGTAGACCATCTTATGGAAGCTATAATGATGATTAGAATAACAAGGATGGGGCTAGAAGTAGAAGTCAGAACCAAAGGGGAAACAATTCCAATTGTTTCCATGATCAGAGAGGAAGAGGTAGAGACAAGGATCTAGAAGAGGAGGCTTCCGTGGGAAATGTTCTTACCATGGAGAAGAAGGGCATAGAGCATTTAAATGTTCCCAGTGCCAAGGAAGGATATATCAAAGAAAAAATGGCTAGGATAGAGTTGCACATGTTGATGAAGATGTCAGATCCTCACATTTTGAAGATGTTGAAAGAGGAGAAGTCCTAGTTAATAGAAGAATTCTACTGAGTAGTGAGAATGAACCTGATTAAAGAAGGAGCTTATTTTGCACAAGGTGTAGATGTGAAGATAAGTTTTGTGATGTGATCATTGATGGTGGAAGTACCAAAAATTTGGTGTTAGAAACAATGGTCTTAAAGTTGAAGCTAAAGAGATAGAAACACCTGTGTCCATATTGTATTGCTTAGGTGCAAGATGACCATAAGGTCATGGTTAATGAGCAGTGCTCAGTAAAGTACAAAATTGGAAGCTACCAGGATGAGGTACTATGTGATATCATACCTATGGATGTATGTCAATTATTGCTAGGTAGGCCGTGGTAGTTTGATAGGCATGTTGTACACAATGGGTGAGCAAACACCTACACTCTAACCAAGGATGGAGTGAAACATAAATTGAAGCCATTGAAGGAGAAAGAAGAAAAGGTATGTAGTGTTGCTAGAATATGTTTTGTTGATGGAAAAGAGTTTCTCAAAGGTATGAAGTGTGAGTATATGTGTTTTTCTATAATTCTAAAAGATAGTAAAGATAAAGTAGAGCAGGTTCTTGTAGAAGTTGCAAATATGTTGGGAGAGTTTTATGATATTGTATCAGATAATGTACTTGATGGATTGCCCCCAACAAGGAAGATCAGTCACTAGATGTATTTTATTCTAGGAGCTAGTTTGCAAAACAAGGCAGCACATAGAATGACACTAGCAGAAAGTGAAGAGTTAAATGTAGACAAGTTCATGAGTTGTTAAAGAAGGGTTTGATTTGAGAGAGTCTGAGTCCATGTGTTGTACCAACTATATTATCACCAAAGAAGAATGGAGAATGGATGATGTACACAGATTCTCATGTTGTCAACAAGATCATAATCAAGCATAGATTTCTATTGCCAAGGATGAATGATATTATGGACTATTTGAGTGGGGTCGAATATTTCACAAAGATAGATTTGAAGAGTGCAAACCACTAGATTCATATCAGAGAAGGTGATGAGTGGAAGACTGCTTTCAAGACAAAAGAAGGACTGTATGAGTGTTTAGTCATGCATTTTGGGCTAACCAATGTACCAAGCACTTTCATTAGGCTCATGAATGATGTATTGAAGGAGTTCCTGGGTAAGTTTGTCATTGGTTACCTAGATGATATTTTGATCTTTAGTAAGACATTGGAGGAGCATTTGATCCACATTCCCAAGGTGTTTGATAAGTTAAGGGAAGAAAAGTTGTTGATAAGTCTGAAGAAATTAATGTTGTAAAGGAGGAGTTGGTGTACCTATGATTTGTAGTTTCAGGAGGAGGTCTTAAAATGGACCTAGAGAAAGTGAAGGCTATCCTTGAATGGCCTACTCCAAGGAGTACGATAGAGGTAAGATCTTTTCATGGACTGGCTAGCTTTTATAGAAAGTTAAGAAGAGGTTTTAGCAATATTTGTGGACCCCTAATTGAAACAATGAGAGGGGATAGGAAAGAATTTAAGTGGGACTATAGGACCATATAAGAGTTTTAATTTTTTGAAACAAAAATTTATTGAGTAGCCTATTTTAGCACTTCCTAATTTTAACAAGGTGTTTTAAGTAGACTATGATGCTAGTGGTATTGCAATAGGAGCTATTATGAGATAGGGAGGTAGAATTGTTGCTTATTATAGTGATAAGTTGAATGATACAAAAAGAAAATATTCTATTTATGATTATGAATTTTATGCTATAGTTCAAGCATTGAAAAAGTGGAGACAATATCTGCTTCCTAAAGAGTTTTTATTGTATACTGATCATTAAGGTTTGCAATATTTGAATAATCAAATAAAATTGAACTAAAGGCATTTGAAGTGGGTTGAGTTTTTATAGAGTTATACATTTGTTTTGAAACACGGGAGTGGGAAGTCTAACAAAGTTTTAGATGCTCTTAGTAGAAGACAACTTTTGCTAAAAGAAATGCAAATAGAGGTGGTTTAGTTCAAGGAACTTAGTACTTTGTATCCAAATGATCCTAATTTTGGTGAAGTGTAGAAGGCTTGTATAGAACTTTTTACACTTGACAGGACAAAGTGGTTGGATTTCATCATCCATGATAATATGTTGTTTAAAGGAAGGCAGTTGTGCATTCCCAAAAGTTCAATAAGAGAGAATCTCATCAAGGAGAAGCATAGTGGAGGATTGGTTGGACATTTTGGCAGAGACAAAACCATAGATTTGGTTGCTAAGAATTATTATTGGCCACAATTGTAGTGAGATGTGAAGAAGTTTGTATAGATTTGCAAAGTATGTTAGATGGTGAAAAGAGTGAAACACAATATAGGGTTGTATCAGTCATTACCTGTACCAAAGAAGCCATAGGAGGATGTTAGCATGGATTATGTTCTTGGATTATCATGGACACAATGCAGACATGATTCTATTTTTTTTGTGGTTGATAGGTTTTCAAAGATGGCCCATTTTATTCCTTGTAAGAAGACTAGTGATGCTATTCATGTAGTAGAAATGTTTTTTAGAGAAGTGGTGAGACTACATGGTCTACCAAAGAGTATAGTTTCAGATCGAGATACCAAATTTGTTGGGTATTTCTGGCATATATTGTGGAAGAAATTGAAGATAGAGTTGAAGTTTAGTTCATCACATCATCCACAAACTAATGGATAGACAAAAGTTGTGAATTATAATTTGGGAAACTTGCTGAGATGTTTGGTTGGAGATAAGCCAAAAGGATGGGATATGATTTTACCACAGGTAGAATTTTCACATAATAATTCTATCAACATTAGTACTCATAAATACCCATTCCAGATTGTATATGGGTGTAGTCCCAAAAATACTTCTGAATTGTGATAGTTGGATAAAGGGGAGATAAGTAGTGTTGAAGCAGAAGAATTTGTTGAACATTTGAAGAACATCGACGAGGAGGTGAGGAAGCACATCATGAAGATAAATACACAGTATAAGGCTAAGGTAGATGTGAAAAGGAGGTATAAGGAATTTCATATTGGAGATGAAGTCATGGCTCATTTGAGAAAGGAGCATTTTCCAGTGGGTACATATAATAAGCTAAAGATGAAGAAGTTTGGACTATGTAAGATAGTGAAAAGGCATGATTTTGGACATGCTTATGAAGTGGAGTTTCTTGATGAATTGGATATTTTACTGTATTTAATATTTCAGATTTGACAAAGTATTATGAAGGAGGTGATGGCGATGAAGTTGCAGAAGCATAGTGGAGTATTCCAGTAGCTAGTTTGGCTACAAAGGAGATTGAGGAGATAAAAGATAGTTGTGTTGGCAAAAGTACAAGGAACATAACTTATGAGGAATACCTAGTCAAATGGAAAGGGAGACTAGTAGAGGATTCATCATGGTTAGCAAGGGAGGAGGTGTTGACATATCAACCAAGTTTTTTATTAGTGACAACACTTATTCAGATTTTGCATGGCTATCAAGCTCATTGAATAGTCTATAGTGTTTTCCATGTAATCCATTTTCTATTGAGCATTTCAATGGTTACTAAGGGAATTTAATTAGTGTGAAGTGAAATAGTTCAAACTGAGCAAAATTAGGCAGTGTGAAGTCTAGCAGTTCGACCTGAGCAGTTCAGTGGTTACTGAGCATTACAATTTCTACCGAGTTTACAGTTCATGGAATGTAAAGCTAGTGTTAACTGAGCTATACGATGATTGTTTTTTACCAAGTGATTTAGTTTATGTCAGGTTACACTGTATCTATCGATTCACAAGTGCAGATCAAGTTCAAGACTACCTTGAAGTGATCAATATGTAATGAGCTTCTACTTCTACTAAGTGCATGATGATGCCGAGTAATGACAGTGAACGCCGAGTATTAGAACTTCACCAAGTCAGTCTTTAGAACCTAAGTGTCTTCATTTGGGCCAAATTTGTAATATTGGTGTTAACTTGTATAATGGCTAATTTTGTTATTACGTAAATTGGATTAGTATATATGTAATATATTGTATCATATCCAATGTGCGTGATTATGTAATTCACGAACATAAGTGTGTAAGAATGAGAATGTGATCACGTAGTAGATAACGTATATATTGAAGGCCATATTAGAAAAGGAGTAGTAGAGACATATCCATCACAAAAGGTGATCAATACTTCAAGGAACCTCTATCAACAATTTAATTGTAAGTCAGAAATCTATTGCTTCATTCTAATAGGTGAATTAGTCTAAATCCTTTAACTAGGTAGACTTAACAGTCTTTCTCAAAATCTCTTTACTAAGTGCATACTTTATTGTGTGTTTGTAAATCCTTCAACAAAGTGGACCTAGCAGCCCTAATTACTCCTAACAGGACAGATCATGAGAAGTGATCAATGTAAGCCTTAATAGGCCAACTTTATGCTACAATATTGATGTTTACTAGGTATCATCCCCACCCCACTTTTACTTTCTATTTGGAAGGTTTCTGGGTCACCAAATTATTGTGTTCAAGTGTTATGAATGTTTTATGTTTTTAGTTTCTCATGCATGCAATTAGATCAATAAATGATAATTGGTATATTGTTATAAAGTGCCGAATTTGATAAAGTTTTAGGTCTTACTAATTCACCCCTCCCCTCTCAGTAACCTAGCATAGTCTTGAATATTTC
This sequence comes from Cupressus sempervirens, assembly GCA_028749045.1. Lineage (NCBI taxonomy): Eukaryota > Viridiplantae > Streptophyta > Pinopsida > Cupressales > Cupressaceae > Cupressus > Cupressus sempervirens. The sequence goes on from CM053792.1 coordinate 828,721,858, forward strand.
CAACAAGAGGATCACCATCTTGGTTTTCCTCTGAACACCTAAGACATGACAGGGTTACTTCTCAAATTACCTCAGGTGTTTGATGTAGGAGTATCTTGGGTCTAAGAGAAATCTTGCATCACCCAAAAATATTTTCTTTTCAATCTTTTCTATTTTAATAAGGACTAGTAGACAAGGTGGTTACTATTTATGGGAACTTGCTATTTTTAGTAAGTTTTTTTATACAAGCTCAAAATGTTCTCATTTTCTACATGAAGGTTCATTTTAGAGTTATAAGTATACTATAAAAATCTCATTACTCCAACTTAAGTATCAATGAAGTTATTGTGGATTTTGGTGAAAAAATTTGCAAAAAGAATCTTTAGGCTCACTATTGGAGGCCTTAGAGTTTCCAAATGAGGTTAGAAAAATTAGCAGAAGGGCATTTTTGTGATTTTGAGCCTATAGATCGGAAGTTAGCATTTCCAAAGAGTGGTTATAATAGACAATTTGGATGATAGTTTGAGAGTTATAGCCTTCCAAAGTTGGGCTACCAAAATTTCAAAATAATTTGTCCAAGATATATTTAGCTAACTCTATATGTATTTTTATGGTTTGTCAACACTAGGTATTAAATTTGAACATCTCGAAGCTTCCTATGTGGCATAAAATTGCCTATTTAAGAAAGACCCGAACATTGTCTAGGACAACTCTTGGTGGTAGTTCGTAGCTTAGTCTTGCAAACTATTGTAATGAAGGCACCCATATATTGTACTTGTGAATTTTATAATTCCACATTTGCTGCACAATTAAGAAGTTCATATTTAGTTCTCTCATTTGCTATTGTTTCTTTGTTTCTATTATGAGTTTATGGTTTTAAGGGGAGCACCATTCATCACTTTCAATATCAAAATTTATATGTTTTAAATTATAGCCAATTAGAAGAAACATTCTCTAATGTATAGGTTGTATACTACTCACGACCCTAAATATTTGAAAAAGGAAGACATTGTCAATAATCATATAAGGTTCTCCAATAGTTTTGATACCCTAACTCTCTTAAAGGGAATATATACTAGAGCACATAAAGCTGCTAAAATAATAAGGGACAAGGGATGATTTTTAGACCTCCACACACATAGATCTCCATTGATCCAAAGATTGAGGTGAAAAATTGAAAAATATTTTATCCTTGAAGCCCAAATAAACCTCCTTCATAGAGAAAGAGTGAGCTATTCAAATCATAATAAGGGAGGCATTCACCTAGTGATGGTTGGATTAGAATTTGTAGAGGTATTTTTCAACTTAAAAGTTTTAAAATCTTCTAACTTACCAATTAATGGGTCCTGGTTGAACCCCTTAATAAGAGATATCACTTCCTCAATAACATTGACCTTGATATCATATAGTTGTTTCAAAGATGCGAGAATTTTCTACATAATTTCTTCTTCTCTTATAGTTCCTCTAGTATCCCTAATCTCTATAAAAATCTTTGTGATTATCTAAACACAGGCTCTATATTGGTGTAATAAATCTCTACTTTACACACACTTAATCTTACTTAGGATAATTCATTGCATAGTAGTTTTTCATTGAGACAACTAGGAGTTTGGACCTCAATTAAGTACATGGAGTGAGATAACTCTAACCTGGGTGGTGATAGTTGTTATCACACTCCACTATGCACATCTCACATTATCATCCTCATCATTTCATATAAATAATTACACAATCGAGAATGATCCACCTTTGGTGGACATATGACTCCACCTTGTGCAAGTTATAGATAGAGTATACGCTCCTTATCATTATCTCTTATTTCCATTTCTATACAAGGAGATCTATTATGTACATTTCAATCATGTCAAAGAATGTCCATGTAACGTATTCAAGTCTTAATAAATAATATTATTCTTGCATCTTAATGCAATTATCTTATCAATCTCTTCTCTAGAAGTTACCATATTCTTTCATTTGATCCTAGGAGTGTTGTAGAGTCACCTACAATTGAATACTCTAATTGTCTCATCTTCTTGAATTCTTGCAATCTCCAACTTTTCTTGCTTTGTGTATTGATATCTTTCATGTACATCTTTTCTAATTTTTCCCAAATCTCACGTGTTGAATCTAATTCCTTCACCTCTATAAATTTTTCTTCTAACAATACATTAATTAAGTCTTCTTTTGCAATCATGTTACATTAAAATTCCTTCTTCTCATCATCTATGCATTAAGGTAGTTCATTCTCTAAATTCATAGTAGTTTGGTTTCTTTGTAATCTACCAAAAATTAACTCACATATAGATCAAGTGAGTTATCATCTTGGTCATCCAACTATCATTGTTATCTCCATCAAAATTATGAAATTCATTCCTGCATGCCATCCTGGATCTCCTCAAGCTTCTAAGCTTCCTTAAAAAAGATAATTAGATGCTATGATACCAATTGTTAAGAAGTAAAGTCCATACCTCACAATTAGAGAGGGTGAATCAATTGTGTATAAATGAAATTAATTCCAAACTTATAAAATTGATCACCAACTACTGAAATTTAAATGCACAATAATAGGAAACCAAACATCATAGAAAAAAGATTTTTGTTCTCAAGGAAAACCCTTGATTAGAGAGGAAAACCCTAGTGGAGATAATACCCACTAGATATTATAGTAATACGGGTGTGTACACCAAGATGGTGTACACAAAGGTAGACACCAGAAAATGAAAGTCACAAAAAATGTCAATAACCCAAATCAGGTTCCAAGGCCAAAAATGTCTTTGAAACACAACTGAGTTATGGAGAAGATAAATATTTTCTTACTTCTTTGAAACCCAATCAGTTTTCAAAGAATTAAAAATGGGCTCTAGTTTAGAAGCCATAACTTTTACATCTTGACTCCGATTGAATCCATTTAAAATGCATTGGAATGATATTGAAAAGATCTATAAAAACACCTATCTAAAAAATGTGCAATTGTGAAGTAAAAATGATTGTGTTGTTAATGGGATATGTAGTTTAGATAAAGTTTTGACTACATGTCATCTTTGTTAAAAGGCAAGTCTAGCAAATGTATTATACCAATGTTATTGTAAGGGGTGCATTATCGACTGTGCCTAACATCTTAAAAGACTTTTTGTTCAACATATTGATGAACCATGTATCTAAAAAAGGATTCCTATAGAACTGACGACTATAGCAGCTGAATACCCATGCATCTTAATAGCTGGATTTATTTTTATATGGACTCAATAATCTATTTGATGTAGGTATAGAAGGAGAATATCCTAGACTAATGATAGTTTCCCCATAGTGGTTATTCATGGTCATTAAAACAAATGAGTGCTTGGTTTGTGGAAATCTTGAAACCATTTGTGAGTGAGGTTTGTGGTGAGCCAAAACCACTTTCATGTGAAGTTTTTTGTAATCTTAAAACCACTTGTGTGACATTTGTGGAGTATGTGGTGAGCTTGAAACCATTCAAAAATTGCATTAGTTAGGGGTAAACTGTGAATATCCAAATTTGTTATGATGAGGGGAAACACTCTAAAATTTTTGATAAATGATTGCAAATGGGTACCTAACAAGGCTTTAGGTCAAGATACATCCTTTCTACATTATGGGTAGATATAAAAGTCAATTTGATAATTAATTAATGGGGGAATGTTAGAAATAAATTAATTATCATGGACATGGTCAACACAGACTAGCCACCTAAGACAACATAGTCAACTGACTTTTACCATCCATCTCAAATATCTATCATAAATGCCATAGCTAACTTCTATGCTACAACTTAGGTACTATTCAATATGTATTTTCTTATAAATTAATAGATTGGTCTCGTGTTCAAGAAAGTCCATTTTTGGGTTTCTCCTTTACTTGATGAATTTATTTTTTCAACTTTGTGTTCAAAGGAACCCTTTTAGGAAACACACCTATTGTGGTTAAAATATTAGATGGTTCAATGCCTACAAAAAAGCAATTCTATGCTGAAATAATCACTACTAACATAATATAGCATGTGAATTTGGTTTGACTATGGAGATTCAACATGGAACATTCACAAAGGTTACTGATGTATGCCTACATTCCCAATGTCTCCCTAAAATCCTTTATCTTCTCTCCAGCAGAAGATGTAGATAAGGTGTTAGATTGGAAGATTGGTTTAGTAGCTACATTAGGAACTGCATGAGGAATACTTTATTTACATGAGGAATGTAGGGATTTCATCATTTACTAAGATATTAAGCCTGAAAACATTATGTTGGATGATGATTTTTGCTAGAAGATAGCCAATTTTAGATTAACAAAGCTGGTAGGAAGAGATTTCAATCGTGTCCTAACCACCACAAGAGGAAGTTGTGGGTATTTGGCTCCTGAGTGGATCTCCAACCTTCCAATCACTCCGAGGTGGATGCATAGAATATTGGTATGACATTGTTGGAAATTATATCTGGTTGTAGGAATTTAGATTTAATAGTGAAGGAGAGAAGAAAGTTGTACTTTCCTATGGGGGCTCCATCTTAGACTCAAAGGGGGAACATAATAAGCATTATGGAGGCAAGGATAACGAGTGAGGATGATGTTGAAGAGGTTGGAAGAGCCATTATAGCGGTTGCATTGTGTATTCAAGATGACAAGAATGAGAGGTAGAGCATGAGTGAAGTGGAGAAGATGTTGGAAGGAACAATGGAGGCTTCTATGCCATAAATTTTGAGATCTCTCCAAGTGTTAGTAGATCAGATATACGACAACAATGATAGTTGCAAAATGGTAGTCATTTTAAACTAGGAAGGCTCATGCTAAATAACTATGTGAGGAACTTAATTCTATTTTTTCTAATTAGGTATTATTATTATTATTATCTTAGAAGTTTTGGTCACACTTAAGGTTTGTTTATTTTATGGAATTGAATAGAAATTGGTAGGAACAAATTCTAAAAATGTAATCTTCAATTTGGATACATTAAACTAGAATTAGAATGAGTTTCAAATTTTCATTTTGTTTCAAAATGAAGATTTTTTAATTCCATCTCAAGAAATGGAAATAGAATTTTTTTATTAAGAAAAGAAATAATTAAAATGGGTGCTAACCCGAAGTATAATAAGACCTCTAGACACCAATAACAAAAATTACCAGTGCCTAGTAATGAAGGATGTCATAGGATTAGATCTTCCTCTATCAAAGAAAAATGTTCACTAATCATTGAACCACTAACCACGGTCAGTGTTGTCACTGAAAATCTTGGGACAAGCCCACATAATAACAACAAACTTAAACCAAAACTAACAAAAAAGGACCAGACTTTGCCCTTTAAAACTACCAACAATCACTTGATCATAGGGAAAAGAAAAAATAAACATGGTCGTAACAAAAAAGGATTAAACTTAGGCCATTCATACTTGTCAGAACTATAATAAAAAATATAATACCAAGCAAGGCTATACCTCTAGCCTTGGAAAACACAATACATATCTTCCAACCATGAGTCCAGGCAAAGCTCAACCTTTAGCTTTGGTAAATGTAGTCAAAAGTCTTCTAGCCACCTTCCCCCCCCACCCCCCTCGGCCAAAAAAAAAAAATTTCCACATCACCATCATAGCAATGAGAGGATCAAGAAGGAGGACTAGAGGTAAGAGTTCCCCCCTTCTTTTTCTCACCAAGCTACTAAAAGTAGTGCAAGTACACAAGATCTCGATAAGAGTCTCCTCTTCTTCCCATTTCCCAAAAATGATCTCCACCTCAATAGGAGATAGCTCCACCTCCGTTGGAGCTATGAATGTAGAAGCAAAGAAGAAGATCTAGGCCACCCTCAAAATAAGTAACATCCATCTTTGTAGCAAAGCATTTATCTGCGGAGTCATCCCTTCTTCACCACATGAAGTATATTGTTCAAACATGCTCTATCCATCTTGATCCCTTGCAAAATGAAAGGGATGCTTGCCAACAATAGAAGGAGAGTACTTGCTAAACCCATTCATCACCACTTTTCCCCAGAAAACATCTACCTCCATATGCTTTACCCCCACCTCAATAGGGTTCTCAACCTTAATAGGACATAGGAAAGTGAAGGAGAAGACTAGAGGATGCCTCCACCAAAGACTGAGGGTCTTACAAGGGAGGAGAAATCTGACCCAACTATTAAAGGTAGACAACCCTTCCATCCTAAAACATTGCTCCAAACAAGGAAGGTCCCCAAAGGCCTCCACAAACCACCATCACCCCATACAATAGAGTTTTGGGTAACAATAACCCCCACACATAGCATTCTTGAGAAAGAAGAGACAACAGGGCCAACAAGCCTCAATTTGTAACACTAAAGACCACCAACAAATATTAGGAAATCAAAGGTAGCAGGGTAAAATACCCCAATCTACTACACCAGAGATCACTAATGCATCTTGGGAAAGTAGAGGTAGTTGGGAAAAAAACCCCCCAGTATGTTGCAACAAAGATCACTAATGCATCTAGAGGAAGTAGAGACAACAAGACAAACAAACCCCAATCTGTTGCTCCATATACCATCCACCCAATAGTGAAGACAACAACAAGATCCATTTGGGTCTTCATCTTCAGTAGAATCTACCTACAAAAATCCATAGCCACTCCAACCACAACACAACTCTACCTAGCACAACCCAAGTCCAAAACTGCATCATAGATCTGCACAGACTAGATCTACCTAACATAGCCACAATCTGAGCTCCTGATGCAGATCAACCCAAAACCAATATGCCCAAAACATCCCAAGGCCCCGAAAGGAAGATGCAAGCATGCCTCATCGTCATCATCATCATCACTATCCTCCCTTTGGTTGCCATCACTTCCCATTGAAACCCTAGCACCACTCGCACTCTCTTCCATCCCTAGAATTGAAATTGTTAATTAGAATTGGAATTGGAATTAAAGCAAATTTTCATTTTCATTTTTCTCACTCAACAAAAGTTAATTCTGAATTAGCAAATCCAACATTTGTTAAATTCCTGATATAAAATAAATACAACATTTTCTAATGGCACCAACTTTTATTATGAAGAACAAGTAACATCGAAGCCTTACTAACTCAAAATTAAGAAACATAAGCTAATTGCATTAATTCAAGACTTACCAATTATGCAAAGCATTGTTGAAGATTAGTAGTCAATAGGATATAATGTAGTGATGAACAGTCAAAATGACCATGTTTTTGGATTTGATGAGGTGGTACTAAAGTAATCCATCCTAGCAAATAATTGTATCCATGTGCAATCACCATTCTCTTTCATGCAAACATAACAAAAAAGAGCTATGTAAATAAATGAAAAGATGGTTGCATCTTTAAGTAAGCTAAGAGTTTGAATGATTGTAAATATCAACAATAATAACTAATATCAAAGAAGTTATAGGCTAACACTATTACAATATTTGCAATAGTAGCTATAAATGAAACAAGAAACAATGTATATACAAGGAATACATTTTACATTCCTAAATAAAGTATGGGTTTGTATTATAGAAAATACCAATAATAATAGTGAGTTATTAAACCAAAAGAAGTGAATATGGGGGAGTAGAGGGATTTAGTGCAATATTGCACTTAAAAACTCAACATTATATTTTTCTTCAGAAGGGATATATTCCCATTAAGAAGCCATAGTATGATTGTGTACTCCTAATGAATGTAACATTTGTTTAGACATTTTTAAATAAAATATACACAATATTCACTTTCTCTTTGTTAATCCTTTGAAATAAGATTGTTAAGATCTCCCATAATGCCATTACTATTAAATATATGTAAAGAAATGTCTAAAGACAATCAAAGAAAGCTTCATAAGAGTGTGCATACATGATATGGAAAAGACTGAGAAAGACAAACCACATATCAAGTCACAAAAAGATCCAAAGCTAGTGACTATCAATTTAAGTTACTCATGAGATAGACAATGAAATTATCCTTTTAAGTGGAGGGGAGAAATAGTTATAGCCATAATTGATGGCAAAGATTGAGTAGGGACTAACACAGAGAACCACAAAGAAGTAATATATTTTTGGCAAGTTGTGGGGAGGAAGTAATATGTATGCTATATATAGAAAGAGAGTTTACTTGGAAAGTTTTTTAATACAGATACTGAGTTTTACTACACTTACACACATGTATTGATTATAATGGAACATTACCACATAAATTACCATTGTGATAAGTTTTTACAATACTATTACTACAACTAATAATAGGTATGCAAAAACAATACAATAGTTAAATCAATATTACAAGTAGTTTTCCTACATCAACAATAGAACTATATATATATATATATAAAATTAATCTTTGCATCCTTCAAAGATACAAGTACTAATATGAAGATATTTGGAAGAAAACTTCTCTTTAATAGAGTAGACATATGTTTTATCGACTTTTATGTAGATATTTGGAAAAAAAATTCTCATTAATAGAGTAGGCATATGTTTAATAGATTTTTATGTAAAAAAAATTGATAATTGCCCTACTAATATGATGCTTAGTAAGACTTTTTAAAATGAAATGATTATAATACCCTACCAGTATGATGTTAAGATAGGCATACGTTTTATATAGACTTTCCTATGGAAATATTTGATGATAGCCCTACTGGTATGACGCTAATAACAACCGTCTGTCTTTCGACCGGCGCGATAGACTTGACTTATCAAATACACGCGTTTACAAATGACTTGATTTCATCCACCCGTGGCTCTTTACAGACGTTTCCGTCATACATAATTTCTTGCCCTATTATTGCGGTGCCAATAGTAACGTGGGCGTCAGACTCGACTTTCCAATGCAGACGTTCACAAAAGACTTGACTTCATCCACCCGTCATGATCCACTCGTGCGAACGCGCGAATGACTAAAAAAATCAAGTTGGACACTAATATACGCCCTAGCCTCTTTAATTTCTATTTAAATTCCAAGATTTACCAAAAGCACAACTGCGAAGCAATCATTGAGCAAATTACGCTATGGTCATTGAATCGGCAACGAAGTATTTGTTGCTAGTAATTACTGCGATTATTTCAGCACATTCCTGCACCTCACTTGCAGTAAATGGTGGAGACACACTTGTCTTATGAGCTTCGCTCACTCGATGTCAAACCTTAGTTTCGAAGAATGGGAAGTTTGCATTGGGATTTTTCAATCCGACTGGAACGAATAATTGGTATATTGGCATCTGGTATGCCTCCATTTCTCAGAAGACCATTGTTTGGGTGGCTAACAGAGATAATCCTGTCAAAAACATGGCCGGATCTCTCAACTTTTCTAGTGACGGTCGTCTAAGATTGTTTGACGGAGAGGGTCGGTTGGTTTGGTCGACTAAGGCTAGGCAAAGAGCATCACGAGCTGTGATAGCGGACTCTGGTAATTTCGTAATTCTGAATGATCATGCCCACAGCGAGTCTGCGATTGTTTGGAAGAGTTTCGCGCATCCCACAGATACATGGTTAGCTGGCATGAAGTTTTGGAAAAGCAGTACGAAGCTAACTTCCTGGAAGAGCTCCTCCGATCCTGGAAGTGGGCTCTTCTCTTTGCGAATGGACACGACTCCAGGAAAGTCACAGTTGGTGTTATGATTTAACAACACCATTCCATACGCGTCCAGTGGAGAATGCATTGGACAAAAGTATTGTACCAAGTTTCCGTTCTTGCAAGGTGAGAAGAAAGGACGAGGGTCATGTGTGAGGCTTTCTCCTTCAAAAATATATATTAGTTATGTTATAAACCCCATGGATCATATGATCACAGGGCAATTGTGTTAAATAAGAACGGCGAATTACAAATCTACTTCTTGATGGACGATAATAGCTGGAGTCTGAGGTGGTCGATGATAAAAATTAGAATAGAGCAAACAGGAGATAAAGCTATAGAGAGGAGAAGCCATGGAGAAATCCAAAATGGGTTCTGCTGAACACAGGCCCAGTCCATTATATTTGTAGAGAAATATATATTAAATGCCATTTACACTATAGGAGGAATATTAAATGCCATTTATTTAGCTGGAATATTAATGAAAGGTGGTTGGAATGGATGGTGGAAGGATGAATGTGTGCATAAAATTATCTATGCTCTGTGTTGGGCGGCTGGTCTGTGCCGACCATATTTTGAGATAATTTATTTATTTCAACATCCCCCTAAATTAATTATCAAAAGATTTCAAGTATCCCCCCATAATCTAGAAATGATGGGTCCTAGCCTTAAGCCTTGTTAGGTATCCATATACAATCAATTATCAAATGCTTTCACTCCTCTTGTTTCCCCCATCATAATTAGTCTAGGTTTGTATGGATTACCCATAACCGATGCAATATCAAAGTGGTTTTAAGTTCACCACAAACTTTTCAAACATCACACAAGTGGTTTTAATATCACCACAAACTTCAAGCACTCAAGTGGTTTTGGATTACCACAAACCAAGCACTCACTAGTTCTAATGACCATGAATCATCACTATGGGGAAACTATCATCACTTTCGGCCTTTCTCTTTTGTACCTGCATCAAACTAATTATTGAGTCCATATAAAAAGAAATCCATCTACCGAGATACATGGGTATCATGCCAGTTCTATAGGAATCTTTTTCACATACATGGTTCATCAATATGTCAAACGAAAAACCTTTCGGGTGTCAGGCACAATCGATAATGCACCCTATACATTCACATAGCCCAAGCCCATTAACAATTATCAATAATTCAATTTTCATCACTTGGGGGATATCAATGTAACAAACTTCTATTACATTGACTACTATTGAGAACATCATATCCTATAGAATTATACAAAAAATTCTTGCTTTTAATCCCAACACTTTTATCCAATCAGCACACACACAAACCTTTGCACCATGGCAGCAAACTCTAGCACGCCATCACATTTCCTAATGAATGCTAACTCCTACAACTGACTTATAATACTAACACATAAAAATACATGATAGAATACTATTAATAATAACAAAATAAGCTTTCATCTTCAACTTTAGGTTCCTTCTTTTCATGGCTTCTCTCTTTCTCATAATAGTCTCTTGATTTATTCTTTTCACAATGCATTATTTTAAGACTGCATTGCACCATCAACAAACTACCATTCAAATGTTGTTCATCTTTCTTCACAACAACTCAATCAAATACTCTCACACTTTTTTTTTTCACAAGAAATATGTATATACACTCTGGCACTCCCACTTGCATAGAGGTACTCCACAGTCCACTAATGATCAATGGCAACCAACACTTCAAATCAACACTACATATTCTTCTTGCTCTCTAGACTTTTTAACACTTTTCTGATCTTTATTCAAATCAGCAACAATGCGCAACTCTCCTTTGACTGCAATAAATAATCTGAGGCATACCCTTCAAAACACACAAACTCCAAGCTTCTCACAACAACAATGCTTTTCACTACTTATCAACAATCTTCTTGAGACAATTTCCTTATAACACTTTTTTGCTCTTTAGCTCACTTAACAAATTAATATTTACCAATCTTCTATTCAGCTCTGTAATGGGCAACCTTCTTGCAGCAACAGTCTCCTTTATGAACCATTAGCAATCCTCTACACTTTTCGATCATAATCTTTCAGTCATAGGTCTTTAGACTCTTGGATTGTTTACTGTTGACTTTGATACCATGATAAAAATTAGAATAGAGCAAACAAGAGATAAAGCCATAGAGAGGAGAAGCTATGGAGAAACTCAAAATAGGCTCTGCTGAACACAGGCCCAGTCCACTATATTTATAAAGAAATATATATTAAATGCCATTTACGCTGTAGGAGGAGTTAGCTGGAATATTAATGAAAGATTGTTGGAATGGACGGTGGAAGATTGAATGTGTGCATAAAATTATCTATGGTCTGTGTTAGGCGGCTGGTATGTGCCGACCATATCTGAGATAATTAATTTATTTCAACAGTTGACATACCGAGGTCAATGCTCTGACTATGAGATCTGCGGGGCCCATGGACTCTGTAATGCGAATGATGTGTGCAGTTGTGTCCAGGGCTTCGCGCCCAAGAACGGTTCTCAAGGTTGGTGGTCAAACGGGTGTGTTCGGCGAACACCCTTGCATTGCTCTGTCTCAGAGGGCACGACTGACGGTTTCTTTGAAGCGAAGAACCAGTACTTGTCCGAAAAAGAAGCCGTCCTATACAAGATCGATCGGACATAGCAGGGCTGCCGGACTGCTTGTCTTAGCAATTGCTCCTGCACGGCCTTTTCTTTTGCTATTTTTGATTCACCTATCTGTAGATTGTGGTTTGGTGATTTATTGGGAATGAGAGTTACGTCTGAGGAGCAATCCGTCTTCATTAGACTGGCTGCTTCTAAATTGCCGCACTTGACATCAGAGGAAAGCGACAAAGCCCCTCTACTTACTGCCACCGCATCACTTATTGCTATTTTGGCTCTCCTGTCGGGCGGCTTTATTCTCTGGAAACGTCAAAGATTGAGGAAGAAATACGTGGCAGAGGAGGTGCCAATGCCGCTCAAAAAGTTCACCTACAAAGAGATGCGAATCGCAACGGAGAATTTTAAGCATAAGTTGGGTAGTGGGGGTTTCGGCTCAGTGTTCAAAGGAACTCTGCCAGACGGCACGCCTGTTGCGGTTAAGAGATTAGAGGGTTCCACGCAAGCAGAGAAACAATTTCGTGCTGAAATAATCACCACTGGCAGAATACAGCATGTGAATTTGGTCAGACTGTGGGGATTCTGCGTGGAACACTCACAAAGGTTACTGGTGTATGCCTACATGCCCAACGGCTCCTTAAACTTCTTCATCTTCTCTAAGTCGAAAGATGAAGAGAAAGTGTTGGACTGGAAAACCCGGTTTGAGATCGCACTGGGCACTGAACGAGGATTGGTCTATCTCCATGAGGAATGTAGGAATCGCATCATTCACTGCGATATTAAGCCTGAAAACATTCTGGTTGACGAGGACTTCAGCCCCAAGATAGCTGATTTTGGATTGGCAAAGCTGGTGGGTAGGGATTTCAGCCGCGTACTGATGACAACAAGAGGAACTCGTGGGTATTAGGGCCCCGAGTGGATCTCTGGCCTGCCAATCACTCCCAGAGTGGATGTATACAGTTTTGGTATGACGTTGCTGGAAATTATATCCAGTCGTCGAAATCTAGACCTAAAGGTGGAGGAAAGCAGGTTTTACTTTCTTACGTGGGCTTCATCTCAGATTCAGAGGGGGAACGTAATAGACGTTTTGGATGCAAGGATAGCCAGTGAGGATGATGTCGAAGAGGTGAGAAGAGCCGCTGTAGTGGCTGCGCTGTGCGTTCAAGACGATGAGAATGAGAGGCCGAGTATGAGTGAAGTGGTGAAGATAATGGAGGGTAGGATGGAGGCTGTTGCGCCCCAAATTCTGAGGTCTCTACAGGTGCTACTAGATCAGATAGACGACAACAATGATAGCCACAAAACAGTAGTCAGTTTCAATGGGGAAGGTGCGTGGTAAATATCTATGTGAGGAACTTAATTCCGTGTTTCCTAATTAGGTGTTATTATTCTATTCGAAGTTTTCAATCACACTACGTTCGTTTCTTTGCTGAATTGACCTCGAACTGGTAGTAACGCATTTAAAAAAAAAAATCTTCAGTTTGGATGGGTCAGAATACGAGATTCCAATTTTCAGATTTCTTAATTTACTTTAAGAGGTGGAATTGAAATTAAAATAATTTTTTTATTTTCATTTTTCAAACTCAACAAAACTTAATTTCAAATTAATAAATTCAAATTATGCAGCATTTGTTAATGTCATCAATCTTTGTTATGAAGAACACATATTATATCAGATGGTTAAAGGCAAAAATATTAAATACTAGTAATTGCATTTAGAAGAGGCATATAGAAATTTATATGTAAATTAATATCTTAGATGCATTGAAGATATTTTAATAGAATTTGCAATATCTTATATATAAGATTTTAATATTTTGCATTTACAATTTTGAAAACAATCTTGATTTTAGATCAATTATTTATTTTCAAGTTATCATATTTCCCTTCATCAATTTTACACCAAGATTTTAATAGAGGTAAAATGATTAGATCTCTAAATGATAAAATTTTGACAAAAACAAATGTATATGTATAGATATATAGATACATATACATACATACATACATGTCCATATATGGTATTGGACTCCAAAGTCTTACCAACTCAAAATGAAGAAAGACAATTCAATTGGATTGATTCAAGACTTACCAATTACACAAAGCGTTGTTGAAGATTAGAAGTCAATAGGATATAATGTGGTGATGAATAGTGAAGATGACCATGATTTTGGATTTGGTGGGGTGGTACTAGAGTAATCCATCCTAGCAAATAATTGTATCCATGTGCATTCAACACTTTCTTGAATGCAAATATATTAATAAAGAGCTATCTCAATAAATGAAATTATTTTTGCATCTTTTAGTAGACTAGGAGTTTGAATAATTATAAATATCAACAATAACAATGAGATATAATATCAAAGAAGTTATAGGGTAACCGTGTTACAATATTTGCAATAGTAGCTATGAGCGAAACAAGAAACTTTGTAGATACAAGTAATAAATGTTACATCCCTAAATAAAGTATATGTTTGTATTATAGAAAATACCAATAACCATAGTCAGTTATAAAATAAAAGAAATGAAAAGTGAACACATGTAAATATGGAATATTGTCTCAAAAATATACATTTTAAAATAGTATGAAAATTTAATTTTTCCTTATAGGATTGTATGCTATATAAAAATGAATAAGCCATATAGATAATCATTACATTTTTGTTTTACACAAAAATAAAACTAAAGTGGCATGGAAGAGACATCCTTTATATATCAACAAGGAAAAATGTGATCTTGTAGTTGAGGGATATACATTTGTAAAGGTACAAATATCTTCACATTATATATGTTCCAAAAGGAAAATATATCATAATTTATTTATGCTCCTCTACATCACCCAGTTTACAAACATGTACTAAAATCATTAACTTTGGTGTAGACATTTTCCTAGCCTCGGGTGAGTATACTACCCGGTCAACAAGGATTGTGGTGCTTGTATATTCAAGTACTCAATATAAAAAAAATATATGTAGAGATCACCACAACTATGTAAATCATAAGAGAGATGCTTAGACTTATTATATTAACCATGGAAAAGTATAAACACAACACTGTTGAAAACAAAGGTTTGTTTTTCCTCTTATGTGTGTCATTATAGAATATTAGTTATCAAGATTTGTATTCAAATGAATCTAAAAAGAACAATACATATATGGTGGATATGTTGTAGAGTGCAAGTTACATCATGTTTGAATTGAATGTTCAATTTATATAGAAGATTACATGGTTTATAAATATTTAAACTTTATACACATTGTCATACATATATAATGTTTATGAAAGTACTTAACTTGCTTAAAAACTTAACTAAACTTTGGTCATGTAAGTATTTGACCATCTCGACATCATTAAATCCTATTTGGATTGATCATTCATGTATACATATATTCATTGCATAAATATGTTACTATGTAGGTATTCATTAGGTACTTGACTTAAATTATTCATATAATTTCAAGAATCATTGCTACACAATCTAAGGACAAGGAGAGTGTAGACAATTCTTCCTTAATGCCTTAATTTTATTAATTATGATTATATTTATATTGTCTATTTTTAAATTTTAATTCCCAATAATATATTGTATCACATTTTTTAAGGAAAACTATTATTAAGAATAAATTTTAAAATATAGTACTAAATATATATTGAAAAATTAATCATTTATTACTAAATTTGGTATGGGATTTAAAATATGACCTAAGTGCAAGCCAACTATCATATGTATGTAACTTAGACAACAAAATAAGGAACACATCAATGAATATACACACAAAGATATTGGTTAAATCCTATATCAGACACATGCAAAGCGTTATGGAATATTTCATTATTTTTTGCATCATTGTTTTGCATTAGTTGAGGAATATCAACAAATGGAGTGGAATATGGAAAAAAATTTCTCTCCAATCTACCTCGATATAATATTGCTCAGCCCAAATATTTAATCTAGAAATTGTACAAACACTTAAAAAACTTTGCAAATACTAAGAAAACCAAACTAGTAAAACAAAATTTCTTATTTTAGAGGAATATCATATGAATATTATTGGGAAGGACACACACCAATACAATGGGAGGAAGATGCTAAACATCGAATGTGCACTTGTTTTCAACAAAATGATTTTCTCTCAATAAAGATATTTTATTGTTCCCACTAGGTTTATGTCTACTAGAAAAATGGTACAAGGCTTGTAGTATTTAAAATATTCTCAAGAATATCAATTAAAATATATCTCAAAATAATGGTAAAAAATATTAGGACTCGTCTATGTTGAAGAATAGATTCAATCGGATATGATTGGATAATATTAGTATATGTAAATCATATACATGTGCGTTTGTGTGTGTGCACGCACGTGTGTGGGGGTGTTGTTAGTCTCAAATTGGTTTTGACATTTGAGTGTCAAAACACTTAACAATTTCTCAAGAAAATGCAGAGTATAATATAGAAGCCAAGCTATAGATGTGCCAAGCAATCTTTAGGTGCCGAGAAAAGTTCAGGTGCCAAGTAAAGTATAGATGTTGAGTCACTATAGATGCCAAGTGAAATAGAGTTGCTATAGGAGCTGAGTGAGCCAATTTTTCTATATATGTGGAGCATTAGAAATTAGTATGTGCCAAGTAACACATAATCAACATATGAGTTTGTGCCTTCACAAACTCAAATGTAAACCATTTTTGGAGCTGACATGGGATGAATCTCAAAGGATCTTGAAGATATCATCGAATCTCTTACATTACCTATGTAATCAACATGCAACCAATAAGAAAAATGTGGAAGGCATGCAACCAATAAGAAAAGTGCAAGAAATGAGTAGGAAATGAAGATTTAATATTGATCATAGATTCATACCTAACCCTAACTCTTCAAAATATTTAAAAGGAGAACAAAAACCCATTATGTGTGCATAGAAGAAGTGTGTGGGTGAAATGTAGTGAAGTGCAAAAGGGTAAAAAGACTTAGTGAAGAACAAAGCAGCATAGTAGAATTTAGTTTTTGAAGAATAGAGTATCAAAACTTTGTAGAGTGACATATTAGATCAAGCAAGGATTAGATCAGTTAGAGCAAAACAAGGATCTAGAACTAGCAATTGGAAATTGCAAAACTATCAAGTCAAAAGCTTTCTAATACTCTCTAACAATTATATTAGATATGGAAATCCTATGAACTTAGGTTGGCCTAGCAGCCATTTGTAAATTCTTTAATAGGGTGGCATTCTAAGTGAATGTACAAAAGTCCTTTAACATGCCTACTTTTAGCAAGGTAGTGAAATCCTTTAACTAGGTCACTTTTTACAGGGTGTAAAGTCTTTAACATGACAAGCCTTTCACAGGGTAGACCATTGGAAGTGGTCAAATATTGTAACCTTGAACAGTTACACATTGTTGCAGTGATGTTTTGTAGGTGTCATCCCCACCCTAGTTTTGCATTCTCATTTTAGAGGGTTTTTGGGTTACCAAATTTTTGTGTTATCTGTTTTCATGCGTGTCTTTACTTTCATGTTTACTAGATGAATTAGATGCATTTAAGATGGTTTTAGTTAAAAGGATTTGAAAAGGGGTAAATTAGTTACTTCTAATTCACACCCCCACCCCACCCTCTCAGAAGTAAATCTTTTCACTTGTTAATTTCAAAAATTGGTATCAGAGCTAAGTTCTCACAAGGAGAAGCCTTACAACTTGGAGAAAAGATTTGGAAATGGAAGTCTATAAACTTGGGAAGATCATAGAGAATCAGGCAATTGACATACAACTTGCTTTACATGCTTTGGAAGAAGCTAGAGGAGAACTAAAGAAATCCTTAACAAGAAGAAAAGAGATTGCCATAGCTGAGAATGACACATAGTACAAGGAGATTGACACCTCAAATTTGTTTTCAAATGGAGATTCCAAGTAGTATGATGTAGCAATAGCTGACCTGATGGAGAAAAATAGAGCTCAAGCATAAGAAATCAGAATACTCAAGCTTGAACAAGAATCACAAGCCATGATGCTTTGTGAAGTGACTGAACAGAAGAAAAGAGCCATTAAAGACAAGGCTATGCTAGAAGAAGACAAGAGAGAAACCTTGCCAACAAACTAGAAGAAAAATCAATTGAACTAGCAAGAATTTTAAACATGCAGCTAGATACCTTGAGTCAGATAATGAATGCACATCATGAACTAAATGTCAAGGACATTGAGATCTCTACACTAAAGATGCAGAATGAACAACTGCAAAATGATCTGAAAAGAGAGAAGGAGATTGCAGAAAGCTTCAAAAAACCCAATGAGGCCATCAAGTACTTTGAGTAGCTAATGAAATCTCCAAGGGCTAGCAATGATACTTCAGGACTTGGTTACACTAGCATTGAACAAGGATAGTCTTCCAAGACTCCAAAAGAAAGGAGTAACAAAAGTAAGAACACCAAACCTACTTGTCATTTCTGTGGTAAAAAGGGACATACTTCTAATGTATGCCAGAGGAAGAATGCCCATCAACATGACAAGCCTAAGAATGCAAGTTATTGTCATCAGTGCAAAAAACAAGGACATCAAGCACATAATTGCAGGACTAGGACTATCAGAACACCAAAATTTGAAGGTCACTGCTACAATTGCAAGAAGTATGGACATAGAGATTTTGAGTGCAGATCAAAACCTATGTGGATGCCAAATTAGGTAGCAAGGGAAGGTAACCATGGTCATCACTACAATTGAGACAACAACACCAGGTATAGCTTTCATTACTATCAGGAATATGGACACATTCTTGAAAATTGTATAAGGACACATTTCAAAGGGAACTACAGCAAATGGCTAAGCCAAACCACATGTTAAAGTTGCTTGAAGATTGGTCATATCAGCAAGAATTTCCCAACAAAGTCAAAATCACCCATCTCAAAGAATGAAAAAGGTAAAGAGAAGGTAGATGTTGAACACATCAAAGGAGAAATGAACAAGACATGGAAGAAGAAAGATGGGTGTAGCACATAAAATGAAGGGATCACTTCACCTAATAGGTCAAATGGTCACACTTCATGAAACTAAGCAAGAGAAGGCATGAGGGACTGATTTACTAAGCTTTATCATACATCAGTTCCTAGACAAGAAAGTATTGAAAAAAAATAGATCAGCATGAACACAGATGCAAAGTTGAAAATTCAAGATTTTACTAGTGTTTTTGAGTAGTCCTCAAATGCCGAGTAAAAAATTTAGTATAAGCTAAGTTGATTGTCAAGACTATAGGAGCCAAATGATTAGTAGGAGTTGAGTTGATAAAGGAAGCCGAGTGAAGAGGAAAATTTAGTTGAAGCAGAGTAAGTACTACTCCTATGGAAGCTAACTGGTAAAAAGACAATGGAAGCCGAGTAATGTGGAATCCTTCAAAAGTTGAGTGGATAGCCGTAAATGCACTAAGCATTAAATGCGATGAAAATAGAGTATATTATTGTATTTTAAATCATTTTTTCTTCATTGAGAATGAAGAGCAAAGATGAGAAAAAGTGTGAAGTGAATCTAGAGAATCTAGTGCACAAGAAGATTTCAACAACATTCCAACATGATTCCATCGATTTTAAGGTATTTATGAGTATGCCAAGCTATGCAATTTCATGTTTTCTTTGTTTTAAAACCCTAGATTGTGTAAAATGGCTTCTAGCTCTAGAAAAACTTAGAAGGAATCATATGAATTTCAATTAGTGTCCAAAGAGGTTAGACAACCCAATTTCCATCCAATACCTGAGGCTGCATACAAGAATGACCCAACTGGAGCCCTATCCATCATACCCCCTAAGGTTGTAATGGCTCAAGATGTAAGGAAGTGCTATAATTGCAAAATTAGAGTCATAGGTGACATGGAAATGAGGGAGGCATATGAGAAATTGTGTGAAAATGGAGTGTTGAAAGAAGAGTACAAAATTGTTGAGAGGAAGGGTTTAACACATGCCCTAGAATTCCCTACTGTGTTCAAGATAGAATGGATTAGGCTAGTGTTGAGACGAATGCATGACGGAAGCTTATGGTTGGAGGATGGCCCAATAAAAATGACAAAGAGAATTATACATAGAGTGATAGGGTACCCAACCCTAGATCAGCCGAAGACCCTTAGGAGTGATTCTATGGAGGCAATTGAGAGGAACACAGGTGCAAAATGGAATAAGAGAGGGATGAAAATTGACACTATCCAAGACCCTCTAGTTGACTTTGCTGTTAGGATCATTGCACATAAATTCTCCTAGTCCAATAGACTCAATAGTGTGCCTTGTATTACAGTAGATGTGGGATACAAACTGGTGAAGAAGGATCATACATATGATCTTGTAGTGTTGCAACTACAACAAATCAATGCAAATATAGTAACAATTAGGAGAACAAATGGAGTGCAATGCAAATTTGGTGCCATTTTGATATGTATTTTCTTTTATGCTGAGAATGAATTTCCTTCTTTTGGTAAAGTTGCATGGAAAAATGATAGGTCAATCATAACTCAAGTCAATGAATACATATAGCAGATGGGAGCTAATTTTGAGACCATGATGACTAGTTATTATGAGGATTTTAAGAAGACAATGAAGCAAAGGCTCAGAATACTAGTTTCCTTAGTAGAGAAACATGTAAATGATGTATGTTTTCTTGTAGATATAGACTATACATACATACAAGTGGCCATACCAAGAGTGAGATGGTTAAGGCCTCTTGGGTATGAAATAAACATAGATGAAGCATTAGCAACAATAACTTCACTACTTGCAGAGGAAGTTGAAAAGGAAGCACCACATTTTGGAACTTATGACATGGTGAGATCAAAAGTGGATATGGAGTTGAAGACTACCTCCACTTTGAAAAAGAAAGACAAGCTTGTTAAGAAGCTAAAAGCTAAATTTGGGGAAGGCACTGCAAAAAAAGTAGAGGAAGAAGGTGAAGATGCCAAGGGTGACGAAGAAGAACAAGATCAAGGGCCACTTGCCCTAACTCAAGGTATGGGAGAGGATGTAGATGAAGAGGAAGGTGTTGAGCAAGAAGCACCAAAGGTTGAGCCAAAGAAGAGAAAAGCTCAAAAATAACCTACTGCATAGCCCAAGGGAAAGAAGAAGGCTACAAAGCTGAGCCCATCCAAGCCAACTACAAGGGTTGACACTAGGGCTACAACACAAGGGGCAAAGGAGCAAGAAAAATAGAAGGCAATAGAACAAGGAGGACCCATAGAGTAGAAAAAGAGAAGAAAGTATGTTGCACCTCCATAATCAGATGGGGAAAGAATAGAGTCTAATGAAGATCAATTTAGATTGATAAGCCATTTTGCCACATCTAAATTAGAAAACATTTGCAATAATATTAGAGATAGTGCAGACTTAACTAGTCTAAAGACCATAGATTTCAATAAGCTGTCAAAAGAACAACAAAACATAGTGGAAGAGTCCATCTACACTATGATGGCTAAGTTCAAGACTACCCCACTTGAACTAGATGATTCAATGCCTAAGGAGCTAAGCTCATTAGTTGAGAATAAATGGCATTATTGTCTTAAGATGGAGAAAGAAATAAGGGAGTCTACATTGACTCATGTAATGCCAAACCTTACTAAAGGTCAAATAAAAAAGGCTAGTAAGAAGCATGGGAGAAAATTTGCATCCAAATACAGAGCCTTCAATATTTTACAAAATCAAATTGAAGATGTTGTCCTAAAGTCCACACAAATGTGGAAATTAATCTATGGATTGACAACTGTGAAAGAAGGGCAGGAAGACCCATTTGAGGGTAGAAATGATGGAGAAGAAGAGAATGAGAAAGAAGAAGAAAGAGAGAAAGAAAAAGATGAAGGAGAGAAAGAAAGAGATGAGTTAGAGGAAAATGAGACAGTGGAGAAGACATATGGTGAAGAGGCAATAGTTGAGGAACAATAGGAAGAACAAAGTGTCCAAGACACCCAACTGCCACCACCAAGCCCTCCACATACAACATCTACATATATAGTAACTGTACAGGATGTTCCTGACACTTTAGCTCAGAACATCAATCCTTTAACTATAGAGGATCTCAAGAGGATCCTTCACCAATGTACATTACAAGCATAACTTTGCAAAAATCCAGTTTTGGTGAGTATTGATGAGTTATAGAAAGTTGTAGTAGAGATAACAAGGGAGAAGGAAAGCACACAAGAACAATCTACACAACCTCCCACAGCTACAATAGATCAACCCAAAGAGCAAGAAGAAAAATACATAATTGCTAAGGTTGATTCTACAATAAAAATAACAACAACTGCTGAGGAGCAAGCAAAGGAACAAATAGGGCTAGATGTTCCTATTATACAAAGCCAAGGTGCACCTCCTCAAATTACCATTATTGATCAAGGTAGTAGAGAAGAGGAGAAAGAAGAAGAGAAAACCCCTAAGGAGCAGGAGGCAATAAAAAAATTGGTGAACTTGCCTACTTCGGGGATTCCTAATAAGAAGTCGAGTACTAATGTAGTTCCATTGTAGATTTCAGCACCAGGCTTGAGCTCCACCAAGGTTACAAGGGTACTTCACTATGGAAACCTTACACTTGATGAAGAAATAGTCATACCTAGTTATGACTCAAGAACCATGAACCTTCAATAGATAAATGAAGTGCAAGAGGTACTAGAGAGGAGGAAGAAATAAGAAATACTCAAAAATGATTATAGGCAGAAGCAAGCACTGGTGGAAATCAAAGAAATATTTCTTGATGCATTCAACTTGAAAGTACCTAATGAAACCCAGCTCATCATGAAACAATTGTCCAACATTGTGGACTAGGTATAGAATTAGGACCTAGAAACTAATGTTAAATTATTAGAATGGTTAGAAAAGAAATTTCAAATGAAAGTGAATGAGAAAATATCAAGTGAAATAGCACTTTCACAATTTGAATTGGCAAAGAAGATTGAAAAATTGAAGAAAGTACTTGAGAATGTATTCTCATTGTACACCAAGTTGTGTGATTCCTCATATTTCACATAGGAAATGAGCCAAAGGATACTAAGCTTGGAATGAAATCTAAAGATTTCTAGCACTTATCTACCTAAAGATCCAACTTAGAGTGAGAAGCATTTTTCAGCTATGCTTCACACAAAAAAAGGGCTAGTTATGTTGACAACTGAAGAGGCCAATATTAAGGCCAAATTGATGCAAATTAAATCTTCCATTACCCCACATATAGAAGTAGTCTATAAGGAACAAGCTTATGCAGAGAATGTTCTAAAGAAAGATCCTAATCTTTCTATTTTGGAAGGACTTGTACATCTTGCAATAGAGACAACCATCCAACACAAGTCATTGGAGATAGCTTTAGATAATTGGGATGCTTCTCTCAAGATGATTTTGGAGGTAAACAAAACATTTTTGGAAAAGTATTCTATTTATCCTTAGAACCCTTTGACATAAGTGTCAAAAAGGGGGAGACATAATGTTTTGGATATAGTGTGTAAATAAATTCATGGGGGATATAGTTTTTTGTGGGAGATGTAAATAAGAATGGTTACATAATACATTATTTGGTGGAAGCAATAAAGAATATCCAAAGGGGGAGATATTCACATTCACATTTTGAGGATGTAATAAAGAAAAGAGGATGCAGAGTACATGAAGGAGAAACAGGGTACATAGATATAGAAAAAGGTAGATAAGGCAAAGAGTATCAGATATATCAATATGAGACATATTCAACACAAGAATTTTTGTTATAGGAATGGTAATGGCACATCAACTCAGGGGGAGTTACAAGATTTTGAGGTATAAGAAAATTTTGAATAAGTTTTTGAAGTCTTGTACATATGACGAACATAATATGTAGTATAGAGATCAGATGTATAATTTTTAGTTAAGTGTTTTTGCCAATCATGTCAAAGGGGGAGATTGTTAGTCTTAGATTGGTTTTGACATTTGAGTGTCAACACACTTAGCCAATTCTCAAGAAAATGCCGAGTATAATATAGAAGCTGAGCTATAGTGTGTGTCAAGCTAGAGAATTCAACAGGTGCTAAGTGAACTTTAGGTGCCGAGCAATCTTTAGATGCCGAGAAAAGTTCAAGTACTGAGCAAAGTATAGATGCTAGGTCACTATAGATGCCGAGTGAAACAAAATTACTATAGGAGCCGAGTGAGCCAGTTTTTCTATATGTGTTGAGCATTAGCAACTAGTATGTGCCGAGTAACACAAAATCACATATGATTTTGTGCCTTCACAAACTCAGATGTAAACCATTTTTTGAGCTGACATGGGATGAATCTCAAAGGATCTTTAAGATAAGATTGAATCTCTT
Source organism: Cupressus sempervirens (assembly GCA_028749045.1). NCBI lineage: Eukaryota > Viridiplantae > Streptophyta > Pinopsida > Cupressales > Cupressaceae > Cupressus > Cupressus sempervirens. Next base: position 828,746,252 of record CM053792.1, read on the forward strand.
GCATTACCTATGTAATCAACATGCAACCAATAAGAAAAATGTAGAAGGCATGCAACCCATAGGAAAAGTGCAAGAAATGAGCAAAAAATGAAGATTTAATATTGATCATAGATTCATACCTAACCTTAGTCTTCAAAATCTTTAAAAGGAGAAAGAAACCCCATTATGTGTGTAGGAGAAGTGTATGGGTGAAATATAGTGAAGTGCAAAAGGATAAAAAGACTTAGTGAAGAACATAGCAACATAGTAGAATTTAGTTTTTAAAGAACAAAGTATCAGAACTTTGCAGAGGACATATCAGATCAAGCAAGGATCAGATCAGTTAGAGCAGAACAAGGATCTGGAATCAGCAATTGAAGATTGCAAAGCTATCAGGTCAAAAGCTTTCTAATACTCTCTAGCAATTGTATTAGCTATGGAAATCCTATGGACTTAGGTTGGCATAGCAGCCATTTGTAAATCCTTCAACAGGGTGGCATTCCAAGTGAATGTACAAAAGTCCTTTAACTAGGCCTACTTTTAGTAGGGTAGTGAAATCCTTTAACTAGGCCACTTTTTACAGGGTGTAAAGTCTTTAACAAGATAGGCCTTTCATAGGGTAGACCATTGGAAGTGGTCAAATATTGTAACCTTGAATAGTTACACATTGTTGCAGTGATATTTTGTGGGTGTCATCCCCACCACAGTTTTACCTTCTCATTTTGGAGGGTTTTTGGGTTACCAAATTTGTGTGTTATCTGTTTTCATGCATGTCTTTACTTTCATGTTTATTAGATGAATTAGGTGCACATAAGATAGTTTTAGTTAAAAGGATTTGAAAAGGTGTAAATTATTTACTTCTGATTCACCCCCCTCTCAGAAGTAAATCTTCCCACTTATTAATTCCAATAGGTGTGTGTGTACATGCATGTGCATGTGTGTATGTCTAGACATGTACATACACACAAACACATACCCACATACATGTGCATGCGCGCGCGCGCACACACACACACATTCATGTGATATAAATTACTAACATTAAACATGCATTTGATCTGATGTGTATATAAATCTCCATAATAATATGTATTAATACCCAAATGATGTATCCTGCTTATTGCAACTAAATCTCATTAGAAGACCCCCCAATACCATGTAATCTCATTGATCATATCATCATTGATATTCATTACTGGTTAGATTAACTTTCATGATCATGTAACAAGAAATGTTTCAAGGTTTGGATCTGCCATTTCAGAATATGTGTTACGTACATAGTAAAGCATATTAATCATTGAGTATTTCCTTGAGTTATCGAGCACGAGTATTAGTCAAAGCTTGTTTTGAATAGTCAAAGTGGTTGAATGTTATTTTGGATGGGAAGGAGAGAAGCCAAAGACATATGGATGCATTAGTGGCTAAAGAAAATAATTCTTCACTATTTACATTATAGTTCTATCGTTGAGTTCCTTATTTTTCCTATTGGTACATTCTATGTTTTGATGTTATTAAAACTAATATTATGTTTCCTTTGTTGAAATGTGTCATGCCTTCATTCACTAAAATTGATCTCTACTAATTGCAACCATATTGGTAATGTATTGATCTTAGTCTTTGTAAATTTGTTATAACACTATAGATCCTAATATGCAAATAGCACACTCACCAATGCAACAAAACTAGAACATATCTTGAAACTTTTCAAAATCTTTTGTAATGCTAATTGATCATGATTTCATTATTTTTGGCTGCAGGGTACTGAGAAACAAAACTAAATGAGAAACTGAGGTTGTAGGGTAAATAAAGCATCTCTCCATCATTTGAGGGTAATTACAGGTAAGGACTTATTCTATTTATGGTTTGAATCTAGTAGGAAAGTATCAATGACAATTTTTTTTAAGGTTCAATAATATTATTTTGTTACATGTTTGGTACTAAATAAGGGATGTTATGTATCTATACATCTCTTGCTTATGAATTTCTATTTTTATAAATTTCTTTATTTCTAAACTATATATAGGAACCATTCTCTTTTTAGAACCTATACCTCTCTAGTTGTTAGCATACAAAGGTAATTGGTATATTGCATTTAGAACCTTTCTTTTCTTTTCATAGTCATCATTTTAGCCTAGAAAAATAGAAAAATATAGCTTACATAGCTTAGGGGGAGTTATTTTACAAATTAGAAGGTTAAAATTTATCATAGGTCACTCCTTTAGTGATCATACATATTGTCTTGATTTTTAAAACATCATTTATATTCACTCACCTTGGATTAGGCACCTTACATTTGTCTTTGACTAACATTCTTATCACCTATTTTTCCTATCTTTTTGAAATAAAAAAAATCTACAATCTTATAAGACTATTCAATCTTCTGTCAAATGTAGGAAGTCAGATCTAATACTTAGGAGTATGGTTTATTTCCAAGATTTTGAGGAATTTTGGTGAACCCCAACATGATGCTTATGATGCTATTAAGCTTTAAAAATTATTTTATGCTTGGTCATGATAGAGATCAGATGTTCCACATTCTCAGTTTTATCTTAGCACTGGTGAAATTTGTTTTAAAAATTTCCATCTAGTAAGAAATCATAGCAATAATATTCACTGCGTGTCTTGGTAGTGTTTTGAAATTGCCAACTGCTTCAATGTGTAAGCTGAGTGTGTGGGAAAAGTTGACTTGGGATCATACCTTTAAAAATGTTCTCTAGTAAAATTATCCACGAATCCTCTCTGTATAAGAGTCCTCTATGGTTTTACAATCTTATTCATTATAGATTGAACTAAAGTTTTGTGGACACATGGGATATAATTCTTATTGTGTAACTTCAATTTTTTAAAACAGTTTTCACAGTTGGATTTGACAACCCTCTTTTATATATGTTCTCCATTGCAACTACAATCTTTTGATTTGGAAGAAGAATGGCCAACAACTTAGAAGTAAAATAGAATGTCTTTGAACTCTCTATGGATTTATGATGTATTATATACAATGAGATTGTATAAATATATAGCCTTTTCTATTTCATTGATAGCTTTGCATTCTTTTCTTGAATGAAATGTCTATAAATAAAAGGAATGCATCTACGTATCACTCCTTGAAACATTACACATTGATATTTTCTTTATATAAAATTTTATTTATGATTCTTTTGAAATTAAAATTATTTAATAATCAAAGAATATGCTCATTTTTAAAAAATAATTGTCATGCTACATATTCATAGATGTGGATATTTATTGATGCATACATATGTTCCTTGGAAAACTCATTATTGTAATGTTGTATTACTTGCTTCATGTATCATTATAAAATCTATAAGTTGGGGAAGATAACATAATCTCATGATTTGGAGGTTTCTTATGATTTTATTTTTATTTTTAAAAAATAGGGATATCGTCGAAGTTTCAATGACTTTTTGTCGATCTATTGACAATAGTTGTCATTGATGACATGGCAACATCATCAAAATCACATAGGATTTTGACAAAGTTTGGTTGACATTTCAATAAGGCCTGTCATCGATGGCATGGAAAGCTCATAAAAAATCACTCGTAATTGTTGAAGTTCCTATGTCTGTTGGTTATGGTCTGATGCTACTTACCTGACAAAGATTAGGCTCATTTTTTACGAGGTTGGTCATCGATAAATAGACAGCCCTATCTTTCATCATAATTTTGATGAAATTATAATGACAAAATGTTTTGACTATTGGCTATCAAAGAATTGACTAACCCTCATCGAAAAATAGGTCCAAATTTACTAGTAATGGAATGTATTAAAAGCATATAAATTGAATAGGAAATAACATTTTTTTTATAATGGAGGTTGGGAGATGGATGTAATCTAGCTAGCATTGCAATGATGGTAGTTGTCACTGGCCAATCTACCATATTCATAGTGCACAACAACAAAATCAAATTTAGTAATCTATAAATAAGATTTGGGAATTCATGTAAAGTTGGGTAGTCAAATGTGTGATTTATCTTATCCTACTAGTTAACTATAAAGTTATAGTACATATATTTCTATTGATCAACATTTGAATGCTAAAGTTTTTAAGATAAACTTATGACCTTTAGATGTCCATTAAACAAGATATTGAATATGAAATTATATTTATCTTGTTCCCTTTGGGGTATTTTTTGTCTTCTATGAATACGTGCTCGAAGATTTTCTTTTGTAAAGTATCACTTTGTTGTAATATGGAAAATAAATTCTAAGTTGGCCTAATTTGTTAGTTCACTACTTGAGAAATAATCAATTTGTGATTTTTTATTTCTTACAAGTCTACATTTAGTACTGGAGCATGGTATTGATCTATCTATAAGAAATGTTAGATAGATTTATTTTTATTGTTTTAAGATTCAATAGAAAATTCCAGTGCTAGATGTACTCTGAGACCAAGATAGCTTATTAGGGTGGATGTGTTCATAATGATGTGATATTTATAAATTTGGACTTGGGATGTATTAAGTAGCATGATTCAATCACTCCCTTAGTTTTTGTTGATTAGTCCTCCTCGATGTTGAGCTAAGTATCTTTCATGTTAGGAAAGATTCTAAAAAATATTAAAAGCTTCATGGTAGGGTGATAAGAAACTCCTACAATATTCTCACCCCCTTGTATTCTTGGACATGTTTGGGAGCCTCTACCATCTTGGTCTATAGGTTCATAACATGTTGGTATTCTGGTAACTAGTTTATGGTATCTATTAGAACTTCTCATTTCATCTCCTATCTTCATATCAGTACATATATTTATATGCATTTCTTTATATTTGATGGTAATTAAAATTGTTATTGATTAGTCAATACTCAAATGACCTTGACCCTTATAAACTTTCCACATTTTATGGAGATTGCTAATGTGACACTTATTTTGTAGGTGCAGCCTCTATAGATTTTATTTATGGCCTTTATAATATTTCCCCTTTCATATTCCATAAATACTTATATTTAGAACCTTTTTATTGCTGATTTCAAGAAATTGAGTTTTCTTCTACCACTTACAATCTCTAGCACAATAATGCCATAAATCTAGTCATCAGAGGAAGGATCAATATTAAATACCTTTGAGAAAGTAATTATTTCTCATGTGTATAGAGAAGTCAATTCTTATGTGGACTATACTACCAACTTGGGAGTACATGTTAAGGGAAATATATCATGTCAAGAAAATCTTATAAAAGATTGATTTTTAAAGGAAAATATTTATGAGGACAAGACATGCTACCTCATCATAAATTTTAAAAATGATGATGATTACATCAAAGCCACTACAATAGTCATTGTAATTTAATGTGATAGACTCATAGCATTAAGAGATGTGATTATAGGTAAACTTTTTGGTTATTTTGGTTATTCTTCTTCTTTATTGTGAGATTTCATAAAGTCATCTAGTTTTTGAAGGCGAGAAGACTACTATCAGATTCATGGGTGGCATGCCAAAAAGATAGAAACCTAGTAGTTGTGATGAATAGAAGGATAAATTGCAGGTTTGGGATAAACTTGTAAAGGGAGGTGTGACTCCTTATATTGAACAACTCCACAAATTTGAACCTGAGGCAACAATGGAATTTTTTATGGTATGGAAGGAGTATAATGTCACCATGTATGGGGTTTCCTTTCTACTCAACACCCAGTTTATCTCTAAATTCTTTGGTTTTCTAAATGATGGAGAAAAATTCTTTAGGGAAAGGAAAACCATGGAAGACGCATTGAAGAAATTCCCAAAGGATAAAATCGAAGAAGGTTTTGGTAAAGGTGTGTATCTCTTTCTCGAACAAGAAAATCAAACCATTATGGCATTGTATTCAAAGTTGTGTTACGGCTTATTTTACACTAGATGGTAGGAAGAAGTGGGTGCATTGTTTCAATTTTGTGTTCTCAAATCATTTCTAACATGGTCATACAATTTTGTTTCCCTACTTCATTATTCATTCCCTAAATAGGAGTATGGAAAGTAATAGTAATAAATCCTCCTGAACTATCCTTCATGAAGGCCTTGTCCATCATTTTGTAGAGTACCACAAAACTAGAAACCTTCCCAAGAGCCCTAAAATGAAACTTGAAAGTGGGTTAGGGAGAAAAAGGAAAACTTCTTCTAGTAAGTAGAAAAATGAAGTGGAGAGTGAGGATTATGGGATGGATAGAGGTGATTAGGAAGAATTTGTGTCCAAACTTAAGAGGATGGGGTCTTTGAAGATCTGTGAGGTGAAGAAGGTGAAGGAATGGAAATAGGGGAAGAAAGTGATGATTCCCCTCCTATCAAAAGAATTAAAAACTCTTTTGTCACTTAAAGGAATAGAGACCTCTAAAGGGGAGAGTGAGGAGAATTTGTCTTGCCAAGATGGCAAATTTAAGAAGATTGAAAGGGAAGAATCTCCTATCAAGGACATTGTTGGATATTCAATGCCAGAGTCTAAAGAGGAGCATGTGGAGAATATATGCAAAGGAAAAGGAAGACATTGTTTTCATTCTTAACTAGGGTAATCCAAACAATATTGTTAGGGTTAAGGATAAAGAAGAGGCATCAATTTTGTTTTGATAGGTAGGTTATTAATTAAATTAATGTCATGTGGTTAAAAAATTGGATAAATAATTCTATAAATTAATCAAGGCCGAGAGAAGGTGGAACAAGGTATCCTGGGGAAAATATGGGAACTAAACAAAGTCATTGGGGATAGCAACTCCAAAACTCAAGGGCTAGTTCAAAATATGATTATTGGTAAAGGTATAGTGGATACAAAGGGCATTCAACTTAGGGTAGACTTGACTAGAGAGGACAAAAGACATTAGGAGGAAGCAATAGGGGGGTCTAGTAAAAAAGCAAGGGGTAAGCTGAACAAGAAAAAAGTGACTACAATGTCGAAGGACACAAAGGAGGACCTAGAGGTAGCTAGGATCCATGCAACCAAGCTCCTTAAGGAGTTGACTTAGTTGTGGTTCTCTATTTGTTTCAAGAGTTTTACATTTATTGGTTTGGTCTATTTTAGATTTTTTTTTTGCTTCTGTATTGGTCTCTGGTTTTAGGATCCTTGAAATTTCAATGTTTTATCTTTTGCCAACATAGTGATAATTTTGGACTTTATTGTTTAAACTTTGTATTCTGATACTATTGGGTTTTAGGTCCTTGTAAAACCTACTTTTAGCTTAATCCAAGTCTCTAGTCATCAAATTTTGATGTAATGATAATGTGGAAAGCCATTAACCACTTTAAGTAGTAACCATTGATGTTACCTATAAACAATACACTCTAGGTATTCATCAGTGTTGGATGTAATGGTAATGGTACACCCACCAAAACCAACTATCTCCACAAAACTCTGTACAACATTGTAGATCTCTAAAACAAAATTAAATTGTAGCTCAAAAGGCATACTCAAGGTGACATGTAATTTTCCAAATAGACACCTAGGATTATGTCAACAACATATCCACCTCAATAATTAGGCAATGACTACTGTTGTGACTACTAGCATGATTTGTTACAAATGTTAACTAATATTATTTCTTATTTGGGTATTTTTGTTGAATAAAGAAGGGTAGGGAAATATGTATTTGTGATGAATAGGTAAGAGTAATAATAAATAATTAACAATGTATACACATATGATAGCAAGATTTACATGGTTCAATAAATTTACTATCCATTAGACATCCCATATTCAATAATTATAAAAGTCCAATGGAACCTATAAATTTTAATTATTAAAATTAACTAGACAGATAAAGTAATAGAAAAGACACTCAATAGATGGCCAGAACAAGCTGTTGACTCCAAACAAGAAGTCCTCCTACGTAAACATCAACAATCACAATGCTTACATATGTAGTTTAATTTTTATTTTTATTTCTAAGATTTTGAATTAAAATTTACTTTAAAATGTGATTCAAATTTATTTTTGGTAAAATAGGATATTTGAAGGAAAAAATGATGATTTTTAAAATTTTTTTTTTAAAAAAAAGTTTGCATTTATAAGGAGTATATTTAGCTAGGATTGATTTTTTTCTTATTAGTTTAAAATTTTTGATCAATCATTTAAGATTTTTAAATTTGTACATAATTATTTTCTTCTTATTTTATATTTATAATTTTAAAAAAATGAATAGTTAAATAATCAAATTTATGAGGCTGCTGAGAAATTTTAAAACTTAAACTATATCATAAAATTATTGAGAGGACTTATTTCTAGCATATTTAAGATGGATAATTTTGTAGATTAAACTATATGATTTTAACTTTAAAATTCTTTCTTGCTAAAAGTTTAACATCAAATCATCTTTTAAAAAAAAAAAATGAAATTAAATTTTTTAAGGTTTTCCATTGTTCTAAACCTACAAAACCTCAGATATATGATAAATATACGGATAAAACATATTGTGATCCTTTGTTAATAAGATTGCTTCAAGTGATTTGGAATAAAATGCTTCAAGCCTTAGGATTCAATCCAATTTTCCTCCAATTTGTGGAAGTGCTCTTCAAGGATTCTCCTACTTGCATCACTATCAAAGGATTGAGAAATTTGAGACCTTTGGCCTCTTCAAGTCCATCTACCAAGGATTTCCTTTGATTCTTTCTTTGTATGTTCTTATTGCTGAAGGGTTTGGTTATCTTCTTGCCAATGCCATCTCCTCTGACCATGTTAGGGGAATTTCCCTACCTAAGTCTCCTAATCAGCTTGTTGATGGGTACTTTGTTGATGATTCCTTCCTTATGCTTATTGAGGATGATAATAATGTCTTGAATGCCCTTCAATGTCTTGAGACCTTTTGTTTGGCTTCTGGGTTTGCCATCCAATGGAACAAAGCTTTGTGCTACAGGAAGTCAATTCTTTCAGCTCCACTTTGGCTTTCCCACTACTAGTGGAAATAGATTCAACATGGTGACATCTTTCACTTTTTGGGTATTTCCTTTTTTTTCATGCTTCAGTTGTTGATCTTTAGAACATTGTGATTGCCAAGATTTCTAAGAAGCTGGGTTATTGGCTCACCACACCTCTTTTTCTAGTTGGAAAATTCCAAATTTGTTCCAAGGTCATAGCTACTACCCATGTTTATTATTCTTCCTATTGGGGCACCCTCTAAAGCCTCTTATCTCAAGTTGGAAAAGCTCCTTAGAGATTTCCTCTATGCTTCGAGAACTGATCACCATGGATTTCACAGAGTCGCTTAAGGTTACTGTTGTTTGGCCAAGGAGTCTAGACATCTTGGCCTCCATTCCACTCAAGAATGGGGTATTTCTTTATGTGATAAACGGGTCATTTGATCCCTCAGTAGAGATGAAGCCTAAAAGATCCTTCTTAGGAATTGTGTTTCCTCTAGATTCCCAATTAAGAGATATGTTTGGAAGGGATTTGGTTTTAAACCCTTCTCATCATGCTAGAGCCATTGCAAATTCAAGGCTCTTTTGTCATCAAAAGTATTTGGAAAGCTTGGGAAGCCATCAAGTTATGGCTCCATTGCATTGGTGATGGCTTTATGGATGGACTCTCTATGAATCAACACAATCTTTGGTGATCACCCTTATTTTTGTTCAAGGTGCACCCCTTGCCAAGATTCAGGGTGCAGTGCACTGCATTTTTTCAAATGTGGCATCAAGACTTCCAAAGATCATTTTTTCCAGAGTTACCATGAGTCTTAGATCGTGAGAGGATATGCAGGTCTAGTTTCGTCTGTCTCATCCAGATCAACATAATTTTGACCTATTAGTCTCTACATTGCCACCCCATATGCTTCACGAGTTGGGTATCTAGCCTATCAAACCATGGTAGAAAGACGGAAAGTTTAACATCAAATCATCTTTTAACATTAAAAAAAATTGTAATGCTGTACAACTTTTTGAAATTATTCGATGACAAACTAACTTCCAACAATCCCACCTAATTTAGAACGAATCAAACATTTAATTACTATAGCACTTAATCATATTATGAACTTTATTACAAAACATTAACGGTGATTAACAAAACGATTCCACCACCACGTTCGTTGAACTCGTTCGCAGTACTGACAGGAGGAGGCGGGGTAAGAGACCGCCCTTGACTGCATACCTTTACATATGAAGTGCTTGAAATGCTTGCTGTTTGATAAGCCCCGGTGAAGTTGCTGGTCTTCATCTTGCAAGTGCCCGTACCGTCATTCATCGTTGTAGATGCACCGCAGCTCAGATTCTTGAGGCAGTTCTGCCAACAATCTGGATCCCCCAAATAATACACCTCTGAGTTTGACTCAGACGCTGGTGGATAAGATAAGAATTCTGTATGATCAAGTGGAACCATATTCTGGTAAATGTTGCACTGTGTTATATCCTGTTGCCTCCTACATCCCTTGCTGGCATCATTCAGATCTATCTGAACAAAATCGGCGGTTGGGCATTCGCAATATGGACCCGTATTATTGTAAATACACACCCCGAAATTTCCACACCATCCATAGACTCTGCACTGGTCTGGACCCGTATTATTAATCACCAGATTATCAGTAGGATTTCCAAAAGTATCCCAAAAAATGTGTGTGCTGCCGTTTTGCAGCACAAAGTCCCCATCATCTCGCATATCTGCAGATGCCACCCCTTTTTTGGATGTATTGGTCTCCCAGACTGTTGCCGTCCCATTACTTAAAACTATATTGCCATCATTCTTTATAGTGAAGGAACCATCTTCTCCCACTGCGATTCTTTCGTTCAAGCCTGCAGTCCACACCAGGGTTGTATCATTGATGCTAGCAAATCTAATGCCTACAACATATAATACCCTGTTTCTGCTTGTGTGAAATCCTAAACTGAAATTCTTGCCCGGGGAATTCCAAGATTGTTGTTGGCGCGAAGCAGAGGGTCTAAGACTTGACCCTAGCTTCATTGTTCCCTCTGCAAACATTTCTGGATAAATACAGCAAGAATACATAATATTGGGATTCCCATAATTTCATGATTGTTGGGGTATTCAGTACCAAGCAATCAATAGTTGTTTGGACCTCCTCTGTTTATATATGGAATTAACTAAACATTTTTGGTCTTCGATCCTATTCTTTTAATACTGAAATTAAATTTACTGGAATTAAATTGTCTGAACATTGATTCCACTGTCAAAGCAAAATAATATGAGTTCGATCATCCGGATTGACTTGACTGAAGTTTTTTAGTCGCGGTCAAAGCAAAACATTTAATATAATATAAAAAGAAAATTATGTTGTGTAGTCTAAAAATTGTAATTCACAGTCCACTCAAAACATTTAATGACCCCATTCATACAATAATTTTCCCACAACGCACTAGGATAGTGATTGAGTCCCAATGGAATCTATGACTCCTGGTAGATGACATCGATGATTTTAAAAAATCATTTTATTAGTTCAAACTAAACGTGTATGGTTTAGAATGAAAACTAATAAATTCTTAGACTTTTGTCTTTTATTTTAATTTTATTTTTAGGCCTATGGATTTCCCATATAAAGTAAAGGCGCTTCTTTTTAAAATCAATGGTCCAAAATCAGAGAGAAGGTTAGATGACCATCTATGGATGGTCTGATAAATCTCAACTATTGAACAAGTCATTGCATCATTATTAATGTCTACGACGGACTTCGTTGCATCATTACTAATGTCTACGGTCGAATTCATTGATCTCTTTTTACAACCTTCCTAGAAATTTAGCGAAATAGATATGCAGCCAAAAGAATGGCTAAATATTATAATTTATTAATTCTTTAGAATTTACAAAATAGTCAATTTATGATTTTAATTTAATATTAAATAATAAAGTAATACCCATTCTATTGGCTGGTAGACACTTCCAAAAGTTAGCATTATGGGCCCCTCGCTCATATGCGATTTTATCCATAGTGAGTCATCAATGTCATCATTATCTTGATTGGAGTTGAAATTTTTTTGGCTGAGTAATTTCTCCCAACTACCCAATTGTCCGCTATCACCAGCCTTGATGTTAATAGTAGTTAACATGCCACACTCAACTGCCCAACATTGTTTGACCTTCAACCTCCAAATGCTTGTAGCCACCCATATTAAATGCAATATATTAATATTTTATATGATGTAATTTATATGTTTGGTAATCTAGAGAGTTCTCAAACCTCTATAAATAGAGGCTTTATGTAATGCATTATGCAAGTCGGTAAGGCAATAAAATTAGTTTTATTTTATTGTGCATTTGTCTTTCTCTTTGCCTTCAGTTTTGTGGTACAATTACCATGCCATAAATGACCTTTGCAAGGAATGATGTCCCATTGCACTTATTCTTCCTAATGTCAATTTATGTAGTTGCTACATCCTAAAGTTTTTCTTTTCTAACGTGTCCCTTAGTTTCTTGATTTTATTTGAATTTGTAAGCCTCCTAAACTTACAAGAGTATTAGTCAAGATTCTTAACTTTCTTTTCCAACACTAAAATTCCTCTTTTATGTCCACCTGCCTATTTTCCATTGCCAAAATGTACCCCTTCAATTCAGTATACATCCTCTCCAACTCTTGTAACAGTCATGAATAAAATCCAATCAATTTGCGCAAATACGAATCATCTTTAAATGCCACCAGTACCACAATGTGATTTCCCTTGTCAAAAGCTTCTAGGAGCTTGATTTCCACATTATGACTTTGGCAAAAATATAGATCTCATTTTTGGAGTTCATGAGACCTATATTATGATTTAAATAAAAATTTAATAAGATTTCAAAATTTTTAAATATTAATATATCTATTCAAAAAATTTCATATTATTCAAATCTAGAAAAATATATATTTTTAAATTATAAATTTCTAATCAATTCAAATTAGCTTCTTATAATAGGCATTTACAATTATCACTTTAAATCCTTAGGTTCTTTTGAATTCATTATGCTCATTAAAAATATTTAGTTGTGTAAAATATAATCACTTTGGGAGCTCACCCTAAAAACAAAAGAATTATAGATACTAATAAAATTCAATAGTTTTTCTTTTCAATATTTTAAAATAATATATGTTATAAATGATAAAAAAAATAAAACACACACACTCTCTCTCTCTCTCTCTCTCTCTCTCTCTCTCTCTCTCTCTCTCTCTCTCTGTATATATATATACATATATACATATATACATATATATATGTACATATGTACATATATATATGTACATATGTACATATATATATGTACATATGTACATATATATATGTACATATGTACATATATATATGTACATATGTAGATATATATATATATACATATATATATGTATATATCTACATGTACATATACATATACATATACATATATATATATGTATATATGTACATATATATATGTATATATACATATATATATGTGTACATATGTATATGTATATGTACATATATATATATGTATGTATATATATGTACATATATATATATGTATATATATATACGTACATATATATATACGTATATATATATATATACATATATATATATGTACATATATATACATATATATATGTACATATATATACATATATATATATGTACATATATATATGTACGTATATATATCTACATATATATGTACATATATATATATGTACATATATATATCTACATATATATATATATGTACATATATATATCTACATATATATATATATACATATATATATATATATATATATATATAGACTTGTAATTCCTAATTTTTAATATTTTTATGAGAAAAAGAGATTTTTTTTATCAATAAAAGGATGAAGTCATTTGATTATATATATATAACAAAATGATAATACAATGTGTTTTACTCTATTCAAACGGGCACTAGTAGGAAAGAGCAGAGATGAAAGCCTCTAGTCTTGCCCAACACTTTCATCCTATACAAAATTACAAATTAAAAGGGGCATGCACCAATTTACATAGATTTATGATGATAAAGAAATTATATGTTTCAACATGCCATTTAAGTGATGGTGTTCAAGATTAATATGCCATCATTTGATAGAGGTGGGTGTTGCATGTCCTCCTACTTTCTGTCATATACTTCAAACTCATTGAAATTGTTAGTAAGGTTAAAAATCTAAGAATCTCATCTTTCTTTGCAACATTAATAAGTTTAACGTAATGGATTTCTATTTCTCAAATAGATGTTGCTTTGCCCCATTAATATTTTCTGTCAAGGGTTAAATGAGTTAGTGGTATGGAAGTAAACCTAATTAGTTATTGTTCTTTTAATTATCTAAAACTATTGAGAGCCCTATGCTGATAATAGGTTTCGAGTATAAGTTTGACAATGAGTAAATCAAGAATAGAAACAAATGGACTGAACTCTTAAATAGATAGAGAAGTAGAATGATAACTTAAATCAAAATTTTTAATCTCTCGATGCAAATTCAAAATGGGCATAAAGAAACTAAAGATTATCATTTTTTAGATATTGATGAAAATTTGGGTCCGGTGTCATATTTTAGAGAAAGGATAAGCTCCCTTCCTCCCTTCCCATAGGCACTAGCATAAGACTAATTTGAGGCATTAGAATTGTGAGACAAATAATCTTATTACGAAACCTGTTTGAGTCTAGTTGAGATGTGTTATTGTACTTAGGTATCATAATCTTAGTTTGTGTTTAATTAGAATAATATAAATTACCCTTTAGACTATCAAATTTGATGATTCTTTGATGAGTTTAACTTGTTTTTATGGTTCTTATTGTTTCTATGTTTCAAATTTCAAAGAATTTTAATTTAGTTAATTTGTGCAACAATCAACATGATTTCTTAGGCAAAGATAAAATCCATCACTGAATAAGATCCAAGGTTAACTAACAAAAGATACAAGACCACACCAAATCAGAGATAAAAGTTGAAATCTTACTATATTCATAAGATCTTATAAGATAATATATTTACACAACCATGGAGGCAGAAAGCCAACATGGAATACACAAAGCCAAACATAACTATTGATACACTAGACAATGGTAAAACAACTTGAAAAAGATAGAACAAGAGGAAAGGCAACCCAAAATGGAAAACCCCAAGTAGAAAAACCACAAAATAAGTAAGGAACTAGGTACAAAGTACCAAAGATCCACTCTGGACACTCAAAATAGAGAAGGGAGCAAGCTCTGAAAAAGTAGCCACCAATCAAGAGCTAAACAGAGTTAATCACCCAAAATATTCTCCATGTTGTAGTACCATTCCATGCCCCTCTAGTCAACACAGATACATATGTCTATGGTGGCTAGAAGAAACATCTAGTTGTCTTGTCTTGAAAAATTAGAGTAGGAAAAACTAAAACTAGCTTATCCCAAATATTAAACTCTCTTCTTTTAAGAATGCAAAGGTCATCACCAATATTCCCTAAGATAACATCTAGTTCACAGAGTAAGGGAGCATTAAAAATAGCCATGCAAAAATCCCTAAGAGCCAATTTATCCCTATCCATGAGCAGAATGGTAGTTATGAACATAACTACTATGTTAGAGTTGTCCTTGGGCCTATCAGCTAAAGTAGAAAAGTCCTTGCCCAGAATGATCTTGATGGCTCGAAGGACTAGATGGTCCTTGGATTCAACCATCTTGCTAATTCTAAGGAGAAAAATCTCCTCCAAAAATTCCATCTCTATATGACTAGGCTTCATCTTGATCAACGTGGCCATCCTACATACATCAAAGTTAAAAAGCACAATATGACCACTATCAAATCCCAACAACACACAATACTCTCAATTGTGAATTCACAAACCAACCATTAAGTTTCTTAAATGGATAGGGCATCATGATGAGGGGATACCTTCTCTTTAGGAGATTGTGTAAAAAATTTAGAAAATCTTACAACAAGATATCCTAAATCAATTGTTGTATCGATATGTCCTTCCCCAAGTGTGTTGGTTGTGATTTGTGAGTTTTCAATTAATAGGGTACAAAATACTAAATTTAAAGTGATCAAAGGAATGTGTAAAAATATTTGCCAAAATTTGGAGATGGATCCACAAGTTTCTATGAGTAAGTCCCTCCTAACTTACTTTCCAAAAGAGCTTAGATTAATTATTACAATGACTAAATAGTATGCATCCACACTAGTCTATTGATCAACAATAATGACTATTTAAAAGTTTTAAAGAACTAGGAGATTTTGCATATTTGACCATTTATGATGCAACTAGAGATTTATCAGAATTTATAAATAGTGAAATTTTGACCATCAACTCCATAGTTTTCTAAGGCATATGCTATTTTGTTGCCTTCCCTATATATATGTTGGAACCTAATCTTCAAAATTTTTGACCATGTTTAATGCTATTTTGAGTTTTGAGTTGAGTGACCAATTTGGTGTACATTTTTGAAGTGTATTAATAATGATTAATGAGTCTCCTTCTATTATTAGTTTTGTAATCCCTCCTTCCAAGCTAGGTTGAAGACCTTCTAATAGTGCTTCCAATTCAGCTAGATTGTTAGTTATCCTCCCTATTAGTTTAGCTAGTTTAAGGATCTATTTGTCTGAGTTGGTGATGTAGCATCCTAAACCAACAATACCTGGGTCACCCCTTGATACACCACCAAAATTTACCTTTTCCCAAGCTAGAAATGGGGGTAGCCATTTATAAATTTCTTGTGCTAGTTTGTTAGTTTTTGTATAAACCCTAGGGGGTTGATTATATTATTCCAATTCTTTTTCATAAGTGCATCCCATTCAGAGAGCACTCCTTCTTCCCTGGTGTGATTTCTTAGGTAATTATTCATAACTTCTGTGATGCTAGATTCTACTTTGTTTAGGAAAGAATTAAGTTCTAGCTCCTCGTTATTAAATATTCTCATATTTATTTTCTTCCAAATCTCCCATAAGAGGGTGGATGGTGAAACTTTCCAAAAGTTATTATAGATTCTGGATTGTCCATCTTTTGGCTAGCTTTTAAGATGTTCCTAGAGGTTGGACTAGAGATTTGTAGACCAATTTAGTTTCTCACATAGCTAATACCAACATGATTTAACAAAGCTACACTAGAAGAGAAGATGATCTACCATCTATGGTGCCTTTTTACATAAAGGGCATCTCAAAGGACCTTTAAAACCAATTTTGGTGAATTGATCTATTGTGAGGATTTTGTTTTGGGATAGTTCCCACAAAAATATCCTTGCTTTGGGGAGGCATGTAGGGTCCCAACAAAGAGAAAGAGGGATTTCAATTTTCTCCCATCTTTGAGAATTTATGATCATCTCATAACCTAGTTTAACCATGTAAGTTCCTTCCTTCGAGGACCCCCATATTAATTTGTCATAGTGATCAACTTGTTTGACTAGTCTTTGATCAATATACTTCTTAAACTATATTTTTTCCTGTTCCATAAGTTCAGTGTTTTCTATTGTCTTCCATTTCCATATTTCTATTTGGTTGATAATTTCTTCGTATTCTTAATCTTTAACAAATTTTCCCCACCAATTTATCAATTTGAGTTTAATGAAATCTAAGAGAGCAGTAGAACTGGGATGGGGAAGCCCTTCCCAAGAGTCTATTGGAAATGATTGAAATGATCATAAGAAAAGTTGTTAGCATAATATATGGAACTGGTAAAGAATGTCCTCAATCATTGTTTTGTCATTGATGTCAAACTTGCTACTTGCAGGAATGAAAATTGCTTTAGTGATCCAAATACTATCAATTAGTTGATTGTCAAGGAGGAGGCAATCAATAAGATGTAACTAGAACACCTAGAGAAAGGTTGAAGTTATGATGTTGTAATGAAGTACAAGGATCAGCTAAGCCATTGATGAAAAAGTGTATTTGATGACATACTATAAGATACAAAGAATGGGCACGCTGAAAGATATCAAAGATTTAAGGTTTTAGCTAAGTCTTTTTTAAAGCTCAACTAAGTTCATTAGAGAGAAGGAGCCAAGCAAGCTAGTAAGAGCCGAGCAAATTCCTAGTTAATGTTGAGTAAACTTCAGATGCTGAGTAAACTTCAGATGCCGAGTACACTTCAGATGTCGAGTAAACTTAAGATGCCAAAGTAAACTTCAGATGCTGAAGTAAACTTCAGATGCCGAAGTAAACTTCAGATGCCGAAGTAAACTTCAGATGTTGAGCAAGTTTAGGTGCCGAGTAACATAGAGGTGCCGAGCACCAGTAACTCAATAATGTCGAGTTGCTGCATTATTTTGGAAATTGAAGATTCCCCAGATCTAAGTCGACAAGGTTGTTATCTAGAAATTTGTGAATTAAAAGGAAGATAAGAATGATGAGCTGCTGGCACAGAACACCATGTAGAACATTTTTAAGGATACAACTGGCGAAGTTTCTAGAAGAGAACAAGATATGGGGTAGATACATTGTATCCTACCTAATCTATTTTGAAACCCTAAAATTGGAGAGGGAGAATTGAGCAGCAAAGGCAAATCAGATTTCTATTTAAGAAGACATAAGTTAATGAAAAGAGAGAGAGAGGTGGTCAAGCATAAAAGCATGAAATACTGAAGAAGGTGCTAAGGAGAAGAAAGCACAGGAACTCTATTTGGATAGACGACCACAAGGATGATTGCATTGGCAGAATGAGTAAGAAGACTCAAGGAGATGAAGCTTGAGAGGAAGACAAGTAGTCAGAGCTGGAGTGATTGAAGCCAAGCATAAGGATTGAACTAAAAGTGTGATTTGAAATCTGCAAAGTATGTTGTAAGTTATATCAGATCAAAAGACCATTATCGTTACTTTCTAGAAATTTTAATAGTAAGTTTAAATCCTATGGACTTAGGTTGGTTTAATAGCCATAAGATAAATCCTTTAATAGGGTGACATTCCAAGTGAATGTTCTAAAGACCTTTAACCAGACCCATTCCTAACAGTTTGGTGAAATCCTCTAACAGGGTCACATTTAACAGTGTGTTGTAAGCCTTTAATAGGGCATCACTTCAGAAGAGTGAGAATCAAGTAGCATGTTACTGGTGGTTTTTCCCAAATTGGATTTCCACGTAAATCATTGTGTCATGTGTTGATCTTGGATGTTTTATCTTTGCATATTGATTTAATGTAACTTGCTTACATGATTGATTTAAGTTTGGATGGATGAAAAGTGTATGGATTAATTAAAAGTAGTAAAAAGGTATTAATAGGGCATTTGGACCTTGAATAACTAATTCACCCCCCCCTCTCAGTTATTCTAAAGAATTCTAACAATTGGTATCAGAGCCTGATTGCTGATTCAGTTTAAAGGGACTACAAGAAAAAAATATCAAAATGCCAAAGAGAGAAGTTCCCAAGCTCAACAAAGACAACTTTGTTGCATGAAATTTTTTGATGAAGCTACATCTTGGATCCATAGGAGATTATGCCCAAAATTCAATTGTCACTGAACATGTAGATCCAATAGGTGCTCCTACTGTAGAAGACATGAAAAACAAGCAAGAACACAATCAGACAATGCTGAAAATTGCCTCTGCACTCAACTATGCTGAATTTGATGATATCAAAGGATGTGACACTGCATTCAAAATGTGGAAAGCCCTATTAGACATCTATGGAGGAGATCAAAATGTACAAAGAGAAAGTCTCAGAGGAAAGTTTGATGACATGAAAATGGAAGAAAATGAGAATGTTGCTCAGTATGGTGCAAGAATAAAGGAAGTGGTAAGTGCAATAAGATTCTTGAGTGGTCAACTGGATGAAGATACTGTTAATAGTAAGTTCTTAAGAACCTTGCTCCCTATCTATGCTATTAGAGTATTAGCAATACAAGAGCTAAGATGTATACCAAGAAATAATCTAAGTTTTGAAGGTATAATAGGTAGACTCACTGCATTTGAGTTATCTAGCTTTGACAACTACAGACCTAAAAATGTTGAATCTACTTTTAAGGCCAAGTTGTCACTGAAAGATGCTAAACAGGTGAAATCAAAGAAAGGAAGAAAAATGAAGTATGTATCTAGTGACAGTAGCACTGATGAGGAAGATGTGGAACAATTGGAAGCATTGCTCACTAGAAGATTTCACAGGGGCAAAGGAAAATTCAAAGGTAAGATGCCTATCATTTGTTTCAATTGCAATGAAGTAGGTCATATTGCTGCAAGGTGTCCACAGAAAAAGGATTCCAAGGAAGGCAACAAATACAAGAATAGAAGAGATGATGACAAGAGAGATTATAAAGAAAAAGGTAAGAAGTGTTATATTGTTGAAGAAAATTCTGATGGCAATGATAATGAAATTGTTTATGTATCCATGAAGGACCAATCTGATGAAGAAGAGCCCACAACACTGGTAACATGTATAAACAAGAATGACAGATGGATCATAGACAGTGGATGCTCACATCACATGACAGGAGACAAAAGTAAGTTTGTTAACTTTACTCAGTATGATGGAAATAGTGTTAGATTTGGTAATGATGCTCCATGTCAAATCAAAGGAAAAGGTTCCATTAAGTTCACAGAACAAATTTCATGTGACAATGCATTCTATGTTGAAGGATTAAGCTACAATTTACTGAGTGTCTCACAGTTAGGCAATATAGGTTGCAAAGTGGAAGTTGGAAACAAAACTGCAAAAATCTATGATACTGATGGTAAACTGATAGGAAAAGGAGATCAAACAAAGAGTAATTTGTTTTACCTTGATATGGATGATGTTTCTTGTTTATTTGCAAAATTTGATGATGAATGGTTATGGCATAGAAGATTATGTCATGTCAACTTTGACAATCTAGTCAACATCAGTAAAATGAAGAAAGTCAAAGGTTTACCAAAATTGAAGAAGCCTGATAATATCATGTGCAAACAATGTCAGCTAGGAAAGATGACAAAGTCAAGTTTCAAAAGAAAAAACTATACATCTAAAGAGATACTTGAGTTAGTTCACACTGACTTATGTGGTCCAATGGAAATACAAAGCTATAGAGGAGATAAATACATAATGCTATTTGTTGATGACTATTCCAGGATGATGACTGTTATGTTCTTAAAACAAAAATCTGATGCTTTTCAAATGTTTAAGTGGTATGTGGCTAGAGTTGAAAAGGAAACTGGAAAAAGCTTGAAATGTCTAAGATCAGATAGAGGTGGTGAATTTACATCAAATGAATTCGAGATATTCTGTAATCATAAAGGATTCAAAAGACAAACGTCAGCTCCTAAAACTCCCCCACAGAATGGAATTGCTGAAAGAAGAAACAGATCTATAATTGACTATGCCAGAACACTAATGATGGAAAAGACTATTGCTCTAAAATACTGGAGAGAAGCAGTAAGTGTAGCTGTTCATACACTGAACCGAGTCCAAGTCAAGAAAGGTACAAATACAACACCTTTTGAATTATGGTATGGTTACTCACCCAATGTAAAACATTTCAAAGTGTTGGTTGTAAATGCTTTATCTTCAAAGATGTTAGAAATGGAAAATTTGATGCAAAAAGTGATGAAGGCATATTCCTTGGTTATTCCGCTAGAAGTAAGGCATATAAGTGCTTGAATACTAACACTAACAAAATTGTGGAAAGTGAAAATGTAAATTTTGATGAGCACACAGAAGTCCAAGCTGAAGTACCAAAGAAAATGGAAGAGTACAGAACCTTTGTGTATTCTTATGAAGGAATGATTGATGATAAGGATGATGTAAATCAAATTGAAACTCAACAACAAATTTTAGTATCAGCCGAGTCTCAACCAGTGAATGTCGAGTTGCATTCAAAAGCCAAGTTGCAGAATGAAGAAAATGCACAATCTGATTCTAAAAATAGTACACATGATGAAGAAAAACCTAACAACGAAGTGCATAGTGATCCTGAATCTGAAAGATCAAACATGGAAACAAGGACAGGGCCAAGGTTATCCAAATATGTAAAAAGACATCACCCTGCTGAACAGATAATTGGTGACAAAGATGCAAGACATTTGACAAGGAACAGACTAAGACATGAATCATGTCTGATCATAAAATTAGAACCCAAGATAGTATATAGTGCATTACAAGTTGATGACTGGTATAAAGCTATGGAAGAAGAAATTGATCAAATAAGAAAAAACAAAACTTGGAGTTTGGTTCCCAGACCAACTGACAAGAATGTGATTGGCACCAAATGGGTATTCAGAAACAAACTAGATGAGAATGGTGAGATTACCAGAAACAAAGCTAGACTAGTATGTACGGGTTATGCTCAAGAAGAAGGAATAGACTATGGGGAAACATTTGCTCCTATTGCTAGAATGGAAGGAGTAAGAACTTTACTTGCATATGCTGGCTACAAAATTTTTTAAGTCTATCAGATGGACTTAAAATTTGCCTTCTTAAATGGTATACTAAAAGAAGAAGTCTACATTGAACAACCAGAAGGATTTGTTGATGAAAACAACAGGGATATGGTGTGTAAGCTACATAAAGCACTCTATGGTTTGAAACAAGCACCTAGAGCATGGTATGAGAGACTTTACAAGTATCTAGTGCAAATTGTATTTGAAAGAACTGATGATAACAACAACATGTACATCAAAGCAGAAGAAGGTAAAGACATTATTGTATCTAAAATCTTTGTGGATGACATAGTGTTTGGTGGTAAGGAAGTTCTTTTCAAAGGCTTTGCTGACAAAATGAAACATGAATTTGAGATGTCTATGTTTGGAGAAATCAATTTTTTTTTTGGGTTGCAAGTACATCAACTCAAACATGGGATATTTGTTACACAATCAAAATACATCAAAGAAATTCTTAAAATGTTTGGATTGGAGGAATCCAAACTAGTCAGCACACCAATGGCAACAGGAAATAAGCTGTCCAAAAATGATGAGTCAGTTGAAGTCAATCAAACAATGTACAGATCCATGATTGGAAAACTACAATATGTTGTACATAGTAGACCAGACATAGCATTAGCAGTTGGAATAGTGGTCAGGTTCTCTGCTAATCCTAAAAAAAATCATATCATAGCAGTAAAAAGAATAATGAGATATCTTAAAGGAACTGATAACTTTGGTCTATACTAAAAAAAGAATGAAAAATTTGAGCTCAATGTATATACAGATGCAGAATGGGGAGGAAACATTGATGATAGAAAAAAAACAAGTGGAGGTGCATTATTTCTAGGCAAAAGGCTAGTCACCTGGACTAGCAAGAAACAAAATTGTACATCCCAGTCCATTGTAGAATTGGAATATGTGGCAGCTGCAGTCAATTGCATAAACATTGTATGGCTCACACATCTATTGAATGGAATGAAAGAAGAAGTAACAAAACCTGTGATATTTTATTGTGATAATACAAGTGCTATAAACATATCCAAATATCCAGTAATGCATGCAAAATCCAAGCATATTGCAATCAAGTATCATTATGTCAGAGAATTGGTAGAAGATAAACAAGTAAAGTTGGAATACATTCACACAAAGGAAAAAATTGTAGATATCTTCACCAAACCTTTGCCCAAGGATGCCTATGAATATCTTAGAGGCAAGTTGGGGGTCATACCCCTAACTCAAGCAATTTAAGGCAACAAGGAAGCTGCCCTACATCAACAGGAATAAATCATTGAAATATTAACAGGTTGATGCAAAGGATGACAACAGGAGCAAAAACTTCAAATCAGTCACAAGCATGGTGATAGAGGGAGAAAATCAACAAGAAGCAAAATCTTATATTTTGCATAATAAAGATGCTACATCTTTGGAATTTATGTCAAAGAGGGAGAAATATGCAAAAATCTGATCAATACAAAGAAAGAGGGAGATATATATGAAAGAGGGAGATATATGAGATCAGTAGTAAAAATGCAACAAGACAACGTATACAATCTTGGTGGTAATTAAGTTGATTAATTGATCAATTTGGTTTGCCATCAATGCCAAAAAGGGAGATTGTTGGAAATGATTGAAATGATCATAAGAAAAGTTGTTAGCATAATATATGAAACTGGTAAAGAATGTCCTCAATCATTGTTTTGTCATTGATGTCAAACTTGCTACTTGCAGGAATAACAATTGCTTTAGTGATCCAAATACTATCAATTAGTTGATTGTCAAGGAGGAGGCAATCAATAAGATGTAACTAGAATAGCTAGAGAAAGGTTGGAGTTATGATGTTGTAATGAAGTACAAGGATTAGCTAAGCCATTGATGAAAAAGTGTATTTGATGACACACTATAAGATACAAAGAATGGGCACACTGAAACATATCAAAGATTTAAGGTTTTAGCTAAGTCTTTTGTAAAGCTCAACTAAGTTTATTAGAGAGAAGGAGCCGAGAAAGCTAGTAAGAGCCGAGAAAATTCTTAGTTAATGCTACGTAAACTTCAGATGCTGAGTAAACTTTAGATGTCGAGTAAACTTCATATGCCGAGTACACTTCAGATGCCGAGTAAACTTCAGATGTTGAAGTAAATTTCAGATGCCGAGCAAGTTTAGGTGCCGAGTAACATAGAGATGCCGAGCACCAGTAACTCAATAATGCCAAGTTGCTGCATTATTTTGGAAATTGAAGATTCGCTAGATCTAAGCCGAAAAGGTTGTTATCTAGAAATTTGTCAATTAAAAGGAAGATAAGAATGATGAGCTGGTGGCAGAGAACACCATGTAGAACATTTTTAAGGATACAATTGGCGAAGTTTCTAGAAGAGAACAAGATATGGGATAGATACATTGTATCCTACCTAATCCATTTTGAAACCCTAAAATTGGAGAGGGAGAATTGAGCGGCAAAGGAAAATTAGATTTCTATTTAAGAAGACATAAGTTAATGAAAAGAGAGAGAGAGAGGTGGTCAAGCATAAAAGCATGAAGTACTGAAGAAGGTGCTAAGGAGAAGAAAGCACAGGAACTCTATTTGGATAGATGACCACAATGATGATTGCATTGGCAGAATGAGTAAGAAGACTCAAAGAGATGAAGCTTGAGAGGAAGACAAGTAGTCAGAGATGGAGTGATTGAAGCCAAGCATAAGGATTGAACTGAAAGTGTGATCTGAAATCTGCAAAGTATGTTGTAAGTTATATTAGATCAAAAGACCATTATCGTTACTTTCTAGAAATTGTAATAGTAAGTTTAAATCCTATGGACTTAGGTTGGTTTAATAGCCATAAGATAAATCCTTTAACAGGGTGACATTCCAAGTGAATGTTCTAAAGACCTTTAACCAGGCACATTCCTAACAGTTTGGTGAAATCTTCTAACAGGGTCACATTTAACAGTGTGTTGTAAGCCTTTAATAGGGAAGGATTTTAATAGGGCATCACTTCAGAAGAGTGAGAATCAAGTAGCATGTTACTGGTGGTTTTTCTCAAATTGGGTTTCCATGTAAATCATTGTGTCATGTGTTGATCTTGGATGTTTTATCTTTGCATATTGATTTACTGTAACTTGCTTACATGATTGATTTAAGTTTGGATGGATGAAAAGTGTACAGATTCATTAAAAGTAGTAAAAAGGTATTAATAGGGCATTTGGACCTTGAATAACTGATTCACCCCCCCCCCCCTCTCAGTTATTCTAAAGAATTCAAACAGAGTCTTTCTAGAATAAGGCTTCTTCCCCTTTTTCTAAATCCCACATTAGATAATTAGCGATAAAAGGTTTACAATGTAGCATGAAGTTCCAGGTGTTTGACTCTTGCAGGGGTTTAATTGTGTAAAAAAGGGATATAGGATCAATTCTGTTGAGATACTTATGATAAAATATTTTTGCCCATTTATCATCTTCATTTGTATACATTCTCCATAATAATTTGGCTCCAAAGGCTTAATTTTTCCAATTGAGATTTTTAATTCCTAATCCTCCTTGATTTTTAGGTAAATACAAATATTATCC
Organism: Cupressus sempervirens; assembly: GCA_028749045.1. Classification (NCBI taxonomy): domain Eukaryota; kingdom Viridiplantae; phylum Streptophyta; class Pinopsida; order Cupressales; family Cupressaceae; genus Cupressus; species Cupressus sempervirens. The sequence continues at coordinate 828,771,968 of CM053792.1, forward strand.
CATTTGATTAATGCTTGTTTATTCTTCTCTTCTATCCATTTCTAGAAGAGATCCCTCTATTTCTCATCTATTTTGTGTTTAATAAATTTAGGTAATGGGAGACATGAAATGTAGTACATGGGTATTACCAATAATATAGATTTGATCTTAGTTACCCGACTTGCCTTGGTGAGCCATCTGCTTCTCCAGTTATTAGTTTTCTTTTCAAGTTTTTATATAACAGATTCCCAAGTTTTCCCATTCTTGGACCTTTTCTCTATCAGTATTCCTAGATACTTACAAGGGAAGTTACCCTTCCTATACCCCATTATTTATTAAATGGTATTTTCCATATCTGTTTTGGTGCTTAAGAAGAACATTTCTGATCTATCCTCATTTACCTTTTGTCTTAATGCTCTCATATAGGTAGCTATGTTTTCTTTGTACTCTCTAGCTTCATATAGATTACTAATTCATACTATTATTGTATCATTATTGAATTTTTGGTGTGTGATGTTGCTGACATTTTTTGTGATAGATACTCCAATAATCTTATTTTTTGCTTGAGCCTTTTTTATGGCCCTTCCAAAGGTTTCTGCCATTATGATGAAAATAAAAGGTGAGATTGGATCCCCTTGTTTGATTCCTCTAGATGAGCTAAAGAATCCCTTTGGAGTTCAATTGATAAGAATAGAAAATTTTGACATTGAGATGCAATTATAAATTATATTAGTCCATTTCCATGACAAGCCAAAGGCTTCTAATGTTTTACAGAGGAATCGTGTAAGGAAACTTGCAATAAAGAATATAACTGTTTCCACATAACCCATAATAAATACAGAATTAAAATCCACATGCAAGAGAATAGACAACATACCCACAAAATTGTGACATAAAATATAACTTGGAAAACCCTCATTGAGGAAAAAACCTAGCCTCCAAAAGCATCCATCACCATGTATTATTTAGCAAAAAATACCATTGCCATACAACCATGGAAGCCTTCATAGCCATAGCCACAACTGAGAAAACTATGTGAACAAGCATGAATCCACACATCCCATGCTATGCTTTAAACTTTCACAAATGCTCCCTTGGCTAACCTGTCAAGCCTTGTCCCATTTGACTCTTGTCTTTCTCACTCTTACTCTACAACAACTACCCTTGTGGCTGCTTATATAGTAGCAAGTCCCACAAAACCACTAAGTGGTATTACATAAACCATGTGCTAAAACCATTTGCTACCTAACCCACTGACCCCACAATTAATATTGGGCATTTAATTCTTTTCCCCAATATTAAACAATTAAATGAAATATTTTCACAATGTTATAATACAACTCATCAAGAATATTCCATGGAAATCTTTACATGTTGCACCTCCATCTAGGTGCAACATTACATAATTAAATTAAATAATAAAATATAACAATATTATGCAATGTGTGCAACATCCATTATCTCAACAATCTCCCACTTGTATACATTGCATAGGGTCAATCCGTAGCCACATAAATGAACAAGGGGACAATCCCTCTTAGCACATCCACCATCATGGATCAAAGTACACCAAATGCTCCATCCTAGTACCCACAACAAAATCAAAGTATCCAACATCTCAAACATGAATGATCTTACCTCCTATTATTTCACTGCCACTGGACATACATAGAAGCCATCCAAAGAGAAAGCCACCCAACCTATCGCATTAAAAGATCATAAAATCCTATACCAACTGAAATTCCAAGCACAAAAACTTGATGCAAAGGTAATCACATGTATCCACAGTTGTCAAAATATCCATAGCTGAAATAACACCCACAACAAGTGCCAACCCATCCAACTATCATACCTCCAAAGGTATACCAAGTGAATCTCACATCATCAACATAACCAATCTGTAACCTACAATCACAAGCCTCAAGAGCAATACCTACCACATATATACCAAGAAGCTCCCATTGCAAAAGATAATGTCAAATCTATAACCAATCCACTCACAACATCTCAAAGAAGTGAATCCATGTAGTATCAAGGACATCCACAATACATAATCCAATATCCTACAAGAATAACTCTCATAACCAGTGTCCAATAGTCTCCCAAGCTCTCCACAACCAATAGAAGAAAGAGATAAAGAAATGACCATGTCATCTCTCACATGACATACATGAGCACAAAGCAGTGGTCACAATCTCTAACCAATCTCAAATCCAATGTAGGCAAAATTGAACATCCAAGAAGATAACCAAGGCCGAAGAAACCATGCAAATCATAACCTATATCATGTCTTGCAAACACACCTCTAGATGTAAACTATGCAAGTATGATCTCCTTCATAAAACCCCAACAAGAAGCCTCAACAACACCCAAACCATACCATATAACTAATCATCGATGTAAGCCTCTCACAAAAAGATCAAACTCAATAAACCATTCCTAATCCAAGGAAAATCCATTCCTAACCCAAGGAAAAATGCCCAATATAAAACCATCTCCCAAACTCAACCAGCATAACAACATATGCACATGGTGATAACCAATGCTAAACCATCTCTCAAATGAACTATCCAGAACTAACTCATGTACCATAGCTCAAGATCCATATCCATGAAAGACAAGCATAAATATAATGCACCTGAGAAAAACAATGGGCTATACCTCTCAAGTAGCAAACTGTCGAGTACACCAAGAGTGGGAAATGAGAATGCTCATCAAGATACCCAAGTCTCCAACCAAGACTCATCTAAGAACAATCTCCTCTCAAGTCCATATCAGGTGACTGCCCCTCAAACTTTTGGCTGAAACCATCAACCATCCCAATAAATACTTCTCTAATTCAAGAGAAATCAGCATCACCACCGTCTCTAAGTATTCACGAGAACCTGTAACCAATCAATCCATGCCAACTCCAAATGCAACATAGCAATATCATGAAGTATCCAACTTATGATTAGTGTACTCAATACCAAGAAACTAAATCAAGATCAATGTCAAAGTTCCAACCATGGCCTCAGGAACATAAACATGACAACATGATCTAACCATCTCAACTAAAGAGATAACATGCTCCACATGAACATACCATAACATGCCATAACTCTAAATGTGTATTAAGAGTATACCATGACATAATAATGAAACCATCCTCATACCATGGATAACATGCCAAGTAAAAGCATAAACCACACCTTTGCCAAGAATCCTATGAGTCTTCAAGATGCAACCATCTCCACACACCATGAAGAAAACCATCTCCACATACTAGGAAGAACCATCTCCACACACCATGAAGATAACCAAGAACCCAATGAGTCCTTAAGATCTATCCATCTTCACACAACATGAAGATAACAAGTGCACCATGCAAATGTCAAAGATGCTTCTGCAACAATAAGACTAAGACAAACCTCCAACATTTACAAACACTCAATAAATATATCAATACCAACAACTCTCACTTAACTATGGTACCAAGTCACCGATGGCATCATAAAATCCATCTCCTACATGAAGATCCAAACCAAACTAGGATCTAATCCTGCACTGTCACCCCATCACTGTCACAAGCTCCCACTAAACCATGTATCCAAGCTATCCATGACATTATGATGAAAAATCCATCCTCTAACCATGAGAATCAATCAAGGCATCAAACCAACGAAGAACTTAAAGTGCACATCATGAGCTCCTCAAAAGAAACCAAATAACCATGATCCTCAACCAAGAAGATATACCACCATAACTAAATCAGAAAATCTAAGCTAATGAACATCAAGGATGTACCTGTATATCCAATCATGTCATGCCAAAATCCATGACACCATGATCACATCCATAAACTGAGCATTTGGTTCTCAAAGTGTCCAACCTATCAGCATAAAATAGTCAACCACAATCCTCAACCATGACTGTACCTAGTAAGAACATCTCATCCCTTCTACATGAAGATAAAATTATAATATCATGTGACTTAGGGCATAGAAAACCCAAATCCAAGCCACCAATCTAAATATGCATCAATAATGAAAGATCAATGGGAAAAGACAACATATAACCAAGCTATAAATGCAACCTGTAAGTATAGACCGCTTACAACACTACACAACTTGTAGATCCAACAAGTCATCACACATATCCAAACCAAACACTGATAACCATATCATCATGAAACCAAAATGAAATATGAATTGAGTATACAATGACATCAAATCTTAAATCTCTAATGCCATAAACTCACAAGTTACCATAGTCAAAATATATCTATAAACTATTTAGATCAATATATCACTAAATCTAAACCAATGTGTAGAGCTCTCCAAGAGCTTTCCATTGACTACTCAAAGTTCAAAATCCAACTTTGTATGCCCAAGTTATGCCCTAATCCATGCTCAAAATAAATAACATATGACTTTAGGGCTCTTAAAACCTAAAAAAATTTCAAAATCATAGAACCAAACCTATACCATGTTGTAGTGCTCTGAATTAGCTTTCCAATGCCTATAAGAACTCTAAAATCTGATATTCTGAGAGAAAGTTATGGCCATTTTAGTAAGACAATATTTTTACCATTTTCACAACGATTTTTCATTTTTTATTATTTTTGTGTGACGAAAATTTTGATGGGATTAAATTTGACGACCATCATAGGCTGAAATCAAAAAACTCTTTCATTTCCTTTGAACATGGCCAAACTAGGGCATATTATATATCAAAATTTATGGAAATATCGACACGAATCCAATGGTGGGTCTACCTTTACCCAAGAGGTCATTTTTGCAATCTACTCCCCAAAACCCTCATTTAAAATAAAACATCCAAAAAATTCTTTTGTCCAACAATTTCACATGCCCAAATCTTTTAACATCCCATCATAACAACAAACCCAAAACCCTTAGATTTGCAATAAATCATTCATATATCTTGCCCTTTTCTTTTATCCTCTCATGTATTCCCATGGATTCAATCTAGGGTTACAATAATAAAACCATAGCTCTAATACCACTTGTAAGGAAACTTGCAATAAAGAATATAACCATTTCTATATAACCCATAATAAATACAGAATTAAAATCCACATGCAACAGAATAGACAACATACCCACAAAATTGTGATACAAGATATACCCTGGGAAACCCTCATTGAGGGAAAAACCCAGCCTCCAAAAGCATCCATCACCATGTATTATTCAGCAAAAAGTACCATTTCCATACAACCATGGAAGCCTTCATGGTCATAACCACAATTGAGCAAACTATGTGAACAAGCATGAATCCATACATCCCATGCCATGCTTTCAACCTTCACAAATGCTCCCTTGGCTAACCTGTCAAGCCTTGTCCCGCTTGACTCTTGCCTTTCTCACTCTTACTCTACAACAACTACCCTTGTGGCTACTTATATAGTAGCAAGTCCCACAAAACCACTAAGTGGTATTGCATAAACCATGTGCTAAAACCATATGCTACCTAACCCACTGACCCCACATTTAATATTGGGCATTTAATTCTTTTTCCCAATATTAAATAATGACATGAAATATTTTCACAATGTTACAATACAACTGATCAAGAATATTCCATGGAAATCTTTACATTTTGCACGCCCATTTAGGTGCAATGTTACATAATAAAATAAAATAATAAAATAAAATAATAAAATATAACAATATTATGCAATGTGTGCAACACCCATTATCTCAACAAATCGTTAGTCTACTTTGTCACAAGCTTTCTATATATCTAATTTTATGAGCATGCATGTTAATTTATGGGTTTGAACTGATTGTATTAATTCTTGAATGATAATTATACCATCCAAAATATATCTATTAGGTATAAATCTAGTTTACTCCTTGCTGATTAATTTAGGGAGGACTAGCTTAATCCTATTTTTTATTGTTTTAGATAAAATTCTATAGATGGTCTTGCATAGAACAATAGGGTGGAAGTCACTAGGTCCCATGTGTTCATTTTTCTTGGGGATAAGTTAAATGAAGGTATTATTGATTTTTGATAAAAGAGAACTTGTGTTTCTCATTGCTTCTATGGTAGCAAATAATTCCTCTCCTAGTATATGACAACATTTTTGGAAAAAGAATTCTTGAAATTCGTTAGGCCTAAGAGACTTATCAAGATTCATACTAAATAATGAATTTTTAATTTCTTCTTTTGTGAATGCTTTATTTAACATTTTTTCCCCCTCTTTAGTAATAAGTTAAATTGGTATAGATTCTAGCATCAAATTTGGGCTATGAGATTTGAGTGTTCTTAGTTGTTTAAAATATCTACATAATAATTTACAAATTTTTCTGCTATTTGTGTTGGTTCATCTATCATAGAACCTATATTATTCTTGTATTTTAAAATTCTGTTAACATTTCTATTCCCAATTATGTTGTTTATGAAAGAATTTGCTATTGCGGTTTCCTTCTTGAAGCCATGTTTCTTATGATTTTTGTCTCCAAAATATTTCTTCTTTGTCTAAGATGTCTTCATCTTTGTGTGTAAGTTCTTTTTCTTTTTCAAATTTATCATTATCCATTCCTTTTTGGATGACAATTTTATTTAGATTTTTTGGTTCTTCTTCTATATCTAATTTTTCTTTAAAGACATTTTTTAACTATTTTTTATTCCATTTTAAGATGTGTTTTTTAAGTATTTGAAGTTTGGAGATGAACCAAAACATCTTGGACCCTTTTGTTTCTCCTTTTAGCCACTATTTGTTAATTTTTTCCATGAAACTTTCATCCTTTAACCACATTTTCTCACATTTGAATGGACTTCTAATTGGTTTATGCAGTTTTGAGATTTAAAGGTTGGCAAGGAAGTGATTAGAGCCGACATAGGGTAGAATCGATGATTGAATTGTAAAGTCAAAGGTCTACATATTCTCTTTAAATAAAAATCTATCCAATGTTTATGCTATCTGGTAGAAGTCCCTTCTCCTGTTGAACCATGTGAACTGGTCATTTGTAGTTGGGATGTCTATGAGATTATCTTTCTAAATCCATTGTTTAAAATTCAACATAGTTTGTGTTATTGATTATGAACCCCTTCTTTTCTCTTTGAAGTCTAGAATGGTGTTGAATTCTCCTCCCACTCATACATTCTCTACTTAGATGAGGTTAATGAAGTTTTTGATTTCATTCTAAAGCATTTTCTTCTCTTTCGTTTGTACTGGACCATAGACATTTATAATTATTAATTTTATGTCTTTTTTTATAGCTTTTGACTCTTTCCCCAATCCAATTTTTGTTTACTAACATTTCTTCAATGTGTATTTTCCATGGATCCCTAATAAAACCTATTCACACTAAAGCTCCCTCTGATTCCTTTGATAGATTCTTCCAAGAACTAAGTTTTTTGGCAAGTTTTTCACCTTCTTGTTTGCTTAGTTTGGTTTTCTAAATCATTATTAGTTTTGAGTCAAAGAAGGTGAGCTTGCACTTAAGTAAGGACTTCTTGTTAGGGGTGTTTAGTCCCACAACATTCCACAATATTATCTTCATTTTTTCAATGAGAATAGTCTTCCCCTTCTTGCCTTTCAATGTATCCTATATTTTTTTTCTGATTTAGTATTTTCCCAATTTCTACCCTTAACTTTGCTAGTGATTTTCGACCTCTCTTCTTTTTTTCTTGTTCGCCACATCTTGGTACAGTAATACCTTGTGTATTTAGGACTATCCTTAATTTTTCCTTATTGTGTTGTGCTTGTTGATTAACACTGCCATCTATTTCTTCATTATTTTCCATTTCTTCTAGTCTAACTTCTTCCAATATTCCTTCCTAAATGACACTCACCTCTTCTTCCATTATTATCTCTACCATAGCCATTGTCCTACTCATATTTTCATTTTTAGATTTCATCCTTCCTCTAATTGGTCCATTACTCCAAATTCTTCCCAAAATTCTTTTGTGAGCCTCTCTTCATTGTCTATATTATCCATATTCTGAAGGTTTTTTGTCCAAATCTCATTCAATAGGGTTGCTACTTCCCTAGTTTCTTCATTAACCCTCTTTTGTTGCATGTTTGATGTGTCAATTCCAAAATCAAAGGCTATTCTTTTTGGTGGGATAAGTTGTATAGATATTGATGAGTTTGGCTCTAATTTGTGACTCTTTCCCACTAGTGAGAATGAATTCCTTCTACTCTTCGTAGTTTGTTAAAATTTTAGTTTATGTTTTTTGAAATATCCGAGGCTCTCTTGCAGACAATTTTTTTCCTTTTTGTGATTTTTTTTTCCCATTTTGCTTCTTTAGTCTTATGTCCATTGTTAATATTTTTGTCCTTGATTACTATTTCTTTATTAGTTACTAGATTCTTGTCTTTTACTGGAGAGAGGGATTCAATTTTTGGAGTTTTAAGTGCCACAACGTCCTTGGTAAGTATTGATTGCTCTTTTCTTAACTATATGTGTACTTCATTTCCTATTTGTTCTTCTTTATTCGTGTCCATTTCTCTTTGTTGGAATGTGCCCCAAATATGCCAATTATTTTATTATAAAGGGTTATTACAACTTACTCACTTCTCTATTTTTTGCCCTTTTGTTTTATTTTCATAGCTTGGATCTTGCATGCTATCTTTTTGATGGAGTGTGTGTTCTTTTTAACAAATTTCTATTTGATCTACAATATCATTATTAATTAGGATAAACTCATTTATTTGTTGATTGTATGTTTCAAAGTTTCTCTTATGTCCTCAATTGATATGTTGTGTTCTACACATTTTTCGCATTTCTAGATCTTTTTAATTTCCTTCTCATGCTTATATCCTATTAGCCTAAGAATATTCTCCATGTTTACTAATTTCTATGCTATTGTCACCATTTTCTTTTGATCATTTTTCTAGGATATGTTGGTTTGAAAGTTCAAATTTTTTCTCTAATCCCCTAATTTCCTCATTGTCTTGAATTTCTCCTTCTATATTCTCTCTTTCTTGAATGATCTTGCTTTGTATTATGGACCCCTCTCTACTATATTGTCCCAAGTGTTCACCTTCCAAAGGTTCCTCATCATTTGTTGTACCCTGTTTGATGATTAATTTTTTAAGATTTGTATTTCTCTTTATAGGTATAAATTTGAAGTTTAATGGATCTGTTGAAGATGGATTATTAACTAGTGATATATCTCTAATTTGTCCTTCATATTTTTTATATTGCAAATCATAGATTGATCTAATTTTTATAATTCTAATGCGCCCATTCACTTTGTTTTCTAATTTTAGGTTAACTAGTATTTTTCTTATACTATAGTTATTTTTATCCACCTATATATCTATAAGATTTCCTAGATTTGATCCAATTCTAGCCAGAGTTTGAGAATGAAATATTTCAATTGGGATCTTTTTGATAATTAACCATTTTGGGAATTTGAATTGATAAATTGATGCCTCAGTGAAATTAGGTGACTATCTAATAAAGTTGATCATATAATCTTTAAAGAAGCATGGTGTAGCAGATAAAAATTATTTTCTAACTAATTCAGAGTTGCAATGTATATAAATTAATCTATTAGATAGAGGGAGTATACTTACCTACATACTAGATTGAACATTCAAGAAACCAGTCCCCTAGGCTTTCTTCTCTATCTTCTAGGGCATCCCACTATGAATACAATCCTTTCTTTCATCTTTCATACCATTTTTCTTCTAGGATTTCATTGCTAATGGTAATAGTGTTTTTTAATTCTAACTTATTATTGCTAGATTTTTTTTATTAGGGTTTTGTGAGATGGTGAAGTGTTTTTTCAATGTGGGGGCACATACTATTTATGGGAGATATGTGATGGTTTAGGCTTCTCTGTAGTTTCCTTGTAGATGTGATTATGAGAGATACTTTGTCTGTGGTAGGATTTTGGTAGGGAAAGTTTTGAATAGGGATATTGATGAGGAGAAGAAAAGAGCCTCCATGATTTAGGGTTGATTCCCATGGGTATATTATTTGCTACCAAAAATAACTACTAGTTTGTGATGTTCTAGGTTAGGCTTCTCAAGATGTCTAGATCTATTTTCTAGATAATATGATTGAGATTTGGGTAAACATTGCAATGAAGAAAGCCTTATCTGATCATAAAAAGTGTTACCTTGATTGATTTTGGTAGTCTAATCTCATTTATTTGGGTTGGATCCACTTTTCCCAATCTTTTTGTGTGTTCTATTTCCTCCAACTTTGTTTAAATGTTTTCGTCATGTGTATTCTTTTTCTGGAACCTATGATTTTTTTATCAATGCCTATTATATGCTTCTTGTTTTGCACCATTTTCCAACCAATGTTTTGACCAATAAGTTCACTTTTTATTTCTTCTTTCTTCTTCTACTTTGAGATTTCTTTGTACCTTTCTTCATGTAGCTTTAAAAATGTGAAGAATCTATTGTTGCTGCATGCCACGATCGATTTTAACTGTTCAATGCATGGTTTTGTCCATTATTCATCATTTTGGTCACTACAAAAACCTTTGAAATGATTAATGATATTTAGGGTAAATTGAGATTTTGAAGAAGAATAATTTGTTTTCTTGTTATCTGTAGTGCCGAATTTATTAAGCAGAGCCATTCTTTTCCCAACAAGAAAAATCAGTATCTAGAAAAAGTAGATTCCTAATTCTCAATGCTAAATTTAAATATTATCTATATATTAGAAATAAAAACTGATAAAAAATTGACTTTAAAGAAAAACATTTAACCTATTATTTTTGATCAATAAGAGGCCAAAGACAAGATTGATTAATTATTATTATTTATTAAGCTCAAGTAGACTCAAACCAAAGACCTTGCACATAAGAGGCTCATAATTTACCATTATGATGTAGGCTCTTGCCTAGAAAAACATGATGTAACATTGTTTTCTAATGCACTATTTTAATATTCACTAAAATATAAAATGTGTTACATTCTCTTAAAAGCACAATAACACAACTTGATCATCCCCATGATTGAACATGTTAATTTTGGAATTTTTTTTTAACAATCTCATAATCAAACAAAATGGAGTTATTCCATCCCACTTTTAACATTATGCACTACATCGATCTTAGAAATATTATTCCAAGGAACTAGGCTACGAACCATCATGATCTACTATGTTGAAATAGTTATTGTTTCTTTATCCATGTCTTGTTTTCCTTGGTACCCATGGAATACACCTCGTTAGAATTTTCCTTCCCTAAGCTCATCATTTTTTTTTCACAAAATTGTCTTGATCAAATGTTTTACCATTATATATGTACCTTGTTTCATCTACACTAAACTTCACAAGCTCTTGGTCTGATTGGCTCGTACTTTTCTTGTTCTCCTTAAGAAAACTAGGTGTAGCAACATCTTTTTCATTTCCATTAATGAAAAAAATTTAACTATTATGGTGGTTTCCATCATGATATGAGAGATGACATGTGGGAGTACCTATGCTATCCAAATTATGGATCTTAGATTCTTGACCCTTCACATAGTGCACATGAATGTTAGTGTGAGTCACCATGGAGGTTGCATGAAGCTCATAATTGTCTTTTCATGTACCATCTATTTTCCTTTTTTCATAGTACTCTTCAAAATTCATTTCATCTTTTTGAGAAAAGAAAGGCTCAAAGTATGAACAATGCTCCATTGTGCAGTCCACCACCATACCTTAATATTTTGAGTGTTTATTTTGGTCACCTTAAAGTTGATTTGCTAGAGATTTAAAGAAGTAATTTTCATCAGGTAGTATTTTCTCCATCTCTATTTTCAATTCATTCATCTAAACCTCAAATTTTTCTTATCTCTCCTACTCACTTTTCTCTTCATCAAACATGGCACTTAGTTGAGATTTTTCTTCTTCTTGTTTGGTATACATTTTACGTAGGCAAAGAGATCCCATGATTTTAAGCTTAGTGGACTTTGATTTCTCCCACTAATGTCTCATGAAATACCTAAATTTCTCATTCCATGTTGGTCATGGGAGGATAGGGATTTAGTGCTATATGATACTCAAAAACTTGACATTATCTTTTATTTTTTCTCACAAGAGATATATTTTCATTAAAAATCCATGGAGTGTTGTGTACTACCAATGAATGTAACATTTTTTTACATATTTTTGCTAAATGACCCAGTTAAGAAATATCTATATAAGAGTTGTGGAGTATCTACAATCCCCGTTAAGGGTTTAAATTTTAGAGTTAGATTAATAGAGAATGACTAGTTTTTATAAGATGTAAGCACAAAAATATATTTAGATGAGCACATATATATTCATTTCATGGTTTTGGTAAAAGGCTTCAATAAAATATAATTCAAATATATAATGAAAGGTCAATGCTTTTTACTTTTTTAACAGTAAATGTCTTCTGCCAATATCTCATTAATTTTTAAAATTATTTACATTTTTTTCCACTTTCAAAGTGTGGGAACTGGAGGAAAAAGAATGGGGAAGAAAACCCCTAGTCTAGCCAGGGATGCTAGCATCCTATCTACTTTAAAATGAATTTTCCTTTCTTTCTTGGAAGAGGACTTAGAAAAGGCATACCTTCTATTACATATGAGTCAACATTTAGTGCATCATTACATTATCTATATTAGCTTGAGGATTCATGACCTTCCTTGATTAAGATATTTCTATAAGTCTTGTAAATTTGTACCTAGATACTTTCACATTTTCCTTCTTTATCTCCACCATAGTTGATGAGGCATATTTCCAAATTTGCAAGTTTTGAACAAACATTTTACCTTCAACTAAGATCGTTGATAGAAGATCCTTTCAAGCTAGTTAGAAACAAAATAAAATTATGTTTAATCATATTTTGGTTATGAATGTTAAAGTGTCTCATTTTGATATTTTTTTCCTAAAAAATATTTAAAAAGATTATAGTATAAATTGGCACTCTGCCTCTTATTGTATCAAGATTAATCTTAGTTGTGTATTATGAATTAATTCACTAAGTTTATGTTAATCGACTAACTTTATAATTTGAATGTAATAATCTAATTGTGGATATTCTAATAGTAGATATATTTTTTAAAATTAAGCCTTTAAAAGAAGCATAACTATATTCACTATACAAAGGATAAACTTAGAACTATCCAAGTTTTTTTTTTTTTTTTAGCTTAGAATAATCTTGGTTTAATCATGTCTTCTCCTCACTTAGATTGCAACTAGCTAGCTTTGTAAGAGATGTTTAAAATATGCCTTCTTAGGCCTAAAATTTTAAAATAATGTGATGCTCTTCTTAGTTCTATATTTGTTTGTTTATCACTTTGAAATTTTTAACTTTCATGATTTATTATTTAATAAGGAATAATATAGTTGTTTCTCAAAGAACAAATCTTCACTATCTACTCCTTTATGAGCTAGTGAATCTATTCCATTATTTCCTTCTCAATAAAAATATGTTTGATAATTATTTCTTAAAATTTATCTACTATTAGTAATGCATATTCAAGTTTAAAATTTAATAACCAATTAGGTGTGCTTCTCTTCCTAAGAGCATTTAGTATAATTTGTGAGTCTCCTTCAATTACTAGCTTTTTGATCCCCAATTTGACGCTAAGATTTATCTCTTTAATCAAAGCTTATTTTTCTACTAGAAAATTTGATAATAATCCTAAGAATATAGACCATTTAATAATCCATGTCCTATAATTAGAATGGATAATGCATCCTAGACCTCCCAATCCTAGATTTCCTCTTGATGCACCATTGAAATTGAGTTTAGCCTAATCAACTTCAGGAGGTTAACCTATTGGCAATTTATTCAAGCCTATTTATTAACTTTTGTATAAGTCTATAGAGGGTTAATTAGTTTGAACTAATTTGTTCTCATTTTAGCATTGTGCTCTAAGAAAGTACCTTCTTATTTATGAGAATTTCTACTTCTATAATGTGAACTTTAATTTTACTAGGGATCTATATTAGATCCATAATAGAATTTGTAAAAATTCTTCTATTCCTCTCTTTCCATATTTCTTGATGTAGTATACAAAGGGATATTTTACATAGGTTTCTATGGATTCTAGAATTGCTTGTTTTACACCAACTATTCATTTTCTTTTTAAGATTGTTTGGAAATATCATTTTCCATTTCATCTTTTAAGATAACCAATGCCAGAATTTATTAGTGAAGGGGTGGTGATATAGAAAATGTTCAACAATCTAAAATAATTTTTAGCATATAGAGCATCTAGAAGGTCTCTCAAAACCTATCTGGGAAAATGTATTAGGCATGAAAATTCTTTCTTGCAAGGGTTCCCAAAGAAAAATTCCTTCATTAGGAAGACATGTAGAGTCCTAATAAATATTAAGAGGGATATTTGTCCCTTCCCATAGTTGGGACTCAATTATCAATTCATATCCTCTTTTGACATTGTATCTCCCACTCTTTGAAGCACCCCAAATTGATTTATCCTTCTTATCTTTATGAATGGTTTTTCTATTTTCTAATAGTTGTTAATAATCTTTTTCCATAAGGTGATGGATTTGTTTCTTCAATGGATTTCCATTTCCATCCTCTAAAATTGACCATCATTACTAATTGTTTTATAATTGCTGAGATGTTATCCCCATAAGTTAGGTTAGTTTTAATATTATCTAGAGTTTTTAAGCTATCACGAGAAGGGAGTCCATCCCAAAAATATTACCAAAATAGGGCCTCTTGGTCATTACCAATATCCCAAGTAATATTATATGATATGTGGGGGTGATATCATGAATTTCCAAGTTTTAGACCCTTTAGGGATGTTTTTAGTTCAAAATAGAGATAAGATATTAGAACCATTTAAACACTTGTGGAATAAAAAAATTCCCCATTTATTTCCAAGATTTTGGTACATTCTACAAATAAGTTCTGCACTTGGAGCTTCATTTATCCATCTCAAATTTTTTTGTACCTAACCCTCCAAACACTTTAGGTCTACAGATCTTATCCCATTTGATTAATGCTTGTTTCCTATTTCCTTTCATTCCTTGCAAGAAGAAATTCCTTAATTTCCTTTCCATAAGATTTTTAACTCCTTTAGGGAGGGGGAGAAATGAAATTTGATACTTAGGGATCATTAATAAAACTGATTTAATCATTTTTATTTTGCCAAGTTTTTTTAACAATCTCCCTTTCCAAATTTCAAAGTTTTTGTCTAGTTTTTTTTGTTATTAGGTTCTAGGTTTAACATTCTCTTACCCCTTTTTCTAGTTGAATTCCTAGATACTTACAAGGAAATTTTTTATTATTGTATCCCCTTATATTACATATGTTTCTTTCCAATTTAGGCGAGGTGTTTAAGAAAAAAATCTTTGACTTTATAATTTACTTTTTGTCCTGAGGGTTCCACATGAGTTGTTATAATTTGTTTGAAATTTCTAGCTTCCTTAGTTATATTTTCTCCGGAGAGGATTGTTTCCTCTACACATTTTTGATGGGTTATATTTTGGAATTCCTCTATTATGGTGATTCCCTTGATTTCTTCATCCATCTGAGCCTTTTTAATTTCTCTACAAAATACTTCAGCTATTTTGAGACATAGGAAAGGAGATATTGGATCTCCTTTTCTAACAGGTCTATAGATATGCTACAAAAACCTTCTGGTGTTCCATTAAGCATAAGGGATATTTTGAGAGTTAATGTAAAATTAAAAATTAAGTTAATCCATTGATGAGAGAAACCAAAGGCTTCCATAATCTTACATGAAATTTTCCAATCCACCTTATCGTGGGCCTTTTGGATGTCTAGCTTTATTATCATACAAGATTCTTTATTAATTTGAGTTGATTGTATTAATTATTGGATGATTATAATACCATCAAATATTGTCCTATTTGGAATGAAACCAATTTTTTCTTCTAAAATAAGTTTAGATAGAACTATTTTTCATTCTATTTTCTAAAGCTTTATAGAGTACTTTATCGATTGTATTTACAAGAGATATAGGTCGAAAGTCTCTGGGTTTATCATGGTTTAATTTTTTGGTTATAAGTTCTAGGAACATAGTATTGATTTATGATAACATGGATCCCAAGTTTCTTTTGCCTCAGTAGCTTCCCATAAATCTTCACCTACAATATCCTAACATTTTTAAAAGAAGAACGTTTGAAAGCCATCCAAATCTAGAGACTTGTCTAAGTTAATATTAAAAAGGGCTTCCTTTATTTCTTCTAAAGAGAATTTTCCATTTAGGAACTTATTGTCTTCTATAGCTAGTAGTTTAGGTATTGCACTTTTCATCCTATTTTGAGCTAATAGATTAGATAATTTTTTATTTTCTAAAATATTAGTGTATTTAATCCCTTAGAGTTTTTCTATTTGATCTGGAATTTCACTCACATTTCCTTTATTTTCCTTAAATTTTGTAATTATATTGATACTGTAAGATTTGATGAAAAAAATTCAAGGCCAAGAAATATGCATGCAAAAAATTGTCATCGAGAAGGAGAGAGAAGAAAAGAAAAATGATTTTTCTCTAACAATATCGAGGATTGAATTATCATCCAAAAGAATAAATGAAAATATACAATTGATGACTCCTTGTAGAAGGAGATCATAAAACCTAAAAGGGAAACCTTAAGAGGGAAATGACATTTAATAATTAATATTTAATTATTAAATAGGAATGCATTTGCAAAAAGGGAAATATTAAGAAGGGAGTAAAAATAATTTAATAAAATGAAACTAAATTAATCCCTTACTCTAACATCCCCCTTAAGATGAGAAACACTACAACTACAAACAATGTATGAAAAAGAAAGGAAACTATAAAGATGAAAGCATAAATGGGTCCTAGCAACATGGCTTGATGAGGTACCCAACACAACCAAATCTCTGAAAAATGAAGAAATAAGGAAAACCACATGGAAAAATCCACACTCAAAAAAGATATAGAAGTATGCTAAAAATAAAAGATGGAAGGAAAAAATCATCATTGAGGACCCCTCCCCCCCAAGGACAACTTCCTTTACCCCAAGCATAGAACATAGTTGAATATACTATGATGATGAAAAATGTTAAGTGAAGTTTTTTATAACCTACTCAATAGTGGGGATATACTCCAAGCTAAGAGAGTCATCATGTATCAAATGCCTGATGAAGTGCATATAAAGCTTAATGCTATTGATCTGTTGATACTCAACTAGGTTACAGGAAATGTGTATAGCAATATGATTGTCACACCAAAGAAAGGTGGACCTATTAAGGGGAAATCCAAACTCAATCATCAATTTTCAAAGTAATTAAACCTCTTGACTAGATAGCACAATTGCCCTGTATTTTGCCTCTATAGACCATAATGTGTCAGCATGCTACTTCTTGGAAGACCATGTGATTGGACCATAACAAAGATAGAAAATGAAGCCATGAGTAGACTTTTGAACATCAATATCACCATCCCAATATGAGTTTGTATAACCAACATTGTTATGATTCGTTGATGTATAGTGAATGTCATAACATGTAGCACCCTAAATGTATGCCAAAATACATTTGGTAGCTTGCCAATGAGGATCATGTGAGAATTGAGAGACAATGCCAACTACAAAGGTAATATTAGGATGTGTCTGTGTTAGGTACAACAAATATCTACAAGTTCTCTATATAAAGTGGAATCCACTGTAGGGGTAGAGAAAGTGGTAGATAAAATAACACCCAATTGAAAAGGTGTGGGAGAAGACTTCCAATCAAGCATGTTGAATCTCAAAGCATACCAAGAGCATAATTCTACTTGAATATGGCCATACCATCTGAAGACTAAAAAACCTGTAGGATAAAAAACTAGGGAAGAAGTCCAAGTTTTGTCATCTCAAACTTCACTCTCAAAGCTCACTTAACACACTAAATCATAGAGGGTGAGCAACCTATAATTATGAGATCATCAAAATATATCCCAAGTATCAATAGATCAGCCCCATGATTTTGAATCTACACTATAGGATACAAATGATGATGTGTGAAGTGTGATGCAAGCAAGAAGGAGTCCATCTTCTCATACCAAGCCTGAGGGGCTTTCTTGAGACCATACAAGGACCTTAGAAGTTTACACACCATAGGGTATTCCTACAAGAAACCCTAAGGTTTCTCCATATAGATCTCCTCGTGTAGGTATCCATGCAAAAAGGCACTTTTTATATCCATCTGAAAGATTGTCCATCCTTGACAAGCTGCAAGAGAGAGTACAAGATGAACATAATTAATCTTGGTGATAGGGTAAAGGTCTTGGAGTAATTAATATCCTCCACCTATGAAAAACCTTTGCAATAAGATGTACCTCCTACCTATCAATAGAACCATTTGCAACATACTTGGTGCAATATACCCACCTATACTAAACCAACTTTCTTCCTTTTGGAAGAGGACAAAGATCCCAAGTGTGGTTCTTCATCAAAGAAGAATACTCCTCATCCATAGCACTATCCCAATTTGAATGTCCTGTCACCTGTGAAAAATTTGTGGATAATCTGAAATGGCATGAGCCAAAAGTCTAGTACTATATGTTTGAGCATGAGTGCAATGAGAATCTAAAGGATCTCTAGCCATAGGTCCAGCTGCATCAATAGTATCACAATCCCACTTGGGTACTCATGGAAGATTAGGGGGAGGAGGGGATGATGGATCATCTTCAATATCTTCCTCGAGGATAAATAATCTTGTAGAGAAGAAGAGGAAGTACTAGGAAGTGAGGGAGAAGCTAGTGATGGTGTTAGGGTTAACCTCAGATAGAAATAACAATTACATTCAAATATAAACAATATCAGTAAATGATAAATCACATAGAAGAGAAAACAAGGGACCAAGATTTAATGTGGTTCACCCAAACCCTAGGCTACACCTACCAAATAACAAGTCCAATATTATATCGATCTAGTGATTACAACCTTATTACAATTTGTAATCCCTTACAACTCAATACTACTGCAAGAAGCTTTTTTTGCATCACACACCCTGAAAACCTCTAATCTTAAGCTCTTTTATACAAATATTTTTACTACTTAAGGGTTATAATTAATTATTACATGTTGGCCCAAAATACTAGTAGAATAGGGCCCAAAACTTTTTTTTGAGGCATCACCAAACAATTATGAACTATGTACAATACTTCCCTGATTAGTGACCACAAACTAAAAATCTCCCAATTGGGGACTAATTAGAGTCCACACTAGACAACAATCTCCCACTTGAAGATTGGTCCTCTAGCTATGCTGCTACTCCATGACGCTCCCATTTGCTCAAACCACCTTGGACTATGTTGTTCTTTTATTCTATTTGTTGAGATAATGGGTGTTGCACACATTGCATAGTATTGTTATTTTATTATTTTATTTTTATTATGTAATGTTGTACCTAGATGGACGTGCAACATGTAAAGATTCCCATGGAATATTCTTGATGAGTTGTATTGTAACATTGTAAAAATATTTTATGTAATTATTTAATATTGGGAAAAAGAATTAAATGCCCAATATTAAATGTGGGGTCAGTGGGTTAGGTAGCACATGGTTTTAGCACATGGTTTATGTAATACCACTTGGTGGTTTTGTGGGACTTGCTACTATATAAGCAGCCACAAGGGTAGTTTTTGTATAGAGAGTAAGAGTGATAAGGAGAAGACAAAAGGCAAGAGTCGAGCGGGACAAGGCTTGACAGGTTAGCCAAGGGAGCATTTGTGAAGGTTGAAAGTATGGCATGGGATGTGTGGATTCATGCTTGTTCACATAGTTTGCTCGGTTGTGGCTATGACCATGAAGGCTTCCATGGTTGTATGGCAATGGTATTTTTTGCTGAATAATACATGGTGATGGATGCTTTTGGAGGCTGGGTTTTTCCCTCAATGAGGGTTTCCCAGGTTATATCTTGTGTCACAATTTTGTGGGTATGTTGTCTTTTCTCTTGCATGTGGATTTTAATTCCGTATTTATTTCAGATCTATTATGGGTTATGTGGAAATGATTATTCTTTCTTTGTTGCCAAGTTTTCTTACAAGTGGTATCAGAGCTATGGTTTTATTATTGTAACCCTAGATTGAATCCATGGGAATGCATGAGAGGATAAAAGAAAACGGCAAGATATATGAATGATTTATTGCAGATCTAAAGGTTTTGGATTTGCTGTTATGATGGGATGTTAAAATATTTGGGCATGTGAAATTGTTGGAGAAAAGGATTTTTTCGGATGTTTCATTTAAATGAGGGTTTTGGGGGGTAGCTTGCATAAATGACCTCCTGGGTAAAAACAAACCTCACCATTGGATCCGGGTCGACATTTCCATAAATATTGATATATAATATGCCCTAGTTTGGCCATGTTTAGAGGAAATGAAAGAGTTTTTTGGTTTCAGCCCATGATGACCGTCAAATTTAATCCTGTCAGAATTTTCGTCACTGAAAAAAAATTAAAAATGAAAAATCGTACTGAAAATGGTAAAAAGATTGTCTTAGTAAAATGGCCATAACTTTCTCTCATAATATTAGATTTCAAAGTTCTTATAGGCGTTGGAAAGCTAATTCAGAGCACTACAAGATGGTGTAGGTTTGGTTCTATGATTTTGAGATTTTGTCAGGTTTTAAGAGCCCTAAAGTCAGATGTTGTTTATTTTGAGCACGAATTGGGGCATAACTTGGGCATACGGAGTCGGATTTTGGACTTCAAGTAGTCAACGGAAAGCTCTTGGGGAGCTCTACACATTGGTTTAGATTTGGTGCAGGTTTGGCATGATTTATTTGTTGATATATTGATCTAAAGAGTTTATAGATATATTTTGACTATGGTAACATTGTGAGTTTATAGCATTGGAAGATTTAAGATTTGATGTCATTGTATACTCAGTTCATATTTTAGTTTGGTCTCATGATGATATGGTTATCAGTGTTTGGTTTGGATATGCATAATGACTTGTTGGGTCTACAAGTTGTGCAGTGTTGTAAGCGGTCTATATTTACAGGTTACATTTATAGCTTGGTTATGGGTTGTCTTTGCCCATTGATCTTTCATTATTGATGCATATTTAGATTGGTGGCTTGGATTTGGGTTGTCTATGCCCCGAGTCACATAAATTGCTGATTTTATTTTTCATGTAGAAGGGATGAGATGTTGTTACCAGGTACAGTCATGGCAGAGGATTGTGGTTGACTATTCTATGCTGACAGGTTGGACATATTGAGAACCAGATGCTCGGTTCATGGATGTGATTATGGTGCCATGGATTTTCGCATGACATGATTGGTTATATAGGTACATCCTTGATGTTCATTAGCTTGGATTTTTGATTCAGTTATGGTGGTATATCTTCTAGGTTGAGGATCATGGTTATTTAGTTTCTTTTGAGGAGCTCATGATGTGCACTTTTGAGTTCTTTGATGGTTTGATGCTTTGGTTGATTCTCATGATTAGAGGATGGGTTTTCATCATGATGTCATGGATAGCTTGGATACACGGTTTAGTGGGAGCTTGTGACAGTGATGGGGCGACAGTGTAGGATTAGTTCCTGGTTTGATTTGGATCTTCATATAGGAGATGGATTTTATGATGCCACAGGTGACTTGGTACCACAGTTGAGTGGGAGTTGTTGGCATTGATATATTTGTTGAGTGTTTGCAGATGTTGGAGGTTTGTCTTAGATCTTGTTGCTGCAGAAGCGTCTTTGACATTTGCATGGTGCACTTGTTATCTTCATGGTGTATGAAGATGGTTAGATCTTGAGGACTCATGGAGTTCTTGGTTATCTTCATGGTATGTGGAGATGGTTCTTCCTGGTATGTGGAGATGGTTTTCTTCATGGTGTGTGGAGATGGTTGCATCTTGAGGACTCACAAGGTTCTTGCTAAAGGTGTAGTTTATACTTTTATTTGGCATGTTATCCTTGGTATGAGGATGGTTTCATTATTATGTCATGGTATACTCTTGATACACGTTTAGAGTTGTGACATGTTATGGTATGTTCATATGGAGCATGTTATCTCTTTAGTTGAGATGGTAAGATCATGTTGTCATGTTTATGTTCCTGAGGCCATGGTTGGAACTTTGACATTGATCTTGGTTTAGTTTCTTGGTATTGAGTACACTGATCATAAGCTAGATACTTCATGATATTGCTATGTTGCATTGGGAGTTGGCATGGATTGATTGGTTACAGGTGCTCATGGATACTTAGAGACGGTGGTGACGCTGATTTCTCTTGGATTAGAGAAGTATTTGTTGGGACGGTTGATGGTTTTAGCAGGAAGTCCGAGGGGCAGTCACCTAATATGGACTTGAGAGGAGATTGTTCTTAGAAGAGTCTTGGTTGGAGACTTGGGTATCTTGATGAGAATTCGCATTCCCCACTCTTGGTGTACTCGGCAGTTTGCTACTTGAGAGGTATAGCCCATTTTTTTCTCTCAGTTGCATTATATTTATGCTTGTCTTTCATGGATATGGATCTTGAGCTATGGTACATGAGTTAGTTCTGAAGGGTTCATTTGAGAGATGGCTTAGCATTGGTTATCTCCATGTGCATATGTTGTTATGTTGGTTGAGTTTGGGAGACGGTTTTATATTGGGCATATTCCTTAGATTAGGAATGGTTATTCTTTGGTTTAGGAATGGTTTATTGAGTTTGATCTTCTTGTGAGAGGCTTACATCCATGATTAGTTATATGGTATGGTTTGGGTGTTGTTGAGGCTTCTTGTTGGGGTTTTATGGAGGAGATCATACTTGCACAGTTTACATCTAGAGGTGTGTGTAGAAGGACATGATACAGGTTATGATTTGCATGGTTTCTCTGATCTTGGTTATCTTTCTAGATGTTTAGTTTTTGCCTACATTGGATTTGAGATTGGATGGAGATTGTGATCACTGGTTTGTGCTCATGTATGTCATGTGAGAGATGATATGGTTATTACTTTATCTCTTTCCTCTGTTGGTTGTGGAGAATTTGAGAGACTGTTGGAGACTTGTTATGAGAGTTTTTTTCATGCAGGATATTGGTTTATGTATTGTGGATGTCCTTGATACTACATGGATTCACTTCTTTGAGATGTTGTGAGTGGATTGGTTATAGATTTGACATTATCATTTGTAGTGGGAGCTTCTTGGTATATATGTGGCAGGTATTGCTCTTGAGGCTTGTGATTGCAGGTTGTAGATTGGATATGTCAATGATATGAGATTCACTTGTTATACCTTTGAGGTATGGATAGTTGGATGGGTTTGGCACTTTGCTGTGGGTGCTATTTCAGCTATGGATATTTTGACAACTACGGATACATGTGATTACCTTTGGATCAGGTTTTTGTGCTTAGAATTTTAGTTGGTACAGGATTTTATGATCTTCTAATGTGACAGGTTGGGTGGTTTTTCTCTTTGGATGGCTTCTATGTATGTCCAGTGGGAGTGGAATAATAGGAGGTGAGATCATTCATGTTTGAGATGCTGGATAATTTTATTTTGTTGCGGGTACCAGGATGGAGCACTTGGTGTATTTTGATCCATGATGGTGGATGTGCTGGGAGGGATTGTTCCCTTGTTCATTTATGTGGCTACGGATTGACCCTATGCAATGTATACAACAAGTGGGAGATTGTTGAGATAATGGGTGTTGCACACATTGCATAATATTGTTATTTTATTATTTTATTTTTATTATGTAATGTTGTACCTAGATGGACGTTCAACATGTAAAGATTCCCATAGAATATTCTTGATGAGTTGTATTGTAACATTGTAAAAATATTTTATGTAATTATTTAATATTGGGGAAAAGAATTAAATGCCCAATATTAAATGTGGGGTCAGTGGGTTAGGTAGAAAATGGTTTTAGCATATGGTTTATGTAATACCACTTGGTGGTTTTGTGGGACTTGCTACTATATAAGCAGCCACAAGGGTAGTTGTTGTATAGAGAGTAAGAGTGATAAGGAGAAGACAAAAGGAAAGAGTCGAGCGGGACAAGGCTTGATAGGTTAGCCAAGGGAGCATTTGTGAAAGTTGAAAGCATGGCATGGGATGTGTGGATTCATGCTTGTTCACATAGTTTTCTCGGTTGTGGCTATGGCCATGAAGGCTTCCATGGTTGTATGGCAATGGTATTTTTTGCTGAATAATACATGGTGATGGATGCTTTTGGAGGCTGGGTTTTTCCCTCAATGAGGGTTTCCCAGGGTATATCTTATGTCACAATTTTGTGGGTATGTTGTCTTTTCTCTTGCATGTGGATTTTAATTCCGTATTTATTTCAGATCTATTATGGGTTATGTGGAAACGATTATTCTTTCTTTGTTGCCAAGTTTCCTTACACTATTCAATCTAGAAGACCAACTGAAGCTGAAGAGGAGTTCAACTTCTCCCTTGTCACTACCTTTGTAAACATATCCACTGGATTTTCATCTATATGTATGTTGTCCAACTTTAACTATCCATCATCCAAAATTGACTGAATGAAATGGTATAGGAACTGAATGTGTTTTTTTTTGAGTGTAGAGCTGAATTCTTTGCAAGATGAATAACACTACATATGACCATATATAAACAAATAATTATCCTTCAGAGGGTGTCCCAATTCTTCTAGGAAGAACTAAAGCCATATCATCTCCTTGGTTGCCTCTATAGAAGCAATATGCACTACTTCTATAGTGGATAAAGCATTAACCTTCTATAACCTAGAAACCTAGCTCACCATTGCCCCACAAAAAATAAATACATAACCTATAGTACTTTTCCTTATATCAATATCCCCTACAAAATTTGATTCAATATATCCTTGTAAATTAGAAGTAGAGACCCCAAAATGTAAATAATTACTCAATGTACCTCTCAAATATCTGAGAATCCATTTAACTACATTCTAATGCTCAATTCCAGGATGACTCATATACTTACTAACGACTCTCACTGCATGTGCAATATCTTGTCTTGTACATACCATAACATACATCAAGCTTCCAAAAGCTAAAGCATAAGGTACCTTAGACATCTTATCCTCCTCTTCTTGTGTCTTGGGACACATCTCTTTAGTCAACTTCAAATGACTAGGTAAAGGTGTGCTAACAACTTTAGCATTCTCCATAGAGAAATGTTGCCACACCTTCACAATATAATCAGCCTAAGATAATGTCAATTTCCTATTTTTTATATCTATGCAAATCTTCATACCAAGGATTTTTTTTGCTTCCCCAAAATCCTTCATAGCAAATGTGTGTGCTAACTGACATTTCAGCCCCTTAATGTGATTCATGTTAGACCCAACTATAAGCATATCATCAACATATAAACATAAAATAACATAGTTTTCATCATCCAACCTTTTAAAGTAAACACATTGATCTGAATGACACCTACTATATCTATGCTCATGTATAAAACTATCAAATTTTAGATACCATTGCCGAGGTGCTTGCTTCAAGCCATATAAATTTTTCTTCAACTTGCACACTAAGTTCTCCTTACCTTTGACCTCAAATCCCTATGGATGAGCTCAATATATTTCTTCATCCAAATCACTATGAAAGAAGGTTTTTTTAACATCAAGCTACTCCAAAAGCAAATCTTCAATAGCTACAATACTTAAAATAGTACGGATAGAAGTCATTTTAAAAATAGGAGAGGATATCTCATCAAAATCAATGCCCTTTTTATGTACAAATCCTTTTAAAACTAACCTATCTTTATATATTTTCTTACCTCCATCCTCTGCTTTCAACCTATAAACCCATTTATTTTTAAAGCCTGTTTACCTATAGGCAACTTGCATAAATCCCAAGTATTATTTTTTAGCAAAGAGTCCATTTTGTCTTTCATTGCAGACTCAATACTACATTTTAGTATCCACCTACACATCTTCATCATAACATTCTAGTTCACTAGCATCAGTATGTAAAATAGAATACAAAGAGGGAGAAAATCTTTCTAGAGGTCTTCTTAGCCTTGTTGACCATCTAACATTCACTAGTGTGTGTGGTATTTTTTTTTGTGGTTGTTGCACATCATGAGGAATTATTGGAACATCATCTTTTTGAGTATCATCCAACACTTTATAATCATCTTCTTTCTTCTCATGTTGCTACAATAGATCTTTATACACCACTTTCTCATTGAATATGACATTCCTACTTCTTACAATTTTATGATTTTCAAAATTCCAAAGCCTATAACCAAATTCATCAATCCCATATCCAAAAAATACACATCTCTTTGACTTAGCTTCTAGCTTGGTTCTATTTAATTAGAATCTATATGAGAAAATGCTTCACAATCAAAGGTTTTGAGAAAAGAATAACTCACCTTCTTACTATTTCATGCTTTCTCTAGAATACCACAACCCAAAGGAGTAGAGGGACCTCTATTAATCAAATATACAATAGTATTGATAGTCTCCACCCACATGTTCAAGGGAAACCCTTCATGCAACCCCATGATCCTTACACACTCCATTATAGTCTTGTTCATGCATTCAGGCACTCCATTTTCCTATGGAGTCCTTGGAACAGTTTTCTATCTATGAATACCATTTGTGGAGCAATAATATTCAAATTCATGATGATAATACTCACCGCCATTATTAGATCTAAGACATTTTAATTTCTTACTAGTCTCATTTTCAACCAAGCATTTCCATTTCTTAAAAGTTTAAAATACATCAAATTTCTGTCTAAGGATATAATCCCATACTTTTCTAGTTGCATCATCAATAAATATAACATAATAATGAGAGCCACCAAGGGAAGATACTTGAGCTGGTCCCCATACATCTATATACACAAGATCTAATTTCTCATTTTTATTTTCCTTCCCAGTCTTCACAAAAATCACTCTCTTTTTTTTTCCCTACACACAACTTTCATAGAAATCTATATTAACACATTTCAGAACTAGTAAAAATTTCTTTGAATGAAATAATTTCATACCTTTCTTGCTCATGTGCCCAAGTCTATTTTGCTACAACGGTGTATCAGGATCTACAACAATTATTTGTTATCCCTACTCAATTGCAGCAATTGTTCTTGAATATTTATTTTTAGATCTGAAATAATCAAAGTAGAAGAAACAATATAACCTATACAAAGATATAAGTTGCCTACTTTCACACTTTTTGCTACTACAAGGGAACCTTTTGAAACCTTCCAATTTTTATCATTAAAAGTAACTACACAACCCTCCTCACTGAGTTTCCCTGCTAAAATTGAATTCTTACTCAACCTTGGAATATGTCTTACCTCATGTAGTAGCCAATGATTCCCATTATGCAACTTAATCTTAACTTTTCCCTTTCCAACAATCTGACAGTGTTCATTATCCCACAAATAAACAAGCCAAAAGTTCCCTTGTACATAATCAATGAAATAACCTCTATGAGGTGTAGCATGAAATGAAGCATTAGAATCTAAAACCCATGAATCATCAACACTTTCTAAAGATAGAAGCAAAGTATCCTCTTTAGATTTCTTAATTACTAGATTTGCCTCCTTGTTCCCTTTCGGCTTATCTCTTTCATTGTTCTTTTGAGTCCAAAAATCTTTCTTCTTATGCCCTAGTTTGCCACAGTACTGGTAATCTCTCAATCCTCTAGATTGAGACCTCTTCCCCTTTGACTTTCTTCTTGATTTCCCATGAATTTCCTCTCTTAGCCATTCTGCCTCTACTTTGTTCATCCAAAGCACTTCCTAATGTAGATCCACCTAAGATTTTATTACAAGTTTCCTCACTCAAAATAACATAGATCAGATCATCATATTTTGGGCTATTAGATCCAAAAATACAATTACTCACAATCATTACCAAGACATTCCATCTTTCAAGAAAAGAAGACAAAATCAAGAGAGCCCTAATTTCTTCGTCAAATTTAAGACCCATAGAAGATAACTGACTAGTAATATTATTAAAATCATTTAAATAATCTGTTATAGATCCACCTTCTACTATTTTTATGATAAATAAACACTTCATGAGAAATATCTTATTTGAAGTGGAGGGTTTTTCATACAATTTCAGTAGGGTTTCCATCAACTCTTCCATTGTTTTCACTTTTTAAATGTTAAATGTCACTGATGATGCCAAGAATAATCTAATGCTTCCAACTGTGTTTCTATCTAAAAGCTCTCAGTTTGCATTTGTCATAATTCCCTAGTTCTTAGTTTTTCCTTCCAATGGCTTCCATAAATCCTTCTGATAGAGATAGTCCTCCATTTGCATCTTCCATAACAGAAAGTTTTTTCCATTAAATTTGTCATCCATCAGCTTATATTCATTTTCCATTTCTCCCACTCAACCATGAGACTTTCCTACAAAGAATAACTAAAACACAACCTTTCTTTCATACCACTTGCTAGCATTAACCTCAAATAGAAATAACAATTACATGCAAATATAAACAACATCAAAAAATAGTAAATCACATAGAAGACAACACAAGGCACCAAGATTTAACATGGTTCACCAAAAACCCTAGGCTACATCCACTAAACAACAAGTCCAGTACTATATCGATCCAATGATTACAACTTGATTACAATCTGTAATTCCTTACAACTCAATATTGTTGCAAGAAGAAATTTTTGCATCACACACCCTGTAAACCCCAAACTCTAAACTCTTTTATACAAGTATTTTTACCACTTTAGGGTTATAATTAATTATTACATGTACAATGCTTCCTTGATTAATCACCACAAAGTAACAGATTGAGGCTCCATCATAGGATAATGCTCATCAAACTGGACATCTCACCAAAAAAAGACCTTTGTAGAATCAAGATGAAACAACCTTTACATTATCACATCCTCATAGTAGCCAATAAATATGAGTGGTCTGATCTTCCTCTTAATGGCTTTCCTCTATACATCTAGAGTAAATGCTAACAACCTCACAATAAAAAATATAGAATGTAGAAACATCGAGCTTGACGTGAGTCCACACCTCCTCAAGAGTCAAATGTCACAATTTCTTGCGAGGCATCCAATTTTGAATATAGTTGGCATAATTCATAGATCTATCCCAAAAATGACTCATATTTTGAGACTATATCATATAATTGGCCATCTCCTGTAATGTTTTATTCTTTCTCTTAGCAATGGGCCCCATTCTACTAAGAGGTGTAGAGAATAGTGAGCTGATGATGTAAACCATGCTTAGTACAAAAATATCTGAAAGACTAATTCATATAGTCCTTGACATTGTCATTGTGTATACACCTGACATAAAGATTAGATTTCTTCTCCACAAATATCTTAAAGATTCAAAATGAATCAAAGACATCAGACTTGTACTTCAAAAAGTACACCCATGTGCATCTACAAAAGTCATCTATGAAGGTAAGCACATATTGAGCACCTTAAAAAGATGGAGTGGGGAATGGCATAAGATCATTGTGTAGCAACTTGAATGGTACCTTAGCACATGTAGATCTACCTACCAAAAAAGAATATCTGTGATTTTTTCCAAGTGCACAACCTCAACAAAAATCATCAATACAAGAGATCTGAGGCAGAACAGTCATTAGCTCTAGTGTACTCATCTTTTGTAGATATCTATAGTTGACATGGACAAACTACTTATGCTTATATTTTCTCATCATGCCTACATTAGAAACAATAGAAACACCTATAGAATCAGAGCTCTCAAAGACATCAATTTGATATAAATGAGACTATAAATCAACACTCCCAGTAAAAATAACCAAATCAAGATTGTGGAGGTATCTAATAATCACATCATATGGTGAGAACTCAACTATCTTACCATATCTAGAATGAAATATCTAATAGACTAACAAGAGGTTCTTAGAAATGACTAGAACCAATAGAACATCATGTAGAGAACCACCCTCAAAAGAGATAGTGCCCAAACCTAAAATTAAAAGCTATGCAGAGTCACCAAATACAATCTATGTAGTAACACACTAAGAAAGTGATGTAACCAAATCAAGTGAGTGTGTCATATGGTGGGAAGAACCTAAACTAATAATCCAAGTAGTAGAAGAAGATAAGGCTCTTGCATAAAGATCAAGTCCTTTCCATGAAGGACGATGTGGTGGCTTCAGAGAAGTAATATTATGTTGTGACATGATCTCCTCTAAATCCTCAAGATGTTTCCAACACTTAGAAACTAGATGTCCTTCCCCACCACAAACATCACAAGGATCACTTGTTAACTTATTAGGTTTGGAGGAAGACTTGCTAGACTTAGAAGGTTTACCATTTGGAGTGGATTTCTGAGAATCTAATTTTTGAGATAGCTTGGAGGAACTCTCACTACTAGCTTCAAATCCATTTTGGGATTTGATTTATGCTTTGGATTTCTTGTAGATGTGTGAGAAACCAATGCCTAGTCCTTTGATCTTATTAGAGAGTCTATATGTGTAAGATTGGCCTCCTCTCTAGTCAACTAATCACAAAATACCTCAAATTTAGGCATGGTAAATCTAGGACCCAAAGCACCCATAGTGGAATGGAAGATAGAAGAGAAAATTTGAAAGTTTCCTCAAAGTTTTGATAAAATCAAATAAATGCATTCCTTATCAGTCTTTACTTTCCCACACCTATGTAACAAAGATTTATGTTGTTTAAAATTCATCAAAAAGTCTTGAATAGAGGGGAAATCATCAGGTACAAGTGATGTAAGTGCTACCTCTAGCTGAAGTTCCCTAAACTCATTAACTATACCAAAAAATCCCTCTAGATCAAT
The DNA here is from genome assembly GCA_028749045.1 of Cupressus sempervirens. NCBI lineage: Eukaryota > Viridiplantae > Streptophyta > Pinopsida > Cupressales > Cupressaceae > Cupressus > Cupressus sempervirens. Next base: position 828,802,548 of record CM053792.1, read on the forward strand.
CCACATATCTTAAGCAGTAGTGAACCCATGAAGATGAAACTACAAACTATCAGATACCTACAAAATAATGAACCCCATGGCCTCATCCATCTTGTTCCTATGCACCATGACCGTAAAGGCCCTCTGTAAAGCTAACAAGAAGGGATCTTGAAAGTGCTAGTTATGTGGGGTCAGAAGTGTTAGACAAGAGGGGATCTCAACTATTTTTTTAGAGGGTGTTTATTTTAATATAATTTTGGTTTATTGATATTAATTATAAAAATAAGAATTGAAAGAAACCCTCCACAATACAAAAATTTGAACCCTAGATGCTAGAAGGAAAGCTTATACAATGAGAAGAGAGAAAAAACCTTCAAATCAGTATCATGTATACCTTGGAAAATTTTTGGTGACAATAACAAAGAATCTAGAAAGAGCTTATAGATACTTTTCCAATGCTTCTTCTAGATCAAAAAATAGAGCAAAATTTAAAAAATATGCTCTCTAGAATACAAAAATGATCATTGGCTTGGATTGCAAAACTAGGTACCATACAAGAAAAAATCACCCCTAAACTTGCATCAATGTGTTCATCTTGGAATCATCTTTTTGATGGTATCTCATTTGCTCAATTTCAATACTATATGCTCAAGATATCATAAAAAGTGACATGCAGGTATAGAAGGAAAAAAAAAGCATAAATCCTCTAGAGCAAAAAAAATTTAGTCCCTTGGTTGCAATAGGACCACCTACTAGGCAAGGATGGGCTAGGGGCTCATAAGTGGTTTGGCAACAGAGAGATAGACAATGGTGGCCTTAGAGTTGTGCTCAGGAAAGGATTAGGTGACACATTGACAGATAGAGGGCAGGTGGCACGATAGTGGCTCTATTGCGGTGTGATGGTGGGTGTAGATCCTAGCGGTGGTGCATTTTATAAAATGTGCTACATTTTTATTAAAAAAATATTTTTTAATTTTTAATTTTTTTCATAAAAATGTCGCATCAAAATGTGTTTTGAGGGTCGTACAACCCTGATATACAGTTTTTTGCCTCCCTTGTCAACTCTAGCCAAAATTAAAATACTTTATATAAAAATAGGGGTTTTGACATCCTTTATATCCAATTGTGAGGTTTGTTTGGATTCAAAGTGCTCTAAATTTTAGAGACTCCATATTTCCACAAAAGATGCTCAAAATATACTAGATCTAATCCAATAAACCCTTGATCTCTTTTCCTTGAAAAACTATGAACAAGCTACACTAAATCCAACTCTAATACCATGTAAGATTTGATGGAAAAAAAAATCTTCTAAGCCCAAGTAACCTGCATGCAAAAAATCTCTCATAAAGGAGACAAAAGAAAAGAATAAAGAATTTGCTTTGATAATATCTAGGATTTAATTATCATCCAAAAGAATGAATGAAAATATACAATTTTGATCAAGCCTTATAGAAGGAGATTGTAAAACCTAAAAGAGAAACCCTAAGAAGTAAATGACATTTAATAATTAATATTTAATTATTAAATGGGGATGAATATTCATAAAGGGAAATCTTAAGAAGGGAGTAAAGGTAATTTGATAAAATGAAATTAAATTAATCCTTTACGCTAACAAATATTCCTTCTATTAATGGTGCTATTGTGAAAGAAAATTTTATTTTTGTCTCCTTCTATTAGCCTTGTTTCCCATGATTTCAATTTCCAAAATATTTCTTATTTAGATAAAATATTTTCTTTCTTTGCTAGAAGTTCTTATTATTTCATATATATTTTGTTATCCATTCCATTCTTTAAAATTTCTTTATTATTCTTTTTTATTTCCTCCTCATTTTCTAATTTTTCTCTAAAAACATTTAAAATGTTCTTTATTGCATTATGTAGTCTTTTCTTTAGCATTTTTAGTTTTACCACAAAATAAAATAGTTTTTATCCTTCAAAATTACTTTCTTGCCACCAATATCTTAAGTTTTAAAGAAAAAAATTGTCTAAAAATCACATTTTCACATTTAAAGGGGTTTCTAGATTGTTTTTGTTGTTCTTCTATTTCTAGTCTTATCACGAAACAATACAATCTTGCATTAGGAAGAGTCATAATATTAAAATAGAAGCTAATGATAGTAAGGTCACCTTTGGAGACCAATATGTGAAGTCATTTAGCAATTTGGAAAAAAACCCATTCTTATGTTATTACATGTGAATGTTTTGTTATAGGTTGGAATATCCATGAGATTATTAGTAGTAAACCATTTATTGAAATTTGACATTGACTATGTTACTAATTATGGCCCTTCATATTTTTCTTCTAGATTAATAATAACATTGAAGTATCCTCCTAAGAAGAATTTCTTTGTAGAGTATTCTTCCATAAGGTTGCTAACTTCATTCCATAGTGTTTTCTTATCTATATTTGGTATAGGTCCATATAAATTTATTAGAATGAATTGAACTTCACTTTTAAAGATTCTAAGTTTCCCCTCATTAAATTTTTATTAGATATTTGTAATTTGTAATCAACTTTTCTCATATCACAAATAACTCCAATCCCTAGTGATGCCCATATAGATTCAATGATTTTTGTTTTGCAGATTTCGAGTTTCTTATTGAGATTTTCTCCCTCTTCTTTATTTAATTTGGTTTCTTGTATTAGAATAATTCCTGATTCAAATAAGGTTAGATTATGTTTGACAAGGCATTTTTTTCTACGAGCATTTATTCCCCTATCATTCTATTTAGTGAGTTTCATGGCAATGTGCAAAGGAAATTCCCCTTCCCTATAAGAACTAGATCATTTATCTCATTTCGATTATCCATCATTCCTACAACTATTTTTAATTCAGCTAGGGAGTTCCTCCCACATCTTCTATTTTATTTTCCTCATTTTTTTTGTTCAATAACTTTGAAAATTGCTGCAATAACTAGATTGTTTAGATTACTATTAGCATTTAGAGTGTTATTTTCTATTTATGCATCTTTGTTTTCTTTGTTATCATCCCTAAGCTCTTGAATAATTTTGTAATTTAGTTTGTAATCTAGAATAATGCCATCTCCATTTTTATCAATTGTTTCCATATCCTTAAACTGATTCTTAGGTTCTTTATTGATTTTATAATTTTGTGATTTTACTAGATTTATTTATATTCCAAATTCTTCGCATTCTTGAGTAGATATTACTATATTCTTCTCTATGGTATTATTTTTTGAAGGATGAGAAGTTTCCTTTTGATTAATTATTTCACATGTCCTAATATAAGTCTCTATCTCTAAAAGGATATGATTGGAGATTCCCTTTCTTATTTCTTCCATTTCTTGATTTTATTTTGGTCTATTATCTTCTTTAAATAGCCTTTTCCCCTTTTGGTTTTTGCCAAAATTTATGCTTTTTCTATTTTCTCTCTCTTTTCTTATTCTTAATCTTTACTTTATTATTAATATGATTTTCTACTACTATTTCTTGTCTTTCATTATTATCTTCCATGTTGTTTACATTTTCATTTAATTATATTTCTTGGTCATAGCTTTTAATAAAATGCATTTTTCCTTTATTAATTCAGAATAGTTAGTTTTATATGGATCTCCTCTAATAGTTTACTACATGCCTCTTGGTTATTGATATTTAAAACCCTAGATGTCAATATTTCTATTTTATTTTCTTACCATCTAATTAAATCTTCCTTACAAAAATTGTCTACTCTATTCTGAACATTAAGGCACTAGATTCTAGTCCTTTCTTGTTCTAATCAAGATTAGTTTTTATTGGTTGTAAGGGTCTACTATCAATTTTAGATTTGTTTTCATTATCCTTTAAAACTTCTATTGGGAGAGATTGAGTATTTAATTGATGGTAATCTTTATGCTCTTTTTCCAATAATATTACTTGATCACTTATATCATTTTAGATTAAAATATAGTCCTTTGTTAATTGTCTATATCTGCACAAATTTTCTTTAATTTACTCTATATACAAACTTTTTTGTTTGCAATGATCACATTGTTGTAGTCTATTAATATTTTTCTCAAAATTCTTATTCTCAATTATTATATTTATTTTCTTGTAAAAAAAATTTGAATTATGAGCCTAAGTTGGATTACTACTATTGTTATTGCAACTATTATTTACATGATCTAGAACCACATCCTCTCCTACTATTTCCCTTCCTCAATGTTACTTGCTAGACAACATATTTTTCTTGGAAGACTAGGTTTTGGTGTGCTATCATGGTTTAAATCTAGTTGTGCTATAGGAAATTTAGGTTTCTTTCTTCCCAAGACTACCTTAGGAGTTTCAATAATCTCCCCTTGCTCAAAAATATTAGGTAGTAGAATCCAATTCTTGGCGATCAAAGGGTGGATTAGAGTTACTAGAAGAAGATCCATATGTGCATTGGATTGGATAGATGAATGGTTCTAAGCATTGTCGTAGGTTAGTTGTGTTGGATAAGAAAATAAAGCTATCATCCATGGTTGAACTAAACATGCAAATGTTTCCAAATTGTCCACGGTAGTTCTTTAGATTGAATTTTTACAAGGAATGGTTGGTAATAATTTTAATAGTGTTAGCGTGTGGATTTACCTTCTTAATAAGAAATATCACCGTAGAAATAACCATAAATATTTTTTCAAAATTGTTCATAGTACTAACATAATTACAAAATTTCATAAGAATTCTTAGATGCATTAACTCAACTAAGTATTCTTTAATATTAATTCATTGCTAAGAGCCTAAAATATATGTTGAATTGTCATCGAAATTAGATTTCTATTTACTAAAAGATGCATTAAAACCCTTGTAAAAAACCCCCAAGATTTACTAATTCCTTAGCAAGATCAATAGTAGAAAGTTCTAAATAAAGCACTTTATTGTTGATGATAGAAATACTTAACTTATGTCCCAGGGCACTTATGAACTAGTTTGCAACATAAGAATTGAGTATGAATTGTTGTTTCTATATGCAAAAACCCCATTTGTTTTAAATATATCCTAGATTTTGTTTGATATATCATTGTTGATAATGTATACATTGTCATAGGATTTATTCCTTGGAAAATGTATCTAGTTTGATTTTTCCTTGAATTCCTTTATGTTTCTGTTCCTAGGTTGTCCTAGATTTCTCCTTGAAGGTACTTGATTTTCTTGAGTAGAAATATTTATGTTAGATGAGGATATGGGGCTTTCCCATAAATATTTTCATTCTAAAGGGTTTTGTAGATTAGGAGCTAGATTTTTCTTGCCAATGATATTTCATCAATCAATGAGTGGAAGGCTGTGTCTTAGGTTTGGTGAAGTAGTCTTCAGGTTAGAGGTTTTTTATTTTTTCAAGTAATCTTTCTTTTCCAAGATCTTCTTTCCATATTCATTTGTTTGCATAGGGTTTAGTTTGATAGCATAGTTGGAAACCCTTTCATGATTCAATTTAGCAAGGGACATTTGGGTACCATGGATCTTTGAAAGCTATAATATTTGTCTAGATTTACCAATCAATGGAAAGGATTTGTGCTTTTGCATGTTTGGTTTACCTACCCTAGCTACTTGTTTGTAGACTTCTTTTACTTCTTGTCATTTTCTCGATGAGATACTTGAAGAAGAGAGGGTGATGAATTTTTTTTAATATGTTTGCCTCCAAGATTTCACACTATTCTAGTGGCCATAGAAGACTCAAAAAATCTCTCAAAATTATCAGTTGATGAGATACATGCCTCCCTCATTTCTCATGGCCATAGACTAAATAGAAGAATATATACAAGTTTGGAGCATGCCTTTAAGACACAATTTTCAATCAACCATGGTAGAGGTAGGGGAAGAATAAATTTTAGAGGTAGAGGAAGAAACTCATATAGAGGTGGACGAAGAAACCCATCAAGTTCAAGTGGAAGTGGTAGTAGCCATAAGCCAACACAAAATGCATTTCAAAATCAGCCTCAAGGATAAAAGTATGAAAAATCCTTGATCCAATGTCATTATTGCAAAAAATATGGGCATTATTTAAATGAATGTAGAAAGAAGCAATATGATTCTAGACAATAAAGCACAAATTTAACCAAAGAAAACTAAAATCAAGATAACATATTAATTTCTTTTGTACAAGAAATTCAAATAGATGTATGGTTTTTAAATTTAGGGTGCAATAATCATATGATAGGGAATTTAGAAATGTTTTCTTGTTTGGATGAAAGTGTTAAATCTAATGGAATATTGGGCAATGGCAACAGAGTAGAAGTCAAACGAAAAGGGAATGTCAACATTCTAACCAAGAAGAGGGAGGAGATAAATATATTTGATTTCTATTTTATTCTTGGTTTAAGAGACAACTTAATGAGTATTGGACAACTTGTTCAAAAAGGTTATAGAGTATCTTTCAAAAATGGAGTATGCACACTCTTAGACAAATTTCTAAGTAATCAACTCACTGGAAAAGTCCAAATGAAAAATAATATAATGTTTCCCTTAAAGATTAAGCTTGATTTGAATGTGGAAAATTCTCAAGCACAATCTACAATAATCAGAAAAGATGAGAAAGAAAAATTTACAACAATCACAATAATGATATTTTAAGCAAAAATAAAAGATAAAAATTATCTTTGTATCTAAGATTCGGGCATTTAAACTTTGCAGCATTAAACTTTCTTCACAAGAAAACCATGATCAAAGTATATTCCCTCAAGAGAAATCGAAAAGGGTGTAAGGTTGCATATTAGGAAAGCAACATAGAGAATCATTTATAGCATGGATGTCAATGAGAGCCAAGAAAGATAAATTAGAGAACATCTATTCAGATTTGTGTGGACCAATGCAAACAACTTCCATTAGTGGAAGCAACTACTTCTTGACATTTATTAACAAATAATAAAGGAAAAAATGGGTCTAGATTCTAAATCATACTTAATTTCTGATTGCTTTTGTCAATTCAAGGCTCTTGTTGGAAAGAAAAGTGGTCATTACACCAAAGCATTAAGAACATATAGAGGTGGTGAGTACATCTCAAATGAATTTCTAAATTTTTTTAAGGAACACAAAATTCAAAAGCAATTCAAAACTAGATATACACCTCACAAAATGGAACAATTGAAAGGAATAATAAAATAATAATGGAAATGGATAGAAGTATGATGAAAGGAAAACACTTGTCAAATGATTATTGGGATGAGGTTGTATAATGTGCAGTCTATATAATGAATAGATGTCCATAAAAGAGAGTGACAAATATTATTCTAGAAGAAGTATGGATTAGAAGAAACATAATGTTTCTCATATGAGATTATTTGTATGCATAGCATATGCACATTGGCTAGATGAATTGAGAAGAAAATTGGACAACAAAGGAGAAAAGTGTATATTTCTTGGTTATAGTGACAAATCAAAGGCATACAAGCTATACAATCCAATCAATAGAAAAGTTGTAATTTGAAGAGATGTGCAATTTGTAGAAGATGAAGCATGAGATGGAAAATTGGGTCAAAGGACACAATAATCAAGCATTAGGAAAACCCCACACTTATAAGACAACAGACCATCAAATGTGCAACAAATACAATCTTTAATTGGAACTCTTAGTGCTAATACATCAAGTCCATAGTCTACAAATTCAAGTACTATGTCAAAACCCACACTAGCAAGATTAAGGGGAGGAAAAAAGAATTTTGAGAGAATTTAATGAGTAAAATAATGGTGAAAGTAGTGCAGATCGAACTTCTCTTTTTGCCTTATATTCATATGTTGATGACCCAATTCACTTTAAGCAAGCAATTAAACAAGAGAAATGGCTTCATGCAATGGATGGAGAAATTGCTGCCATAGAAAAGAATCCAACATGAGAGTTAGTGAATCTTCCACAAGGAAAAGAAAAGATTAGAGTAAAGTGGGTTTACAAGATAAAATTGAATACAACCAGTGATGTTGAAAAACAAAAAGAAAGGCTTGTAGTAAAAGGCTATTCACAATAACCCGATGTAGACTACAATGAGACATTTGCACCAATACTAGTTTTCTTAGACACCATGAGGACTATATTACCCATAGCAACTCAAAACAAGTGGGAAATCTATCAAATTGATGTAAAATTAGCATTTCTCAATGGCTTCTTGTAAGAGGAGGTTTATTTGGAGCAACCTCTTGGGTATGAGATTATGGCTCATAGAAACAAGGTTTATAAGCTCAAGAAGGCACTCTGTGGACTCAAACAAGCCCCAAGAGCATGGTATATGATAATTGACAACTATCTTTTAGAAAATAGTTTCAATAGGTGCAATATTGAGCTTACCTTATATAGTGAGTTGAATGAGCAAAGTAAGATCTTAATTATTTGTTTATATGTTGATGACTTGATTTTATCGGGTGATTTATCATTGATATGTTAAAATCAACTATGATAAAAGATTTTGAGATGACATATTTGGGATAAATGAAGTAGTTTCTTGGCATTGAAGTGAATAAAAATAAAAATGGTATATTCATCTCTTAGGAAAAATATGTTGATGAAGTTTTGAAATGGTTTAATTTGTTGAAATGAAAATAAGCACCAACACCAATTGTCACAAGCTTGAAGCTAAGCCAATATGACAAGTGATCTAATGTAAATAAAACTTTGTATAAGAAATTTGTTGGGAGTCTCATGTATCTAACAACCACAAGGCTAGATATAATGTTTGTAATTACTAGTCTCATTTCAAGATTCATGAATTCTCCAAAAGTTTCTCATTGACAAGGAGGAAAATGAATTTTGAAATACATTAGTGGGACCAGAAATTATGGTATACTCTATTCAAGATCAAAAGATTTCAAGCTAATATAATACACTAATAGTGATTGTGTAGGATGCATTGATGATAGAAATAGCACTTTAGGTTATGTCTTCCATTTTGGGTTAGATGTAGTATCATGGGCTTGAAAGAAACAACCAATTGCAACTCTTTCATCAGCTCAAACAAGGTATGTAGCATCTACAAGTGCATCATGTTAAGAAATTTGGACGAGAAGAATGTTGAAAGAATTGAGACAAGAATATGAGAATGCAACAAATATTTATTGTGACAACAATTCACTTATAGCATTATCAAAGAGTATTTTTTCCACAAAAGAACAAAACACATTGACACAAGGTATCATTTCATTAGGGAGCTCATCACAAAAGGAAATATTATTTTAGAACATTGTAGATCAGAGGATTAATATATTGACATCTTCACCAGACCATTGGGAAATGAAAGTTTTGTGCATCAAAGAGATCGATTGGGAATCACAAATGGTAGTTGTGATTAAGGGGGAGTGTTGAAATTAATATCACTTGCCCCAGCTACTTGATCGTAGACTTTTTTTAATTCTCATCAGTTTCTATCCCATGTAGTTGTCACTTAAATCTATAGAACAAGTTTTGTATTGAAAAATATTATTATAACATTTTCTAAAAGTTACTTCTACCGTGGATTTGAAACCTATTTTTAAATACCTTTTATTTTTTAATTTCATCTATTGTTTAGTAGATATGGTGAGATTGAATTTTTATACAAGTGTGAAAAAAGGTCTGAAAATAGGGGCGTCTACTATAGTAGAGCAGATTAGTCTAAAAACAAAGAGATGAAGAAATATCTAAGAAAATAGATGTTTGTTGTAGCAAGCTATAGTGTCAAAAGAAATTGAAAAGGGAGAATTTTGTAATGCTTAGCAACAACAAAGATACTATAAAGCAATAAAGAGAATATGGATAATTTTTTGTGGTGTATAGTCAATGAGCACCAGCTTTGGAGTGGTATTTTTATGTAATTACAATATTGCATATTAGACTAATATATATATATAAATTCTTTATAGTTTGAATGCAATCTAGTTTTATCTCTATTTTGATGTTTTGGTTAGTTTCATTTCATTTTCTATATCTCCTTTGTCTCTTTCCATCATTTGGTATTATAATAATGCAAATCATGTGAGTATTTCCCCAACTGCAAGCTATAGAAAAGCATTCACATATATTTTTGCAATTCTCATTTTGTGAACCATTTTCTCTTTTGACATTTTGTGTTTGTCAATATAAGCAAAGATTTATTCAAAAGATAGTTTTCATTTATATATTCTAACTTATTTGTTGCTTCTCCTTTTCCACATTCTATATTCCTTTGATTGGTGTCTTAAGCTAAAATGTATACTGTTGAATGTAGATTCTTATATTTTCCCTCTACAAGTTTTTTTTCCTTCTTTTTACATTTTTTCCCTATCTTTCTATAATGAAAGGTCAATCTTACTCATTTAATATAGAATAAATATATACACACCAAACGTTAGGGAACAAATATATACACTCTATTCACCTTCTCTTTGTTAATCCTTTGGAATAGGTAAGATCTCCCATAGTACTATTTCAAACTTAAATACATGGAAAAGAATATCTAAAGATAATCGTATAATGTTGCATAAGAGTGCACATAAACAATATGGAATAGACTCAGAATAACAAATGATATATCAAGTGACAAAGAGATCCAAAGTCGGTGACTATCAATTTAAGCTGCCCAAGAGATAGACAATGAAATTACCCTTTCATGTGAAGGAGATAAATAGTTGCAATAGTAATTGATGACAAAGATGGAGTCGAGACAGAGAAAGAGAACTAGAGAGAAGTAATATGTTTTTGCCAGGTTGTGGAGAGGAAGTAATATGCACACTATATATAAAAAGATGGTTTCCTTGAAAAGTTTGTTAACATAGATGTTGGGTTGTAGAATGCTTATACACATGTATTGATTATAATGAGACATTGCTATGTAAAATACTGATTATAGCAAGTTTCTTTTTACTATTACCACAGCTAATAAGTTGTATGAAAAAATAATACAACAGTCAAATCAATATTAGGAACAATTTTTTTACATTAGCAAAACATCAATATATTTACCTTTACACCTTTCAAAAGTACAAATGACTAGTATGAAGACACATAGAAAAAATTAATTGCCCCTTAGTAGAGTAGGCACACGTTTTCTAGACTCTGATGTGAAAAGATTTGACTATAGCCAACTAATATGATGGTAAGTCATGCGTTTTATCTGATCATAGCCCCACAAGTGGGACGCTGATAGCAATGTGTCCGTCTTCCGAGATTCCACTTATCCAATACACGTGTTTACAAAAGACCTGCCTTCAACTACCCTTCATGAATAATTACAAAGAACGCGCGAATGACGAAAGAAGTGAAGTTCTGAACTCATATACGGCCTACCCTATTTGATTTCTGTTTAAAGTCCAAGATATACGAAAAACCACTACATAGAAGTGATCATTCAGCAAATTATAAACACTATGGTTGTTGAATCGGCAACGAAGTATTCGTTCCTAGCAATTACCGTGATTATTTCAGCGCATTCCTGCATTTCATTTGCGGTGAATGGTGGAGACACACTTGTCCTAGGGGCTTCGCTCACTCGATATCAAACCCTAGTTTCCAAGAATGGAACGTTTGCGTTGGGATTTTTCAGTCCCAGAGGAACGAACACTTGGTATGTTGGCATCTGGTATGCCTCACTCTCCCAGAAGGCCATTGTTTGGGTGGTCAACAGAGATAATCCTGTCACGAAGATGCCCGGAGTTTTTGAATATTCAAGTGATGGTAATCTCAGATTGTTTGACGGAGACGGTCTGTTGGTTTGGTCAACTGAGGTTGGGCAAAGAGCATCACGAGCTGTGATAACGGATTCCGGTAATTTCATTGTGCTGGGTGATGCCCACAACGAGTCAGCGGTTGTTTGGGAGAGTTTTGCGCATCCGACAGATACATATTTGCCTGGCATGAAGCTGTGGAAAGGAATGGTCCTCACTTCCTGGATGAGCTCCTCTGATCCTGCAACTGGGCTCTTCTCTCTCCGAATGGACACGGCTCCAGGAAAGTCACAGTTGTTGTTACTGTTTAACAACACGGTTCCATATGAGTCCAGTGGAGAATGCATTCGACCAAATTATTTTACCAAGCTTCCATACTTGGAAGGTGAGAAGAAAATGCAGGTGTCATGTGTGAGGCTGTCCCCTTCAAGAATATATATTTATTATGTTATAAACCCGATGGATCATATGATCACAGGGCGCTTTGTGTTAAATAAGAACGGCGAATTACAAATCTACTTCTGGATGGACGATAATAGCTGTTGTCTGAGGTGGTCGACATACCGAGGTCAATGTAGTGAATTTGAAATCTGTGGGGCATACGGACTCTGCAATCCTAACAATGTGTGCAGTTGTGTGCAGGGCTTCAAGCCCAAGAACGGCTCTCAAGGTTGGTGGTCAAACGGGTGTGTTAGACGAACACCCCTGCATTGCTCTGTCTCAGAGGGCACGACTGACGGTTTCTTTGAAGCGAAGAATCAATACTTGTCCGAGAAAGAAGCCGTCTTATACAAGATCGGGCAGACACAGCAAGGCTGCCGGACTGCTTGTCTCAGCAATTGCTCCTGTACAGCCTACGCTTTTTCTGCTTCTGATCTACCTCTCTGTAGATTGTGGTTTGGTTATTTACGAGGAATGAGCGTTACGTCCGAGGACAAATCTGTCTTTGTTAGAGTGGCTGCTTCTGAGTTGCCGCGCTTGACCTCAGAGAAAAGCCACAAAGCCCCTGTACTTGCTATTTTACTTTCTGTGGCCGCATCCCTTCTTGCTGTATCGGCTCTCCTGTCGGGCGCCTTTCTTCTCCGGAAACGCCGAAGATTGAGGAAGAAATACGTGGCAGAGGAGGTATCAATGTCGCTCAAAAAGCTCAGTTACAAAGAGCTGCGAATCGCAACGGAGAATTTCAAGCATAAGCTGGGCAGCGGAGCTTTCGGCTCTGTTTTCAAAGGAACTCTGCCTGACAAGACGCCTGTTGCGGTTAAAGTATTAGAGGGTTCCACGCCAGAAGAAAAGCAATTCCGTGCAGAAATATTCACCACTGGCAGAATACAACACCTTAATTTGGTCAGGCTGTGGGGATTCTGCGCAGAACAGTCACAAAGGTTACTGGTGTATGCTTACATGCCCAACGGCTCCCTAAATTCCTTTCTCTTCTCTCGGGCAGAAGATGTTAAGAAGGTGTTGGACTGGAAGACCCGGTTTAAAATCGCAATGGGCACTGCACGAGGATTAGTTTATCTTCATGAGGAATGCAGGGATTGTATCATTCACTGCGATATTAAGCCTGAGAACATTCTGTTGGACGAGGACTTCAGCGCCAAGATAGCTGATTTTGGATTGGCAAAGTTGATTGGCAGAGATTTCAGCCGCGTACTGACCACCACAAGAGGAACTCGTGGGTACTTGGCCCCCGAGTGGATCTCTGGCCTGCCAATCACTCCCAAAGTGGATGTATACAGTTTTGGTATGACGTTGCTGGAAATTATTTCCGGTCGTAGAAATCTAGACCTAAAGGTGGAGGAAAGTAGGTTGTACTTTCCTACGTGGGCTTCATCTCAGATTCAGAGAGGGAACGTAATGGGCATTGTGGAGGCAAGGATAGCGAGCGAGGCCGACATCGAGGAGGTTAGAAGAGCCGCTGTGGTGGCTGCGCTGTGCATTCAAGACGACGAGAATGAGAGGCCGAGCATGGGGGAAGTGGTGAAGATGTTGGAAGGAACAATGGAGACTCCTATGCCTCAAATACCGAGGTCTCTCCAAGTGTTAGTAGATCAGATAGACGACAACAATGATAGCTGTTATAGGCATTTTTCCTTATCAAGTGGTTTCATAACCGCAAAACTGTAGTCAGTTTCAACCGGGAAGGTTCATGCTAAAAATGTATGTGCGGAACATAATTCCATGTTTACTAATTATCTTAGAAGTTTTCGATCACAATTAAGGTCCGTTTGTTTCCTGTAATTGAATTGAAACTGGTAGGAACAGATTTTTGATTTTTAAAAAATCAATCTTCAGTCTAGATTTAGATTTAGAATTGGTTTTGAATTTTTATTTTGATTCAAAATGAAGATTTGTTAATTCCATCTCAAAAGGTGGAATAAGAATTGGAATTAAATTAAATTTTTATTTTTATTTTTCCTGTTCAACAAATTCTAATTTCGAACTAACCAATTCCGCATTTGACAAATTCCGGGGGTTTTATTCACTGTGAAATTCTGATTCACCAGCAGAGTATCAGAAGGATTTCCAAAGGTATCCCAAACAATTACTGAACTGCTATTCTGCAGTACAAAGTTCCCATCATCTTGCATATCTGCAGATGACACCCCTTTATTCGATGTGTTGGTCTCCCAAACTATTGATGTCCCATTACTTAAAACTAGATTGCCATCTCTTTGTAAGGTGAAGTTAGCTCCTTCTCCAACGTGAATTCCTCCCTTGAAACCTGCAGTCCCCGGTAGAGTTGAATCGTCGATGTTAGCAAATCTGATGCCCACAACATAGAACCCCTTGTTTGTACTTGGGTGAAACCCTAAACTCAAATTCTTGGTTGGGGATTGCCAAGATTGCTGTTGGGCTGAAGCAGAGGGCCTAAGGCTTGCCCCTAGCTCCACTGCTCCCTCTGTAAACATACCCTGAATGAATACAGCAACAATACATAATATTGGGATTCCCATAATGTGATCCTCACTGCTGGCTAACATATTATTGGATGTGCGGTTCCAAGCTACCAATCCTTTTTTGATCCTCCTTTTTAATATATGGGATTCACTGTAAATGCCTGATCTTTGATCGTACTCTCTGGGATTGAATTCACTGAACAGTTTTTAATTGTCAAATAAAAAACTGTACAAGAATGTATCCCTCCAATTGCGAGTACATCCAAGCAAGCAAGCTACAGTCTAAGCCAAACGTAAATATGAATTTTTCAATTTGAAATATTAAAAACAAATTAGTTGAAAATTTGTCATCTTCTGAAGACTCAATACATTTAATTATTATATTTATACAATAATTCTCCAAGGCTACATTAGAGTATGGAGATATACGAGTCGTGGTTGGTAGCGTGGCTGATTTAAAAAATATTACAATGGGTCAAATTAGACGTCTATAATATTATGTACTTTCTAGAATTGTGACTTGACTTACCTTCTAGTTGCTTATTTTCAAGTTTTAATACGATTTATACTAATTAGTTTGAAAGAATTGAAGATATCTTTTTATATATAAAAATATTATAATTTTTTGAAATTATATAAAAATTAATTTTATTTTTATTTTTATAGGACTTGTGAATAAAATATTGATATTATTTACAAGACAAATTGTGATATTGTAAACATGATTCAAGTGTATAATTTTTAAGTTAAATTTATTAACCTATGTTTTATGAGTAGTCATTCATGACAACTCATTTCTCATCAATGAATATAACACTTAGCACAAATGGCATCTAAATGATGCTCACAAAGTCGAAATGTCAAGACTTCCCCATTCTAAATAAATATTTTTTTAACATGTTGTCTTTGAATTCTAGATTATTGATCAAAATGTTTCAAATACAAAAAACATAACTTTCTAGTTCATATTATAACTTAAAGCTTGCTATATTGATGCCAATGCACAATTAATGGCAATGAGATTGACAACTAATGTTTATTTATATGTCATTTCTTTTTACCTTGAATCTCACTTGATCAACATGATAGGGTTACTCATAAGAAAAATTGGTTTATAAGCCTAAGAACAATTGGTCAAGGAGGCTCTTCCCTTGAAAACGCTATTCATGCCAAATAAATCAATTACTTATTTTCAAAGATATGCAGTTTTTTAAACCTTGAAGCTCACTTGATCAACATGGTAAGTTTATTCATAATAATAAATGGTTTATAAGAACTAGTAGAAGAACCATTAGACAAAAGGATCCTCTATTGATTAGAAGACTATGAGTAGGATTCACAGAGAACAACAATGACTTAACCCACCCAAAAGATTTTTCCACTAATGTTTTAGTCATATATTTGTAGGGAAAATTTTTTTATGATAGATTTGGAAGAGAGGTTGACACTCACTTAGAGTCCATTCTCTTAAATTAGGACCTACTCACTTAATAAAAAATGAGTGGCATATGGGGAACAATGAGGAGTGGAGGAGTGGGCAAGAGAGTGGGTGCTAGGGTTTTTGGAGTTGAAGGAGAAGAAGATGACAATGGTAGAGATGGAGATTCTGATTTGTTTGTTTTTTCTGTGGTCTAGTTTTTGGGGGCTTCTTTTCCTTTCCTCTCTTTTGGTTTTGTCTAGTTCAAGAAATTTTTCTTGAAGTTGGATACAAATTTTCTTCCTTGTTCAGACCTTCTCTATGGTGGGTTGTCCATGGGTCATTATTTGGCCCCTGTCTTTTGGTGCTTTTGGGTGGAGGTTTTTGATGCACATCTACTTACTAGAAATCATTTCCTTGTGATTATTTCTTTTCTTACAGAGTGGTTTACCTTTTTTGTTTTCTTCTAATATTTCTTTGTTTCATGTATGCTTTTGGCTATTTTCCTTTTTCTTAGAACTAGTCTCTTCTTCAGTTGGAAGGAGGGGCTCTTTGGGTCTTTGTGCTAGCTTTTCTCTTGCATTAGCTTCACTTGGAGGAGGTTCCTACTACTCACTCCATCATTGGTAGTGAGATGCCCAATGGTTGTAATGATCTCTATTTTCATTTTGTTTCTCTACTTTTCTAGATTGGGGGATTGTTTTCCTTGTTGCACTATTTTTGTGTATCATGTTGTCAAGTTTGTGAGGAAGGAGAGGGATCTCTTTTTCTTTTATTTTTTGATCTATGTGTGGTCTTGGAGGTTCTAACTAGGTGCTCACTTGATGGTCATTGTCACATGAGTGTGTTCATATTATTCTTAATACTTCCTTGTATGGATTCTATTGATGTAGAGTCAGATCTTTTTTCTCCATGGTTTCTCTTGTATTGATTTGTACGTGGCTTGTGGTGATGATTGGATTTTGATTTTCTCTTTGTTGGTGTGTTATCCTCTGGAGGTGGTTGACCTCCTATAGATAGAAGCTTGTAGAGATATTATGTTGTCTTTCCCTTGTTTGAGAAGCTAGAGTACGAATTTCTTCTAGAGGTTTCCTTCTATTTTCTTCTTCCATATTCTTCCTTTGTATAGAGCAACATGGCATCTCATGTTGGTTTGAGATTCCCATTTAAGCCCTTATGTTTTGAATATTCAAATGTGTTTTTTGGGTCATGGTCCCCTATGGTTTCCACTCCATTCAAAATATATTTGAATTTGCATCTTGTGGATTCCTTTCCTCTTATCATTTTAACTTGATGTTACTTTACTTTTAAGTTTGAGTTGTCATCCCATTTTATCTAATTAGAATAATTAAGTGGCCTAAGTAACATTAAAATAGACTAGATCTAAATACATTTTTAAGTTATGTCTATAAAATTACACCAAGGATATAAATGTTATAGATGGAAAGTGGTAGAAAGTAGCAATAATAGATTGGCTTGTAGCTAGATGTCTATGTTCATTAATCCATCTCATTATAGAAAGGAGCTTGATATCATTGGTACAACTGCTAATTATTTATAATCTTTTGGAATAAAATAATCTCACAATTTTTTTTTTATAGTGTTTTATATCCATTTATTATTTTAAGGTGTATTGTTGGTTCTTCAATAGATATTTAGAGTTTTATTTAAATCTTCAAATTATCTTTTTTATACTTCAATCCTCAAGTGTTGCGTCACATTATACAAACTCATTAAGGTAAATTTAATAGCTTAAAATCGCATGGTAAAGTTTTTGGAATGAGCCATAGCTTTAAAAAGTGTCAATGTTTTTGGAGTCTTATGTACCAATTTAGGGTTTTAGTTTCTATCAAAGAAATTTCCTTATGTTTTTAAGTAACTTTCTATGTGTCATATCTCTTGAAGGAAGAAAATTAGTGTTTATACGTTTGAATAACATTACATTTCATACAAGATTATTGATAAAAATGGTTTCAAAATGTATGTGAAATGGTTCTTATAGTTTTGCAAATTTTATAATCAGTTTTTTCAATAACATACACTTGATGGAATGCCACAAAGACTAGAAATAGGTGTTAATCATTTTAGTTAATATTTCCTTGAAAATGGTCAAGTTTTTTAATGTATGGTAATATGTAGTTTGATTCCAAGGTTGTATAATAGTGTAAAAGATTTATTGAACAAGGTGCAGGAAATACATTCATTATTTTCTACAATGGAATTTTGCATGCTTTCATCTTCATTTAAAATTTATTGAGCCATCAAATGCCTCTTTATTACAACAAAAATATCAATATAACATAGGGGTCATATCTACATAAGATCTTCCATAACCAAGATTGATGGAAGGAAACATAGAATTCAAGGTTATTTGTAGTTATGTGAAGACCAGTAAAGTATTTCAACAAGCATTGTGAAGATTGGTGAAGTGCATGCGTCTTATGAATAGTTTTAAAGTGTGTGCCTCATTTGAGAAAGAAGCCTCTATCAAAACCTTTCAACCTCATAAACTATATGATCTTATACGTGTGTAATGTCACATATTGAACCGAGTGCTAGTTCTATACTTATGCATGTATCCAATATGTTTATGAAAAAAATCATGACTGAGATATCACAACTCCAACTTTCTTAATCATGAAGATGAAATAGTAGCAACTTGTAGTTTAAATTTTGGAAGAAATTATTGGGAGCACAACCTATAAAAGTGTATGCAATGAACAAATCTCATCATAAATGTTAAGGTTCAAATGAGATCATGTATAGTTTATTTTTAGTGCATGTCCCAACATGCAAATGAACTTGTAAGAAACACTCAAGAGGCTATAACTAGTTTTCTTTCTCCACTGAATTGAAGACCGTGATTTTTTTTTCATATTAACTATATAAAAAGAATCATTCTAAATTGAAGCATGTATACCTTGTAATGGTAGGATAAATGTTAAATGAATATAGAATAATGTTGTTATATATCCTCTTAATAGTATACATGTTTTTCTCATCTTGATGGATAGGAAATTGGTAACTTTGAGATAGTTGTCCTAATAACAAAAATATTCTCTAAATTTCCTTGTATATGAATCCCTTTCACATTGCAAGAATAAATATGTTAATGTAGATTTAAGCTAGTGGAAAAAGAAAATCTAACCATTTAATTTTTTTTTGAAAGTCTCTAAAAGTAATTGCTTTTCATTTCAATTTTCCAAACTTCACATATTTAAAATTAGGAAATGTAAACTACTTTATAAAGAATAAAATATAAGTTCTATATAGACATTATTAGTTGATTGTATTAATAAACACATTTATATTTAATAAATTAATTTTAATGACCTCATAAAAATTGAAAATTAATTATAATTAAAGATAGATATGACATGATGAGCATACCAAGGATAATTCAAGGAGAAGGGCATGTGAAACTCAAAATTGAACTTAGGATTTCATGTAGTGTGGTCTGAACTATTTTTGTAGAATGGGATTATTTTTTAAAAGAAGAATAAAATTATGTTAAATAGTAAAGTGGGGTCTCCTAAAAAGTAGGAATCATTATCTTGCAGATTTAAAATTTAAGAGGGTGTCTTAATATGTGCTCTAATGGAGACATTTGGGAAATGATTTAATGAAAAAAGATAATATATTAAAGTAATATGTATGTATGTATGTATGTGTATGTGCATGTGTATGTGTATGTGTATGTGTATGTGTATGTGTATGTGTATATATATGTACTTGTACATGCATATTTATAGTATATGTATATTTATATGTGTTTCTAATTTTGAATTTACAAATTTATGAATTGCATTTTAGATTGGGTTAGAAATTTATTTCTCAACTTTCTAAAGCTAATGTATATGTACATGTATATTCAATGAGAAAGTGTTGTACAAAGATCTGTTCTAGCAACATGAGAAGAAGAAAAGATGATTATGTGGTGCTAGATGATACTCCAAAAGATGATGTTCCAAAAATTCCTCATGATGTGCAAAAACCACAACAATAAATACCACACACAACAATGAATGTTAGATGGTCAAAATGGCTAAGTAGACCTCAAGAAAGATTTTCTCCTTCTTTGTACTCTATTTTATTTACTAATGCTTATGAAATTGAATGTTATGATGAAGCTGTGTAGGTGGATACTAATATTCAGTGGGAGTATGGAATGAATGAAAAATGGACTCTTTGTCGAAAAATAAGACATGGGATTTATGCAAGTTACCTCTAGGTAAACGGGCTTTACAAAATAAATGGGTTTACAAGTTGAAAGAAGATGATGGAGGTAAAAAAAAATTTAAATCTAGGTTAGTTGCAAAAGGAGTTGCACAAAAAAGGGCATTGATTTTGATGAGATATTCTCTCCTATTGTTAAAATTACTTCTATCCATACTATTTTAAGCATTGTGGCTACTGGAGATTTGTATTTGGAGTAGCTTGATGTTAAGAAAACCTTCCTTCATGATGATTTGGATAAAGCAATATATATGGCTCAATCACAAGGATTTAAGGTCAAAGGTAAGGAGAACTTAGTGTTCAGATTGAAGAAAAGTTTATATGGCTTAAAGCAAGCACCTTAGTAATGGTATCTAAAATTTGATAGGTTTATTCATGAGCATGGATATAGTAGGTGTCATTTAGATCATTATGTTTAATTTAAGAGGTTGGATAATGACAACTACATTATTTTATGTTTATATGTTGATGATATCCTTGTAGCTTGGTCTAACATGGATCACATTAAGGGGCTGAAACTCCAGTTAGCACATGCATTTTCTATGAAGGATTTGGGGGTAGCAAAAGAAATCCTTGGTATGGAGATTTGTAGATTTAGAAAGAATAAGAAATTGACATTATCTGAGGCTGATTATATTGTGAAGGTGTTGCAATGTTTCTTTATGGAGAATGCTAGCGTTGTTAGCACACCTTTACCTGGTCATCTTAAGTTGACTAAGGAGATGTGTCCCAAGACATAGTAAGAGGAGGATAAGATGTCTAAGGTACCTTATGCTTCAACTATAGGAAGCTTGATGTATGTTATTATATGTAAAGGGCAATTATTGCACATGTAGTGGGAGTAGTTAGCAAGTATACGAGTAATCCAGGAATTGAGCATTGGAATGCAGTTAAATGGATTCTCAAATATTTGAGAGGAACATTGAGTAAGTGTTTACATTTTGGAGTCTCCATTATTGATTTGTACGGATATGCTAACTCAAATTTGGTAGGGGATATTGATACCAGGTAGAGTACTATAGGTTATGTATTTACTATTGGTGGGGCAACAATGAGCTAGGTTTCTACATTACAAAAGGTTAATGCTTTATCTACTACAAAGGTAGAGTATGTTGCTGCTATAGAGGCAATTAAGGAAATTATGTGGCTTCAGTTCTTCCTAGTATAATTATGACAACCTTAGAAGATTATTTTTTTATTTATAGATAGTCAGAGTGTCATTCATTTTGCAAATAATTCAACTCTATATTCAAAGACAAAACACATTTAGTTGCGATGTCATTTCATTCGATTAATTTTGGATGATGGATAGTTAAAGATGGGCAAGATACATATAGATGAAAATCTAGCAGATATGTTTACAATGGTAGTGACAAGGGAGAAGTTGAACTCCTCTTCAGCTTTGGTTGGTCTTTTAGATTGAATAGAATAAAAGAACAATAGAGTCCAGGGTTGATTGATCCAGTGGGATCTTCATGGAGTAGTATCATAGCTACAGGATCAGTCTCCAAGTGGGAGATTGTTGTCTAGTGTGGAGTTTGATCAGTCCCCAAGTGGGAGATTGTTAATTTGTGGTGACTAATCAGGGAAGTACTATACGTACTTCATAATTCTTTAGGGCTCAAGGTTTTGCCCTAAAAAAAATTGGGCCCTATTTTATCGAGATTTTGTGCTAACATGTAATAATTGATTATAACCCTAAAGTGTTAAAAATACTTATATAAATGAGCTTATGGCTAGGGCTTTTCATTATGTGTGATGCACAAATTTCTTATTGTAGCAGTATTGAGCTATAAGGGATTATAGATTGTAATCACATTATAATCACTAGATTGTAATAATATTGGACTTGTTGTTTGGTGGATGTAGCCCAGGGTTTGGCTAAACTACGTTAAATCTTGGTGTCTTGTGTTCTCTTCTATGCAATTTTTTTTTGATATTGTTTATATTTGCATGTAATTTTTATTTATGTCTGAGGTTAATCCTAACAGGTGGGGGTTGATACTTCAGATGCTTTCTACCCTATCAGCCATTGCAATTATGTTTACAAGATAATATCCAAGGTCCTTACCTTGAGAATCCTTGCTATCCTTTTGAACATCATCTCCACTGAACAAAATGGCTTCATCCCTGGCATTTAAATTCTAAACTCAGTTATTATTGCCCATGAAAAAATCCATTCGATGATGGCTTCTCAAAATAAAGGTTTTCTTATGAAGTTGGATTTTTCCAAGGCCTATGATCAAGTGGACTGGAGTTTCTTATTTAAGATCTTGAAGGCCTTTGACTTTGGGAAAATATGCATCCATCTTATTTCTCAACTTGTTACAATGACTTCTATGGTTGTCCTAGTCAATGGTTCTTCATCAAATTTCTTTTCTCCTTTAAGAGGGCTTAGATAAGGGGATCCCATCTCCCCCATCTTATTTGTTAGTATGGTTGAATGTTTGGGGAGATACATTAACCAACTCATTGCCCAAGGCTACATCCATGGACTCTCCCCCTCTTCTATATCAAATGCAAGTTCCCATGAATAGTTTGTGGATGACATGATTCTGATGAGGATTGCTACAGTTAAGGAAGCTAGGACTTTAAAGAATGCTTTAACACTCTATATTAAATCCTCCAATCAATTAATCAATTGGAAGAAGAGTTCTATCTATTTTGTGAATACTCCCCTAAAGAGACAGTGCAAAATATCTATGATTTTGGGTTGTGGTATTGCTGCCCTTCCTAGATTATACTTGGGCCCTCCCTTGATTTAAAACTACCTAACTCCTTCTAGGAAATTCTCATTGATAAACACAACAAAAAACTTGCGGGATGGAAGGGTACTTTACTAAGTCAAGTTGGTAAAATTACTCTTCTAAAATTTTGTCTCGAAAGTCTCTCCATCTATGCTCTTAGTCTATTCAAAATACTGATTTGAGGCTATGGAAAGAATTAAAAGGAATTTTTTGTGCTCTAAGACTAAGAATAAAAAAATACTTCCTCTTATTTCTTGGGACTCTATTTGCAAGCCCAAGAATCTTGGAGGGTTGAGCATTAGACGTATCAGAGATAGGAATCAATCTCTCTTGGCTAAATAAGGCTAAAGAGTCTTCAATGATGATAGGGACTAGAGTAAAATATGGAAGAGTAAATATCTTCAACACTCTTCCTCCTTGAATTACTTTCAACACTCTTCCTCCTTGAATTACTTTCTCTCTGCTATCAATTGAGATAATGTTTCTTCCTTTTGCAAAGTTATCTAAGATATGAAGAGTATTCTGACCAAAGTTTGTTAGTGGAAGTTGGGTGATGGTAAAACTATTTGTTTCTTGGAGGATATCTAGTTATGGGATTCTCCCATGTTCAAACTTACATTCTAATAATGGCCACATCATTGAGTACTGCAAAGCCACCTATGGTGTTAAAGTCTATGACTGTTGGGTTAACAATAGAAGTGTGGACCTAACTTCTCTAGATATCAATATTTGTCCTCTTCAACTCTCTCTCTTTTTCTCTTGTATCAATCTTAGCTCCCAAGACATGGCAATCTGGGGTCTGCATTTGAGTGGTAACTTCAAAGTTTTTTTCCTCTTTTAAGAAGAGAGAATTGATCTCCTTTGGGTTAAAGCTTAGACCAAAGATTTGACTCCGAAGATTGATATTTTCTTTTGGATTTCTCTATAGAACAAAATTCTCACTATAGATAATCTTAGAAAAAGAGGGATGATTTAAACCAAATGGTGTTGTCTTTGCAGAAAGGACATGGAATCTATTAATCATATGTTTTTACATTGCTATTATGCTAGTAATTTATGGAAGAAATTTTTTAATTTCTAGGAAGTTCAATGGACTTTTTAGAAGAATCTTACTAATAGTTTTTTAAGCTAGAATATCCCCTTCAAAGGTGAACATGCTTGCATCTGATGGTAGTACTCTTTCCCCCACATTTTTTGGGGCTTGTGGAAACAAAGAAATGACATAATCTTCAAAGAAACTAGTAGCCCCTCCTAGGTCATTGATAGAAAATTATTAGAAACATAAAGGAAATATTTTTATCGCACTCTGGCCCCTCTACTAATCTCAACTTGAAGCATCCTGGCCAAAACTACATAGTTAAAAAGGATGACTTGAGGGAGAATGCCATCTGGTTATCTCCTTCCAATGGTTGGTTAAAGGCTAATTTTGATGGTGCTTCCAAAGGGAACACTAGGAAGGCTGGTTGTGGGGGAGTTATAAAGGATTTATAATTGCAATATAATTTGAGCTCAGACTATTCCTCTTGGGATTATTTCTAGCCATAAAGCCAAGAGGGAAAGGGTTCATTACATGATAAAGCTAGCTAAGGATACTGGTTGAAAGAAACTCTGGCTAGAAGGGGATTCCGGATATATTGTTAATGTCCTTAATAATAAAAATGATCCTGCATAGAATATTTCTAACCATCTTTAAAAAATTGTGATGTGAATATCAGGATTTAACTATGTGATTTTTGAGTCAAACTCGATGACCCATGTTTCATGAGTAGTGATTCAACATGAATCCATCTCTCATGAGAATAAATGGAACACTTAGCACTCATTGGATCTAGGTGATGCTCACAGGGGTGAAGCACCGGGACTTCCCGGGAGGTCACCCATCCTAGTACTACTCCAGCCTGAGCGCGCTTAACTACGGAGTTTCCTCCACAGTTAAACCCAAAGCTTGCAACCCCATTTGCAAAACCTTCACCAAGTGTTGTGCCTTATGAACCATTCATTAGAAAGCCCCTTAAGCTCATCAATTGATAAGTAGGAGATGATTTCCACAGCTAGTCAAATTGTGATGTGAATATCAGGATTTAACTGTGTGATTTTTGAGTCAAACTCGATGACCCATGTTTCATGAGTAGTGATTCAACATGAATCCATCTCTCATGAGAATAAATGGAACACTTAGCACTCCTACTTATCAATTGATGAACTTAAGGGGCTTTCTAATGAATGGTTCATAAGGCACAACACTTGGTGAAGGTTTTTCAAATGGGGTTGCAAGCTTTGGGTTTAATTGTGGAGGAAACTCCGTAGTTAAGCGCGCTCAGGCTGGAGTAGTATTGGGATGGGTGACCTCCCGAGAAGTCCCGGTGCTTCACCCCTGTGAGCATCACCTAGATCCAATGAGTGCTAAGTGTTCCATTTATTCTCATGAGAGATGGATTCATGTTGAATCACTACTCATGAAACAGGGGTCATCAAGTTTGACTCAAAAATCACACAGTTAAATCCTGATATTCACATCACAATTTGACTAGCTGTGGAAATCATCTCCTACTTATCAATTGATGAGCTTAAGGGGCTTTCTAATGAATGGTTCATAAGGCACAACACTTGGTGAAGGTTTTGCAAATGGGGTTGCAAGCTTTGGGTATAACTATGGAGGAAACTCCGTAGTTAAGCGCGCTCAGGCTGGAGTAGTATTGGGATGGGTGACCTCCCGGGAAGTCCCGGTGCTTCACCCCTGTGAGCATCACCTAGATCCAATGAGTGCTAAGTGTTCCATTTATTCTCATGAGAGATGGATTCATGTTGAATCACTACTCATGAAACATGGGTCATCAAGTTTGACTCAAAAATCACACAGTTAAATTCTGATATTCACATCACAATTTGACTAGCTGTGGAAATCATCTCCTACTTATCAATTGATGAGCTTAAGGGGCTTTCTAATGAATGGTTCATAAGGCACAACACTTGGTGAAGGTTTTGCAAATGGGGTTGCAAGCTTTGGGTTTAACTGTGGAGGAAACTCCGTAGTTAAGCGCGCTTAGGCTGGAGTAGTACTGGGATGGGTGACCTCCCGGAAAGTCCCGGTGCTTCACCCCTGTGAGCATCACCTAGATCCAATGAGTGCTAAGTGTTCCATTTATTCTCATGAGAGATGGATTCATGTTGAATCACTACTCATGAAACATGGGTCATCGAGTTTGACTCAAAAATCACACAGTTAAATCCTGATATTCACATCACAATTTGTCTAGCTGTGGAAATCATCTCCTACTTATCAATTGATGAGCTTAAGGGGCTTTCTAATGAATGGTTCATAAGGCACAACACTTGGTGAAGGTTTTGCAAATGGGGTTGCAAGCTTTGGGTTTAACTGTGGAGGAAACTCCGTAGTTAAGCGCGCTCAGGTTGGAGTAGTACTGGGATGGGTGACCTCCCGGGAAGTCTCGGTGCTTCACCCCTGTGAGCATCACCTAGATCCAATGAGTGCTAAGTGTTCCATTTATTCTCATGAGAGATGGATTCATGTTGAGTTTGACTCAAAAATCACACAGTTAAATCCTGATATTCACATCACAATTTGACTAGCTGTGGAAATCATCTCCTACTTATCAATCTTTAAAAAAGTAAAGAAGATATTTTTTCAAAAAGTGTTCATTTCTCATAACTATCATGAGATGAACACATTGGCTAATTGGATGGCCAACTTGACAGTTCAATGTAATGATATCGTCATGTGGACTGATCACTAAGGATGGATGATGATCTAATAGCTAAATGTAATTATGAAAGAAATATATCTTGAGAAGGGAAAATCAATATTTCATATGCTTGCAAGCTCCACTTTTCATATCATCAATGCTTTCATTTATTATTTCAAATGGAAAGGCTTCTGTGACTGCATGTTTGTCAGTACTTCACATTGATTGTGGGTATTATTTGGACTTTCAAAAGGAAATATGATGATCATCTCTTGGCATTTTTCTCTGAGCTTTTTTAGTCACATTCTGTAGAGCAGTGTTCTTTCTAAAAATATTGGTGGGGAAGTGAAAACATTGGAACTTGAGAAGTTCCACAACTAGAAAAAGAAGGAATTTTGGCATCAACTCGAAAAAGGAAAGGTAACTAGTTACATAAAAAACCTTCATGGTTACAAACCTCATGTGATAGATAGTTTCTACAAAGCCTAGGATGGTGACAAGGTTACTCTCTATGGTAGATAGTTCACCATTAATGCTAATTGCATTATTGAGGTTACCAAGATACCAAATGAAGGTATGAGATTTTTCAAGAAGAGAAAAGATTTAGAAGATGCAATCAAGTGCTTTATCAAAAATGAACAAGAGGAAGCAAGTGAAGGTTGGTAAATTCTATGATCTTGCTCAAATTAAGGATATCTAGTAGGAGGTTCTCACTTGTGTGCGGTTGTATTTCATTTTGGATGGTAGAGTTTCTAGGGTTCATCAATACCAGTTTGTTTTTCTAAATCATTTCCATTATAAGAAAAGAATCTCATTCCCTTACTACATGGAAAATTCTCTCCTAACTAGTCTAGACCTATCATCCATGGGGGTTGCATCCTTCTTATCACCAAGTTCTACCAAGATAGTACCCTTGCCCATTCTGTTTCTTCTAGTAAATGGAAAATGGTTGAGGAAGGCACACCCAACAACAAGGATAATGGGGGAAACTCTTCGATGAAAAAAAAATGTAGTAATAAGTAGGCTCTAGCAATGGAAATAGAGTCTGATCAAAGCTCTGATGATTTGGAGGTTGTTGATGCTACTCGAGATGATGACACTACTCAAACTGCAAGTGAAAGTTCTTTGAAGAGAAAGGATATTTCTCTTAGCCTGGATGATATCTCGTCTCAAGACTTTATGCTTTCCTCCCCTAGTACTGTCAGTAAGTGAAGTAAGCATTCTTCCATGAAGGGTAAAGTTATGGATAATGGCCCTTCCTCAAAATGGAAAAAAATGAAAAGAAACAACTCTAGTATTGAGGAGAATGATGTTATCATCAAAGAAGATATTGATAGTGGAAAGATGGTGAATGATGAGGTTCTGTATGGAAATGAGACTAGTAACAATGATAAAGATGGGACTATCAGCCTGAATATCTAGTCATTGGACTTGGAGCATGTTGAGATCTCCCTTGTTAAGACTACCCTCTCCCATGAACATGTGACTGCTACTAATTCTCTGGCCAAATTTGGGCATGGTGATACTGATCCTAGTATAGATAATTAGCCAAAGACCAAAACCCAAGACCATAAGGAAAAGCTTCATTAGACTGAGGATTTTATGATTCCTAGGATTTAAAGGGTGATGGTAAAGTTCTGAAATATTTGAATAAAGCTAAAAATAAAGCTAAGATTGGGCTGGAGATGGATAAATGGATGCACAATGAAATTAGAAAACTTCACTTATCTATTTCTTCTTTGTAGGGAAAGTTCTTTTTTCTTTTACAGATGAAACTAGATTCTCTGGTTGGGAACATCCCAACCAAACTCTAGGGGTAAGAAGCTTCCCTTAAAAAATTGATTAAGGATAGTGAGATGGGTATGTAGGATGTTAGTCTTTACATCTTGGCTACTACTTCCTCCATTGGTAAAGCTTCTTTGGATGAAGCCAATTCAACTAGTCAAGCTCCACTACTAGTTGGTGGTTGGAGCATAAAAATGAGATAGAGCACTGAGAAAGTTGACCTCCAAATTCTTGTGAAGAATGTTCATGATACTCTAAATGAATTCATTGTCTTAGGCACTACCATTACTAGTGCTATAAAAGACCTTATCTAATTTTTATTTTGTGTTTTTTTGAACTTTTGGTTATTATTTTTTTTGTTAACTTATGTTGGTTTCTAGTACCTATAAAACCAATTTGACTTTGTTGCTGGTCCTTGTAAAACTAGCCCTTGAATTCTTCTTTGACTTTCTAGGTTGTTGATCTCTTTAAAACCAACTCCTTAGTTTGGTTCCTTTCTCATTTGGAGTTTCAGGTCCCCTTCAAATATAACTTTACCTAATCAAATTTTTTTGGCTTATTAACATGTTTTATTTATCTTTTATCGATTACAACACTCTTTGACACTTCATGCAAATCCTTTCTCATTTCATTTTTTAAGACTCACAAGTGTCAAAGATGAAGTCAAACACAATAAAGGCCAAAGATATTAATGTAGATTCTTAGTCGAAGCCCTCTTGTGATCTCAATTTGGATTGGTTGTGTGTGTGATGGAAAATACCTACTCTACAATTCTAACATTTTATTTCTTACCATACAAGTTGTGCCTCATACTAGCATTGATTCGTTAGTGGTTGTGGCCCCTTCTAGCATAGAAGATCCAACTCAGGCTATATCACATTTTTTAATACTCTATTTGGAATCCCTAATGCCAATCTATAATTCTACCATTTTATCACTTACTATATATTTTGTGCCTCATACCAGCACTAATTCATTAGTTGTTGTGCCTCCCATGTGCATTGATTCATCTAAAGTTGTTCCTCCCATTACCACTCTACCTCATAATTTTGGTAGGAGTCCTGCCCATTGAGTAAGGAGCCCATTACCATTATCATTTAGTCCAATTGTAGGACAAAGGGATGAGGCAATGAACAACTCAACTATCCACAATTTAGAGCCTAATTTTCAGTTATTTTCATATTACTTATAGGTCAAATATTTGATATAGTATTTTAGTTTTTCTTCTAGAGATAGCTGGTGAGCCATAGACTACATCAAAGATGATCAATTTTGATGATCTTGCACAGTCATAGATATTGATAGTGATATACATATGTATTTTTGGTCAACATATGACATTGACATATATTTAACTTTTGTATTGTATATATTTGAGATTTGTATTGTGCACATTCAACATTTTTTGGGTATTTGACTTTTGTATTGTACTAATGAGACATAACATCTTTTTATGACTATATGATTGGTATGGCACAATATATTATTCATTTGATATACATTAAACTTGTATTTACATCCAACTTGTTTAGTGTGTTCATACAAACTTGTATTTCATCTTACTTTCTTGCAATTAATCAAACAAATGAATGCTCATTATTTTATATAGAAAAATGTAACATGTTTATCAAATTAATTATAACATGTAATCAAACTCATATGTCACTTATTTTGATGTAAAAAGACATGAAATGTAAAATATATCATAATTTTTGTATTTGTGTCAAAGATCTCAACCTAGTAATGGTTAGAGGCCCTTAGGGATGCTTCCATTTAGCGTGGGTATATTATTGGAGGGATTTTGTGGCTAAAATGAGGTTTTTCCTAATCCAAAATGGACCAACCAAAGCTAACAGAGTAAATTATTTGATCCTAGGATGAATATTTTGAAATATACACAACCTTGCTCATTTGAAATGAGCAACATTTCAACTTTTGGAATTAGGAAAGATAGGGATGCCAAATCCAAACAAAGTCAAATATCTAAAAACTAAGATAGGCTGTTGTAGGCCCAAACAATGTGATACTATAGCACCTGATAGTTTTTCAGTACCTTGCATGATATCAAAGAAATGCCCGATCAAAGATCATAGCCTGATGGTGCATAGAGATCCTTAGGGATGCTTCTATTTAGCATGGTTGATACCATCCTAGGGATTTTGTGGCTGAAATGAGATTTTTACTAGCCTAAAATAGGCCAACTAGAGCTAATGGAGTAGACAATTCGATCCTCAGACATATGGTTTGAAATATACACAACCTTGCCCATTTGAACTGAGCAATATTACAACTTTTGGCCTTCTTGCTAGAATCTTAAGGTGTCTCTCCTTCACTCCTTCATCACATATAGGACCTCAACTATCTCTTGGTATTTGGTTTCTCTATCCAAACCAACTACTAAGAAATATTACACTATCAAGTCAAAACTTGATGCTTCCACACTTCATTCACTCTAGCCCGTATAACAACATAAAGGATCTCAACCTCCAAATCATGAAGCACACCTTGCATAGGTATGAAGGTGTCATAAAACACTTCAACTCAGCCAATTAGCTAAGTTAGAAGTCCCATCAATTCTATCTTCCCACCTAATTTCTTCTTTTCTTCACAATTAGGCCTAAAAGGCTAGTAGCCCCAATTAGGTCTCCTATAGTGACAAAATAGGGTTTTCTCCTATGCCTTCCAAAGGAGCTGTGCAATTTTTATTTGTTTTCTTGGTTTATTTTCCATCCCCTTTGATATTTTTGGGGTCCTAGGGTCATATCCTTCCATCCATTACCCTAACCCATTGTAGGTGAAAATAGGGCTTTTAAGGATTCGCTAGTTGCTTCAGTAAGCAAGATTTTTGTGGGCTTGTTCTTGGATTGGTATGAACCAACACACATATTCAAGAAAACATGAGAACCAAATGGTGCACAACTAACAACATGGATATTTAACTCCTAACTACCTACTATCATTGAAAACAAAGAAATTAATCACAAAATGCTTCAAGATGTTGATTGCAAAAACACACAATCCAGGCAATGGACTTCCAACCCTACTCATAGATTTCTCATGCTTTATATAGGGTTATTGGGTGCATATTCATCCTTTAGGACTCCTCTTCAATTTTTTGCAACTTTTGAAAGTTGCAAAGTTGCACAATATAACTTTTACATTTTTTTTACAACTTTTCACCAAATTGGTCAAATGACCTTCCTATCTTCTCAAACTTAACCAAAAACCTTACCTATGGTAAAAGCCTCATCCTAACTCTTCCTATACCCTATTGACCTCATAATCATGTCATCATCATTCCTTGTGCCAATCATCATTCCTTATACAAAATATGACATATAAATATGAATACATTACATGTCTTCTCTTTTTATATACAAAATTTTGCATCTACATATGCACATCACTAAGAAGTTGCAGCATTTCACATAACATATATACAAAAATTTCAAAATTATTCTACCATATGTAGAATGATTCAGCTATATAGCCCACAATTGATCAAGGGAACCTTCTAGATCAACTCTAACCCTTGTTGTATCAAGTATTGCCTTGTGATTAGATTCACATACTTTCCAAAACTCCTTTTTGAGAGGTCTACCAAGATACAATATCAATTGAGTATTTGTTTCAACAATAAGGTTAGAGTAATGAAGAAAATGTTTGTGTCTCAAAAGCCTCAAATAACCACGCGGTAGAATTATTGATGGAGTACCTACATTTAATTGTAAAGACAATTTAAAGTCAAAATTAATACATTATACATGACAAATTAACTTAAAGAGATCTTCATGGCAGGGGGGAAAAATGTACTACATTCTAAGCCATGTGTATGTCATAGTGTCAGATCTTATTAGGTATGCAATATTCTCACCATCAAGGACTATAGCTATTAGTTTATTTTTGGGCTTAATACACTGACATAGAAGGTTATATGTTCCTTCATCATTATTCTCATATGCAATAACTACATATACATGACCTTCATTATATAGAAGGATAAGTTAATGCCAAAATTGAAAGTAATTTATTTTAACCAAGTATTACATTGATAACTTAGTACCTAGTTCAACTATGTTAGATACATGCTCAAAATATGTTGATGCTTCAATCTGGTTGGTTTGTAGTGTTGTAGAAAGTTGATATGAATCAATTGGATGCAAATGTCTAGATAAGATAATTGGTCAACCCACTCTTTTGATTCACATTCATCCCATAAATGATGCATACAAGAAGAGCAAGCTTTGTAGTATAAATAGCTACTGGGGCTACATTTGAACTTCGAAATGAATGCATTTCTCTTAATCTTGTAAGTTCACAATAATATTTAAAATTTTTAATGTTAGGTTCATGTATCTAGAAACCATAGAATTACTTGTATTACTTGGTCCCTTCATAGAATTAAACCATTGAATAATTATTTCAACATTTTAAATATTGCACCACCTTTATACTTTAATTCCTTTCTATTAAGGGATTATTTCCCACATGCTCCAGCACCACCATGCTCTCCCTTTCCATGTCCCACCTTAGTGAAATTTGAAAAAAAAATGCACTCCACTTGTCTCATGTTTCTTACTCAACCAATAGAACATCCTTGCATTCTTGAATTGTGTGATGCAATTGTTTGACCATATAATTTTTTGATTGTATCTTATATCTCTTTCCCTCAAATTTTCATAGAAAATTATAAAACATCCTTACACAAACTCTAATCAACGAGTTCGATCAGTGCTCATATAGATGCGATAGTCTCTTAATACTTTTCTATCATCATTTGTGCTATCATGTGCATGAATAAATGGTGTGTACAAAAATTATCACTTGAATAGAGTTGCAACACATTGGTTGCACTTCATTTTGAGGTTTTAGTGTATATTTTTCAATAAAGTCAACAACTAACACAATCATACCCAAGAGAAAAGTGTCTTTACACAACTTGAATTGCTCATCTAACCATATAGCTCTATGTGTATGACCTATGTAGTCATAAACTATTTTCTCTTGAAATAATTTCATAAAATCAGCTATACATAAATCACTTATCACTAATTCACACATCTTTAATCATTTTCAATCTTTAACACCATTAAATAATTGACTTGTACTTTCCCAGAGAAACTAGTGTTTTACCAATTTCATGTGTGCTATCGAGATGTAGACATCTATGCAACTTTTACAAAGCACCACATTGAGGGAAAAAACCTTCAAACACATGGCCTTATAATAAATGCACCCATAATCTCATTTATATAGTACACTTGCAATAAATTCTATTGGTGAGTTATGAGGTAATTGTAGACCAAATTCATGCAATATTTTGTTAGTATACAAAGTACAACATATATAACAATAAACATCATAATGCATAGAAAATTCAATATGAACCCTACAACAATATGTAGTGCACGTATGATTTATCTTAACATAAAATGGTTTTGTTATCTCAAAAAACCTTTCACTGATTTTAATTTGAGCAAATCTTTGAAGAAACATTTTATAAAATTTTGTTTGAGTCATATTTAAAAAAATGTTTTGTACGTGGCTCATGGTTTATTTTTCCAATTCATCTTTTGACAACATCTTTTTTGTTTGGTGAAGCCCTTGTGTTGTGATGCCAAAATTTTTCTACTAATGTTCTTAGTGCATCAACAATAAATTTATCCTTACATGGGAGTCTACCTTGGAATGACCAAAAATAAGTCTCATAGAAATTCTCTTGCCTCACTAAGGCTTTGACTAACATTGTTCTACTTATCCTCATTGATTTACTTGTTGCTTACCATACCAGTTTTTTCCATTTTCTTTCTCATTATGGTTGATGTGAGCACTCGTCATCTTGTATTACCATCTTTAGTACATTCTTTTGAACCAATGGATTGGTATGCATCAAAGATATTTCTAATAGTCCTTCTTTCACTACTATTTTCAAAAAATATTAACCACAAAATTCTCATTGTCTCTCTAAATTTTAGATTTTTAACCATTTTAATAACAAGTTGGCATCTTCCACTTTGAATTAAATTTTCAAAATAATTGTTCCAAATCTTTTGAACAATTCTCCTACAATTCATTTTTGACATTTTATCATGCATTGGCTTCAAAATATTTTCATCAATGTCAATTAGAAACTTTGGTTTTCTATGAATAATTCTAGGAGATGTTGATGTGCAAACAAATTGTATATTTTCATTACTTACATTATGTGCATTCATAATTTCAACTTGAGATGTTGTATTAGGGGCATTAGGTGACACAAGTTTATTTTTCAATATAAATTTAATTTGGGTATGTTGAACATGTTCATTTGTCAAATTAGGCATGTTTGTGACATCAATATCATTAGGTAGATTTTCATTGCTTAGATTTGATGCATTTGATGATGTACCTTCACATAATCTCCTCATACGCTCCCTTGTTTTTTCCTTTTATGTCTCTCATTTTTCAATCATTCCTCTCTTGTTCTTTCCAATGGTTATAGATGCAAATTAATATACAAACAATAACATGAATATAATACAAAAATAAATAAATTTTCATGATTATTTTATCCTAAATCACAAGATACTAACATAGAATAAGATGTTGGCACACAATAAATATCAAATTTAGCACTTCCAAGAATAAAACATCTTATACTTGCATACCCGGTATATAAATACATGTGAGATAGTTGTAGAATCTGGTGGACCACATTGAAACAACATAATAACTATTGACATGTTTTTTTATTTAATGTTTTCAATAACTCGATCGAGTTATTGATTTCTGACTGCATTATCCATATGAACTAGTAACCCAATCAGGTTATGTATTACTAATACACAAAGGTAGATTGAAGGAGGAAGGAAGTGATGTAGATAATGAGAGAGAAGAGGATATGAAGAGGGAGAGGGGATATATATATATATATATATATATATATATATATATAGAGAGAGAGAGAGAGAGAGAGAGAGAGAGAGAGAGAGAGAGAGAGATTATGAAATATTATACAAATAGTGAGAGAGAGGGAAGGGGGTAGGAGAGAGAGAGATGATATAAAGAGTGAGAGAGAGAAGGGGGTAGGACAAAGAGAGAGGGGATATGAGTGTGTGTGTGAGAGAGAGGATGGAGAGAAATATTAGGGATATGATATAAAGAGTCAGAGGGGGATAGGAGGGAGGGATGGAGAGAGAGAGAGAGAGAGAGAGAGAGAGAGAGAGAGAGAGAGAGAGAGAGAGAGAGAGAGAGAGAGAGAGAGAGGATGGAGAGAAATATTAGGGATATGATATAAAGAGTAAGGGGGGGATAGGAGGGAGGGATGGAGAGAGAGAGAGAGAGAGAGAGAGAGAGAGAGAGAGAGAGATTAGGGGATTGGATAAGAGTGAGAATGAGAGAGAGATGGGATGGGATGGAGAGAAGCATTAGAGGATATGAGATAAACACTCTTTTAGTATAATACATAATCCGATCTCTCTTTTTTTCCCTCATTCCCTCCCTCAATCTACCCTTTTGTAGTAGTAATACAAAACTTGATCAAGTTCTAAATGTACTTTTTATTTTCATTACCTGATTGGGTTATTTGAATCCAAAAAATCCAATCAGGTTATGACTTGGTGATAGCCTAGGGAAATGACCCAAATGCTTGGTAGACTGTTTTTCCCCCATTTGTTTTTCCTTTGGATGATTTTTCATCTTCTAAGATGAATTCTCATCTTTGCTTTCATCAAGTACGCTAATGGTGAAGTGGACATCTCTAAAATCACCACCATAATCTTACACATTTTCTTATCTTTCTAACTACATAATTTTTTATATTTTTTGGACAACACTAACATTATAAACCTTAATTACTTTTACAAATGCGTTGACATTCTCACAAACATATTTTTACCATTTTTAAAATGAATTTTTATATGCTTAACCAAATTAAAAATAAATTACACATTAATGTTCCAAACTTGATTAAATACACATTTAAGAAAAGGAAGTTTGCATTTTCAATTATTTTGATGCAAGTTCTGTTCAACACATGAATAGGTACCAAAATTCTAAGATGTAGTCTCTTCAATAATTTGTTAAAAAAATTACTCATCATAAAATTACAAAAAATTACACAACTTCTAGATACGACTCTTGAAAATCATCCTACCAAAGGGATATGCAAAATACTAAATATAACTATGTCTTTTGTGTTGCACATGAAAAAAACTATTTTATATTTTCTAAAATAATCAGTAGCTAGTTTTTGTGTGCATGAGCCTTGACCCACCTAATATTATCCATTTGTAAAATCAATAGTAGTTTAAAAAGTGCATTTAGTGTAATGCAATTTATATGTTTTACACATCTTGTCATTTTTAGTGGATGACCCTCAAATGTCTCATCCAAGTTCAGGAATGTACTTGATTTTAGAAATAAAAGGTTTCCACTTATACCCCCTATTTTTGAACATCATCTTGGTGCACTCACCCTATTGTACACTTACAAGATCATATGAGATGTATTCATTTCTAAATTCAAATGTAGCATCACTAGATATTCATACTACAAAGTTTGCATATTTTTTCTCTTCCTGTATGCATTATTTATGGGAAAAATGTGAATCAAAGGAGTGGGTTGACCAATGGTCATGTAGATCTTTACACCCAATTGATTCATATCAACTTCCTATATCAATATAGCTCAGCCATATTCAAGCATCAATAGATTTTGAGCATGTATCCAACCTAGTTGAACTAGGTACTAAGTTATCAATTTAATACTTGGCTAAAATATATTACTTTCAATTTTGGCATTAAATTATCCTTTTATATAATTTAGGTCATGTGTATTTACTTATTGCATATGAGAATAATGATGAAGGAACATCTTAATTTCTATGTCGATGTATTGAGGACAAAAAGAAACCAATAACTGCAATCATTGATGGTAAGGATATTGAGAACCCAATTGGATCTGTCATTGTGACAGACACATGGTTTAGAAGGTAGTATATTTTTTTCCTCTGCCATGAAGATCTCCTTAAGTCAATTTTTCATGTATAATGTATCAATATTTTATTTAAATTATCTTTACAATTACATGTAGGTACCCTATCAAGAATTCCACCATATAGTTATTTGAGGATTTTGAGACATGCAGACATATTCTTCATTACTCTAACCTTATTGTTGCAACAATTAAATTCAATTTCTATCGTATTGAGGTAAGACTCTTAATAAGAAGTTGTGGAAACTATGTGAATCCAATCACGACGCAATTCTTGATACAATAAGGGTTAGAGCTGATCCAAAAGGTTCCCTTGATTGATTGTGTTATATAGTTGAATCATTCTACATATGGTAGAATAATTTTGAAAATTTTGTATACATGTTATGCAAAATACTGGCACTTTCTAGTGATGTGCATATGTAGATGCAAAATTTTGTATATAAAAATGATAA
The DNA here is from genome assembly GCA_028749045.1 of Cupressus sempervirens. NCBI lineage: Eukaryota > Viridiplantae > Streptophyta > Pinopsida > Cupressales > Cupressaceae > Cupressus > Cupressus sempervirens. Next base: position 828,840,325 of record CM053792.1, read on the forward strand.
GAGATATAAATTGTACATTATTTTTATAAATTTGTGCATTGAATTAAATGGTCTAGTTGTAATTTAGCTCTTGAACTCTTTATTATGGGTTTGATGATGAAATTTCCTCAAAAAATATTCAATCATCTTCAACTTATATGGATTTATAAGGGAAATAAAAATTTCACCTAATAGGTCTAATGACACCTAGATGGCTGTCCACTTGCATTTTTCTCCCAACTTGGTGCAAGAGCACCTTAGAAGACAAGAATACTAGGCTAGAGTTCATAATATGATCTATTTTACTTTATTTTTTACATTCATGATGTATTAAATTAATAAATATAGTTATGACCTTAAAACCATATATAATTTATATATTAGGATAGTAGGATGACTTATCTTTGTTCTCCTTTTTTTTTAGACTAATCTCATTTAGATTTAAGGAAGTTATGCATATTTTAGTGAAAGTGTTTGTTTGCAGATTTAAGATTCTCTGACAATAGCCATGTTGCAATGTTTGGTATAGATGCATATAAATGAATTATGACCTATAAATAGATTCATTAGAAAGATATAGAAATAATATTTCTTTTCTCATTTTTTGGGTTGTTTGTATGTACATTTGTGGAAGTTATGAATCTTTTAGTAGAAACTAGTTTTTTAATATCTTCAAAGGAGTTACAGGCACAAGTTTGCATGCATATGATGATTTATGAATTGGAAGAATTAATGGCTGAAATATTTGGAAAATATACTCATGAAGGATTGATATGAAATTTTTTTGGGATCATTTGGTTTTGAGCTATGAAAGATATTGGATTTTTTATGCAAGGTTACATATATCATTTATGGTTTATGATGGTAAAAATGTGTCTTGGTACAAAGACCATAACATGTAAAGGAATAGTTAGATATGAATCAGATTTGGATATGTTTTAGAAGGACTTAGTTTGAAAAAATAATCCAAATTATTTTTTAGGTAAATCTTGAAAACAAGAGTTATGATTAAAATAATATGCCATAGAAATCAAACTATGGGAATATAGATATATTGATAAACTTGTTGAAACATACTTTTTTTTTACTTCATTAGATGCCTCTAAATAAAAAATTTATTGAATGGATATTAAAGGGATAAACATGTATCTTATTTATTAGTGGGTTATTATAATGATACTTGCATCAAATTGGTATTAGAGCTCATAAGATTTTGGGCATGTAGATAGAAGACAATCTATACCAGGCAGTGTTGGGTATTTTGATTCTTGTTGTGAATTTACTTTGTTGTAGGTGCAAGTTCTCTCACTCAAGATAGGTGGAAATGGAGTTCTACCAAAAGGTCCATAGGAGATGGTCCATTGTGTTTCATTAAGAGACATGGGAGAGAGGAAAGAGATGACTCCCAAGTGAGGGATAAAAGTTGGTGTTTGTAGCAACATGAAGAAGTGATCTTCAGATGCACCTTGGAGGAAGCTAAAATAATCTCCATAGATAGGAGTAAAAATTGAAAAGATAAAGAGGAATCAATCTAGTGATCAAGATAAAGAGGGAACAAATTTTTTTACGAATTCTCATGAGGCATTTCCATGGGACATGGAAATTTTTCAAGCTCGGGGGTATGGTGTAGGAGCACCTAAGAAGACAAGAATACAAGGCTAGAGTTCATAATATGATAAATTTTATTTTATTTTTCTCATTCATGATGTATTAAATTAATTTGAGTCAATCTGAATAATAATGTAATGTTGAAAGACAAAATTGTAAAAGTTGCGAAATATGTAAGTAAATATTGTTATAAAATGTGGCAATATGAAAAGTATGATGGAAGAGAGAAGGTGAAAGATCATAGGGGAATTTGGATGGTTTATAAATTTCTAAAATTTTATAAATAAGTTGTATTGATCATTCCAAATCAAAATGAGAAGAAAGGTAACATTTTGGTATTAGTTTGTGCATTCCTTCCTAGCTTTTTTTGTTGATGTTCACTATTTGTGTGTTGTTTCTAGGCCTTTTATAGATAGTTATGGCCTGGAAACCATATATAATATATATATTTGGATAGTAGGATGAATTATCTTTGTTCTTCTCTTTGTTTGGATTAATTTCATTCAAATTTGAGGAAGTTATGCACATTTAGTGAAAGTGTATGTTTCCATATTTTAGATTCTCTGACAAAAATCATGTGCAATATTTGGTACAGATGCATATGAATGAGTTATGACCTATAAATAGATTCATTGGAAATATATACAAATAATACTTCAATTCCCATTGGTTTGGATTTTTTCTATGTAGATTTGTGGAAGTTATGAATCTCTTAGTAGAAACTAATTTTTTAATATCTTCAATGGAGTTCTAGGCACAAATTTGCATGGATATGATGATTTATGAGTTGGAAGAATTAATGGATTACATATTTGGAAAATATACTCATGAAGGATTAGTATGAAATTAGTTTGGGATCATTTTGTTTTGGGTTGTGAAAGATATTGGATTTTTTTATGTAGGGTTATGTATATACTGTCTAGTTTATGATAGTAAAAATGGGTCTCAGTACAAAGACCATAACATGTAAAGAAATAGTTGGAATTAGCTTAGCTTTGGATATATGTTAGAAGGACTAGGTTTGAACAACTCATCTAAAGGATTTTTCACGAAGATGTAAAAAAAAAAAAATTATGAATAAAATAATATGCTATAGAAATCAGACTATGTAAATGGAGATATATTGATAAACTTGTTAAAGGATATTTTGTTTTACTTCATGAGATGCCTCTAAAAAATAAGTTTATTGAATTGATGCTGAAGCGATAAACATGGATCCTATTTATTATTGGGCTATTCTAAAGATACTTGCATCACAACTTTCATAAAAAATTAGGAAAATAAATTATAGATTTGGATACTCATTTGGCTCCTCTACAACATATGAAACTCTTGGACAAGGTTTTTTTTGACCATTTCCTTGTTGTCACACCATGGCACCCCTTTTTAGGCTTAAATAAGCCACTTTTACAAAGAAAATACTCTTTATCCTTAACCCCTGAGTCCCCAACTTTTTGCAATACCCACTTAGGTGTCAAAACCATAGATTTAGTAGCTTTAAAGTTTCCTTGCCCTTGTTTACATTCACAACCATCAAATCCTCACCACTTGCTCATAAAAACTAGGGCCTTCTAAAAGTTCACTCTCCAATGACTTTAGAAACTTATTATTTCAATGTACACCTTCAATTCAACATATATAATCAACATCAACTCAAAAAAGTTACCACTTGTTAAGGCATATCAGTTGCTAGTATACTATTGCATCAACCTTATACCCTTCAATAATGCTTTCTCATGGTGTACACCCCTCAATCCTTCTTTCCTACATATTTATAATATCTTGCGATGTATTAAAAAATGCTAGGCACTAAAGGATTGCATTGTCTAGGCCCACAACAACCTATCTTAGTTTTTAGAGATTCAATTTTGTTTGGATTTGGCATCCCTTTCTCATCTAATGCCAAAAGTTGCAACGTTTCTCATTTCAAATAAGCACAGTTGTGTATATTTCAAACTGTTGGTCCTAGGATTGAATCATCTACCTAATTAGCTCTAGTTGGTTGGGTTTAGGCTAGTATCAACCTTGCTTCAGCTAGAACATCCCTCCAACTATATCAAGGACACTGAGTGAAACTGTCCCTAAGGCTCTCTAAGAACTATCGGGCTGTGATCTTTGACACAAATATAAAAATCATGACAAATTTTTATTTTTCATGTCTTGGGTATGTGCAAGATCACGTTGTGCCAAAAAGTGGTGATATAAAAAATATGTAGTTCTGAAATGCCTCTAAGCATTTCAAAATTTATTCTAACTTTTTTCCCACTCATCTTGATACCAAAACAAAATATTAATACCTTTATCATGCCTAAAATTTCTTTGGATACCAATCCTAAATGGTCAACTTAAAAAATTTCTCGAAAACGTGTTTTTGGATTGTTCTTGTTTTTTTTTTAACTTCAAACATGTGTTTTATGACTTTTTCTCACCCAAATTTGATGAAATGAAAGGGACCTCTTAAAGAATTTTCTTATCATTCTATAAATGTAATGTGTGTCAAATTATGAGTTTGATGAAGTAATTATTATTCATTTTCTAATGGAGTTACACATAAAGTGTTGATTGACACACTGATTGAAAAAATATATAACTTTCAAAAGAAATTAAATTTTTGAAATCCAAAAGATGCATCACAAATATACTTCTAATATAATTAAAATAAAAGAAAAAATAATTTTTATAAATTTTTGAATTAGTTAAGGTGGTAAGACACAAGAGTTTTTTTGTTCTAAAAATACTATAGTAGAAAATTCATAATTAATTATTTATTTGGAATACATATACCCAAAAATATGTGTCACATCTAGACATGCGTCTACTTTTTATATCTAGAATCTTATCAAAAAATATAATCATTTGATTTTGATTAAAGTGGTTAGACATACACCTACTATTTTTTTATCTTGAATTTTTTGTACTATTGCATTAAAATTCAAAATTTTGACCAATCATTTTTTCCTTTCTTTAGATAAGGCCTAGAAGTTAAGAAACTAAATTCATCCTAGAGATTATTTTTTGACAATGTTTTGATTGAAAGTTCATAACAAGTTTAAAATTCACGTCAAGTTGTCATAACCCCGATATGCTGATTTTCCATTGCCACTTAAGGGGATAGTTTGGTTGACCATGATTCTACACATACTCTCTTATTACATAAAAATAAGTAACATATGGGTTTTATTACATGTTATAAGGAATTTGATGAACATGTTACATTTTTTTGTATAAAATAATGAGTGTTCATGTGTTTGATTAATTATAAGAAAGTAAGATGAAATACAATTTTGTGTGCACACACTGAACAAGTTGGATGGAAGTCCAAGTTTAATGTATATAAAAATGTACAATAAATTTTTTCATATCCATCATATAGTTACAAAATGATGTTATGTCTCAGCGGTACAATACAAAAATCAAGTACTCAAAAAATGTTGAATGTGGACAATAGAAATGTCAAATGTGCAAAATTAGAATCTTGAATACATACAATAAAAAAGTTGAATATATTTCAATGTCATGTAATGACCACAACTAAATATGTATATTAGTATAATATCTATGATTGTTTAGTATCATCAAAATTGAGCCTCTTTGATGCAGTATATGGCTCTCTAGGTGTCTACAGAAGAAAAACTAAAATACTGTATCAAATATTGTACCTATAGGTAATATGAAAATAACTAGAAATTGGGATCTAAATTATGGATAGTTGAGTTGTTCAAATTACCTCACCCCTTTTCCCATAGTTGGACTAAATCATAATGGTAATTGGCTTCTTCTTCGATGGTTGGGACTCACAAAATGATGAGGTAGAGTGATGATGGGAGACACAAAAATTGATGAATAAATGCTCATGGGAGGTGAAACCACTAATGAATTAGTAACAGTATGAGGCATAAAATGTATGGTAAGTGAGAAAATATTAGAATTTGCAAGGAAGCTAAGGTGCATAGAATTGCCTCCTACACTAATCTTTGAGGGGATGATTATGCAAATTCAACTAAGTATTGTAGAGATCTCAAGAAATGCATAATAACATAATAAAATTAATAGTGAATGCATAACACAATGATTACCATAGGGAAACCTTTTCAAAGAAAAAAAAATGCCACTCCAAAACTCATACAATTTATTCTAAAATCTAGACAATTACAATACACTTGCAATTCAAGTTCTTATAGGAGCACATCAATACAACTTGAAATCAAACTCAGACTCAGAGAGACTACTTCTAGCACTAGCCTTGCAAACTAAACTTGATAATTCAAACACCTCCCCAAGCCCTCCTTTTATAGTGATTTTCCACTTGGAAACAATTTGTGGTTATACAAAACCATGGGCCAAAACCATGGGCAAAATAACCATGCCACCTATTACCCACTTGTAATTTTTAACTCCAAGAATACTATCTTCATCCATAATTGTGTCCTCTAGTTTAGACCCCCATTAAAGTCATATAATGAGTTTTTTACACTCTAAAAATAACCCTTCTACATTTTTATAGAGACTAGACACATTTTTAACAACTCATACACCTTTTTCCAACTCATAAATATGTGGAAAACTACCACAAACAAATTCTAGAATTTTTAAAAAACATTCTAGAGTTTTATGGGAAAAGCTTGCAAGGTTGAGATACAATTCTCAACATTCTCTCACTTGTCAAACACCTTGCAAGAGTTAGGGGATCCAAAATGTCATGGACTTAATTGATAGGGATTGAGAGGCCCATAGACTCTGAACACCATTTGAACTTCTTTGTGCTCATGGGCTTAGTTAATGCATCAACAACATTCACCAAAGTCTCCACCTTTTCTAGCTTCACCTTGTTGTACTCAACCATATCTCTCACAAAATGATATTGTACATTAATGTGTTTGGTCTTGGCATGAAATGTTGGGTTCTTTGCTAGGTAGATTGCACTCTGACTATCACTATAAATTGTCACTACATCCTGTTTGAACTCTATATTTGAACACAGTCTCTTAAGTTAGATGGCTTCCTTGTAGCCATGAGTAGCTACCATATACTTGGCCTTTGTAGTGGACAAAGCAACCATAGCTTATCTCTTTCTCATCCAACTAATTGCACCATCAAATAATGTAAACACATATGCACTAGTGGATCTTCTTCTATCAACATCACCAGCCTAGTGTGAATCCACATAGTCTTCAATATCCAAGGAATACTCATATCCTATTCCATGAAAAAATATAGAGTACTCTGATGTACACCACAAGTATCTAAAAACTCTTTTTATTGCATCCAAATATGCTCTTCCTAGATTAGACATATAACGGGAAAGTACTCCCACTTCTTGGGAAATGTATGGTCTTTTATAGACCATAGCATACTTCAAACTTACAAAAACAATTTGATATGATACTCAACTCATCACTTCGTTCTCCAATGGGGATGAAGGACATTGTGAGCTAGAAAGATTTGTTCCCATAGTAATAGGAATACTCAATGGTCTAGAATACTGTATATTGAATCTTCTTAGAATATTACCAACATACTTAAACTAGCCTAGCCAAAACTTTCTATTTTTACTATCTCTTATAATCTCTATCCCTAGAATGTACCTTGCTTCACCAAGATCTTTCATTTGAGACATTGCTGAGAGCTAAGATTTTAATTTTGCAATCAAACCTTTTCCTTTTCCAATAAAAAACATGTCATCAATATATAAGGCAATGATCAAGAAATAATTACCATCAGACTTTTAGTATATACAATGATCAAATTTGGATAGCACAATTCTAAAACTCAATACATATGTATCAAACTTCCAGTAGCACATCCTAAGACTTTGTTTTAAACCATACAAGGATTTCTTTATTTACTAACAAAATGACTTTTACCTTTCACCAAAAAGTGCTCTAGTTGTGTCATATAAATGTCTTCCTCCAAATATCCATGAAGGAAAGCTATCTTCACATCCATCCACTCAACTTCTAGATCATTAGCTATTGCAATAGAAAGTAAAAATCGAATGGATGTCAATTTCGCTATAGGAAAAATTTTCACCATAATCAATTACTGCAACTTGGGAGTGACCTTTTGCAACTAATCATGCTTTATACTTCTCAATGCTTTCATCTGAACCCATCTTCCTTTTGAAAACCCATTTACAACCAATAGGTTTCCATCCTTCTAGAAATGGTACGAGGTCCCATTTGTCATTCCTGTTAAGAGTTGGCATCTTTTCTTCCATGGCTATCTTCAAGGACTTTGAATCATTCATACCAAGAGCCTCTTCTATAGATTTTGGTTCATCAATATTACTATTCAAAGCAGATATATACCTCCAATCATTAGGAGAATATCCATACCTTTCTGGTGCTTTCTTCTGTCTACTAGACCTTTGAACACAATCTGGTTAAGGTTCATGATCAAGTTCTCCCTCTTCCTCGAACACTCAAAGCCTCTTTGGCATTCAGAGAGACCTTCCTTCTCATCTCTTCAAAAATTAGAGAACCAACAACATCTTTCATTTTAAAGACAACTAAAGTGCTCCCTATGGCCATGACAAGGTTGTCTCATGAGTCGGGCAATGAACATAGCAATATTTGGCACCTTTCTTCTTCATCCATCCACACCCCAACTGAGGTCAATTGAGTCACCAACATATTAAAACTTTCAAGATTGTTATAAATCTATCCACCTTCTTCCATTCTCAAGGAATACAACTTCTTCCTCAAGAAAATCTTCTTCACGAGTGATTTTGCTGGATAGATCTCACTTAGCTTCTTCCAAAGCTTCTTGATTGTAGGTTCTTCATGGACATTAATCTTTATAGAGTCTACAACACAATTTGATGGGACTTTTAGATTTTTTTTCTCTCACATCATACTCTATGGCTGAAGTTGGATTTCTAAGTCTCAACTTCCATATTTCAAAGTTTATTCTAGAAAGCTTCTCTACATCAATCCTCCTTGATGTTCTTGCCGTCTTTGCAATCTTGCAACACAAAAATAGAAACCTCTATACAAGCTCCCACTCAAACCTTGATTAGCTCAAAAAAAACTATACCGAACAAATAGAACCAAAACTGGCTAGGCTCTGATACCACTTGTAAGGAGCCTAAGGTGCATGGAATCACTTCCTACACCAATCTTTGAGGGGAGGATTATGCAAATTCAACTAACTATTGTAGAGATATCAAGAAATGCATAATGACATCATAAAAGTAACGGGTGTGTGCAAGATCATGGTGTACCAAACTATGGCCTTAAGTGGCAGTGAAAAATCAGCAAATCAGGTTTATGTCAACTTGACACATAATTTTGAAATGGTTATGGACTTTATATCAAAAAGTTGTAAGAAAATAATTTGTAGAAAATTGAATGTAGTTTCTAAACTACTAGGCCTTATCAGGAGAAAAAAATAATTGATTGGTCAAAAGTTTGAATTTTAATGCAGTACTAAGAAAATTTTAGGGCGAAAATAAAAAGTAGGTGTATGTCTGACCACCTTAATCAAAATCAAATCATAATATTTTTTAAATATAATTATAGATATGAAAACTATACTCATGCCCAGATTTGACGCATATTTTTTGATATTTTTATTTCAAATAAATAATTAAATATGAATTTTCTACCAAAACTTTTTCGGATTAAAAAAAGTCCCGTGTCTGACCACCCTAACTAATAGAAAATTTGGTCAAATTTTTCTTTTTTTGTTTTTTTCTTATAATAGGAGAAGTATAGAATGTGACACAACTTTTAGATTTAAAAAATGTTATACCGTTTGAAAGTTATAGCTATTTTTCATTCAGTATGTCAATCAGCACTTTACAATAATCTTCATTGATAATTAACTAATAAATACTTATCGAACTCAGAATTTGACAGAAATTATATTGATGGAATCTAGAGAGCAATATTAAAAGACTCATTTCGTTTCATTCAATTTCGATCAAAATAACATTGTCAGACGGCTACCCGAAGTCTGAGTATCACTAAAACTCTCTATAAACATGTCTTTGGGGTTGACCGGGCAGACTTGGTAAATACCAAGCCTGATCAGATATCCGATTTGACATCGGATATTCGATATGGCTCGGTAGTCAAATTTCAAAAATCTTCAAATTTTGGAGGGAAATTCGATTTAAACATTCTAGTTTTTTATTTTTAAATTATTTCACTTATATTAATATGTAAATGCATATTTTAATATATTATATATATATAATAACGTAATGTAAACATACAAGATATAATCTAGTAATATATAATAATATCTTATGTTAATCTTATTACAATCTATAAATATAATCTTTATTATTATTATTTTTACTAAATATAATAACGCAATTTATATATATATATAAAATACATATTATATATTATTATATTAATATGTATGTTATTAATATATACAATAATGTAATATTTTCATTAAATGTAATATGTATTATATATTATTATATTAATATGTATGTTATTAATATATACAATAACGTAATATTTTTATTAAATGTAATATGTATTATATATTATTATATTAATATGTATAATAATATAATATTTATATAACAACGTAATATTTTTATTAAATATAATATATATTATAAATATTATTATATTAATATGTATGTTATTAATATATTTATATAATAACGTAATATTTTCATTAAATATAATAATGTAATATGTATATGTATATATATATATATATATATGTATATATATTATTATATTATTAATATATATGTATATTATTAATATGTATATTATTAATATATAAGAGTCAAAGGGGGTCATAGGGTGACCTATAACCCTCTTTGACCCATTAAACGACTATATATGTCTCTAGGGGTCCTAGGACCCCTAGGGACACATGTCGTCTTTTAATGGGTCAAAGGGGGTCCCTTTGATCCATTAAATGACGACATATGTCCCTAGGACCCCCAGGGACATAACCAAATCGTTCATATTGGTCAAAGGGGGTCATAGGGTGACCTATGACCCCCTTTGACCCATTAAATGATGACATATGTCTCTAGGGGTCCTAGGACCCCTAGGGACATATTCGAATGGGTATTATGGGTCAAAGGGGGTCATAGGGTGACCTATGACCCTCTTTAACCCATTAAACGATGACATATGTCCTTAGGGGTCCTACGACCCCTAGGGACATAGTCAAATCGTTCATATGGGTCAAAGGAGGTCATAGGGTGACCTATGACCCCCTTTGACCCATTAAATGACGACATATGTCCCTAGGCGTCCTAGGACCCCCAGGGACATAGTCGAATCATTCATATGGGTCAAAGGGGGTCATAGGGTGACCTATGACCCCCTTTGACCCATTAAACGACGACATATGTCCCTAGGGGTCTTAGGACCTCTAGGGACATATTTGAATGGGTAATATGGGTCAAAAGAGGTCATAGGGTGACCTATGACCCTCTTTGACCCATTAAACGATGACATATGTCCTTAGGGGTCCTACGACCCCTACGGACATATTCCAATCGTTCATATGGGACAAAAGGGGTAATAGGGTGACCTATGACCCTCTTTGACACATTAAACGACGAAATATGTCTCTAGGGGTCCTAGGACCCCTAGGGACATATTCAAATGGGTAATATGGGTCAAAGGGGGTCATAGGGTGACCTATGACCCTCTCTGACTCATTAAACAACGACATATTTCTCTAGAGGTCCTTGGACCCCTAGGGACATATTCGAATTGTTCATATGGGTCAAAGGGGATCATAGGGTGACCTATGACCCCCTTTGACCCATTAAACGATGACATATGTCCCTAGGGGTCCTAGGACCCCTAGGGACATATTCGAATGGGTAATATAGGTCAAATAGGGTCATAGGTTACCCTATGACCCTCTTTGACCCATTAAACGATGACATATGTCTCTAGAGGTCCTAGGACACCTAGGGACATATTCGAATCGTTCATATGGGTCAAAGAGGGTCATAGGGTGACCTATGACCCTCTTGACCCATTAAACGACGATATATGTCTCTAGGGGTCCTAGGACCCCTAAGGAAATATTCAAATGGGTAATATGGGTCAAAGGGGGTCATAGGGTGACCTATGACCCTCTTTGACCCATTAAACGATGACATATGTCTCGAGGGGTCCTCGGACCCCAAGGGACATTTTCGAATGGGTAATATGGGTCAAAGGGGGTCATAGGGTGACCTATGACCCTTTTTGACCCATTAAACGATGACATATGTCCCTAGGGGTCCTAGGACCCTAGGGACATATTCGAATCATTCATATGGGTCAAAGGGATTCATAGGGTGACCTATGACCCCCTTTGACTCATTAAATGACAACATATGTCCCTAGGGGTCCTAAGACACCTAGGGACATATTTGAATCGTTCATATGAGTCAAAGGGGGTCGTAGGGTGACCTATGACCCCCTTTGACCCATTAAACGATGACATATGTCCCTAGGGGTCCTAGGACCCCTAGGGACATATTCGAATGGGTAATATGGGTCAAATGGGGTCATAGGGTAACCTATGACCTCCTTTGACCCATTAAATGATGACATATGTCTCTAAGGGTCTTAGGACCCCTAGGGACATATTCGAATGGTTCATATGGGTCAAAGGGGGTCATAGGGTGACCTATGACCCTCTTGACCCATTAAACGACAATATATGTCTCTAGGGGTCCTAGGACCCCTATGGACATATTCGAATGGGTAATATGGGTCAAAGGGGATCATAGGGTGACCTATGACCCCCTTTGACCCATTAAACGACGACATATGTCCCTAGGGGTCCTAGGACCCCTAGGGACATATTCGAATGGGTATTATGGGTCAAAGGGGTCATAGGGTGACCTATGACCCTCTTTGACCCATTAAACGACGACATATGTCCCTAGGGATCCTTGGACCCCAAGAGACATATTCGAATGGGTAATATGGGTCAAAGGGGGTCATAGGGTGACCTATGACCCTCTTTGACCCATTCAACGATGACATATGTCCCTAGGAGTCCTAGGACCCTAGAGACATATTCGAATTGTTCATATGGGTCAAAGGGGATCATAGGGTGACCTATGACCTCCTTTGACCAATTAAATGATGACATATGTCCCTAGGGGTCCTAGGACCCCTAGGGACATATTCGAATGGGTAATATGGGTCAAATGGGGTCATAGGGTAACCTATGACCCTCTTTGACCCAGTAAACGATGACATATGTCTCTAGAGGTCCTAGGACCCTTAGGGACATATTCGAATCGCTCATATGGGTCAAAGGGGGTCATAGGGTGACCTATGACCCTCTTGACCCATTAAACGATGATATATGTCTCTAGGGGTCCTAGGACCCCTTAGGGACATATTCGAATGGGTAATATGGGTCAAAGGGGGTCATAGGGTGACCTATGACCCTCTTTGACCCATTAAACGACAACATATGTCCCTAGGGGTCCTCGAACCCCAAGGGACATATTCGAATGGGTAATATGGGTCAAATGGGGTCATAGGGTGACTTATGACCCTCTTTGAGCCATTAAACGACGACATATGTCCCTAGGGGTCCTAGGACCCTAGGGACATATTCCAATCGTTCATATGGGTCAAAGGGGGTCATAGGGTGACCTATGACCCCCTTTGACCCATTAGATGACAACATATGTCCCTAAGGGTCCTAGGACCCCTAGGGACATATTTGAATCGTTCATATGAGTCAAAGGGGCTCATAGGGTGACCTATGACCCCCTTTGATGCATTAAACGTCGACATATGTCCCTAGGGGTCCTAGGACCCCTAGGGACATATTTGAATGGGTAATATGAGTGAAATGGGGTCATAGGGTAACGTATGACCCTCTTTGACCCTTTAAATGATGACATATGTCTCTAGGGATCCTAGGACCCCTAGGGACATATTCGAATCGTACATATGGTTCAAAGGGGATCATAGGGTGACCTATGACCCTCTTTGACCCATTAAACGATGATATATTTCTCTAGGGGTCCTAGGACCCCTAGGGACATATTCGAATGGGTAATATGGGTCAAAGGGGGTCATAGGTTGACCTATGACCCTCTCTAACCCATTAAACGACGAGATATGTTGGTAGGGGTGCTAGGACCCCTAGGGACATATTCAAATGGGTAATATGGGTCAAAAGGGGTCATAGGGTGACCTATGACCCCCTTTGATCCATTAAACGACGACATATGTCTCTACGGGTCCTAGGACCCCTAGGGACATATTCGAATGGGTATTATGGGTCAAAGGGGGTCATAGGGTGACCTATGACCCTCTTTGACCCATTAAACGACAACATATGTCCCTAGGGGTCCTCGGACCCCAAGGGACATATTCGAATGGGTAATATGGGTCAAATGGGGTCATAGGGTGACCTATGACCCTCTTTGACCGATTAAACAATGACATATGTCCCTAGGGGTCCTAGGACCCTAGGGACATATTCCAATCGTTCATATGGGTCAAAGGGGGTCATAGGGTGACCTATGACCTCTTTCGACACATTAAACGACAACATATGTCCCTAGGGGTCCTAGGACCCCTAGGGACATATTTGAATCGTTCATATGAGTCAAAGGGGGTCATAGGGTGACCTATGACCCGCTTTGATGCATTAAACGATGACATATGTTCCTAGGGGTCCTAGGACCTCTAGGGACATATTCGAATGTGTAATATGGGTCAAATGGGGTCATAGGGTAACCTATGACCCTCTTTGACCTTTTAAATGATGACATATGTCTCTAGGGGTCCTAGGTCCCCTAGGGACATATTCAAATCGTACATATGGGTCAAAGGGGGTCATAGGGTGACCTATGACCCTCTTTGACCCATTAAACAACGATATATGTCTCTAGGGGTCCTAGGACCCCTAGGGACATATTCGAATGGGTAATATGGGTCAAAGGGGGTCATAGGGTGACCTATGACCCTCTCTGACCCATTAAATGACGAGATATGTCGCTAGGGTTCCTAGGACCCCTAGGGACATATTCGAATGGGTAATATGGGTCAAAGGGGGTCATAGGGTGACCTATGACCCCCTTTGACCCATTAAATGATGACATATGTCTCTAGGGGTCCTAGGACCCCTAGGGACATATTCGAATGGGTATTATGGGTCAAAGGGGGTCATAGGGTGATTATGACCCTCTTTGACCCATTAAACGACGACATATGTCCCTAGGGGTCCTTGGACCCCAAGGGACATATTCAAATGGGTAATATGGGTCAAAGGGGGTCATAGGGTGACCTATGACCCTCTTTGACCCATTAAATGACGACATATGTCCCTAGGGGTCCTAGGACCCCTAGGGACATATTTGAATCGTTCATATGAGTCAAAGGGGGTCATAGGGTGACCTATGACCCCTTTTGATCCATTAAATGATGACGTATGTCCCTAGGGGTCCTAGGACCTCTAGGGACATAGTCGAGTCGTTCATATGGGTCAAAGGGGGTCATAGGGTGACCTATGACCCCCTTTGACCCATTAAATGACGACGCTCTTTGTATTATATATTATTATATTAATATGTATAATAATATAATATATATATAACAACGCAATATTTTTATTAAATATAATATATATTATAAATATTATTATATTAATATATATGTTATTAATATATCGATATTATAACGTAATATTTTAGTATATATAATGTAATATTTTAGGATATAATATTTATACTATTTTAGGATAATAATTATAATATAAATAAACACTAAATATTAATATTATTATATGTATAGTAATAATAATAATACTATTATAGCTATTATAATAGTATATATTAATACTATATATTGTAGCTTAATATAAATAAACACTATATATTTACACTATTATATCTATATTAATAATATTAATACTATTATAGGTATAGTAATAATATTGATACTATAGGTATATTAATACTATTTTATATTAATATTATTGATATTTTATACTAATACTAATATACTATTAACTTAGTTATAAATTAAAGTTGTTTGCCTCCAAATATTTTCATAATATTAATATTATTGTGGAAAAGGAGGGAAACCTTAGCAAGTTTTCCCCCCAAAAGTCCTTTTCCTATATCGGATATCCGATCCTGGATCGGATATCCGATCTATTATCGGATATTCGATTATACTGACATCAATTTTAAATATTTGATTGTTCCTACACACCCGACAACATTACTTTTTTACCTCTTTTTTCACGAGATATGTAAAAAGTCATGTTTTGGGGCCCAACCAATCGAAAATAATTCAAAAATATAACCTTAGGTGTTCGAATTTGTCATCTGAATGGGGAGCAACAGTCGTCGAAAGAATAAACGTAAAAGGAAGATAGCCAATGAAGACATTGCAGCATATAGGGAAAAGGACAAAATGAAACACTGAAAAAAAAGACAAGGTATGCTAAATATCAATCAAGTTGACGATGAATTAATAGAAGGTGAAATCATAGAGTCAGATAATGAAAATGTATAGTTGGGGAATGAAAATGTACCTATTGAAAATGATAATGCGGAAATTGAAAATGTAGAGATTGAAAATTTTGAAGAAGAAATGCCACCAAGTCATAATCCAAATTGCATAATTGACCATGTCGAAGATGACAATGCACAGGAACTTACTGCACAAGAACCTTACATATCTCCTAATTATAATCGACATGAAGGTTCTAAAACACCAAAATGGATAATTGAAATTGATGAAACGATTATGACTAGTTTGGAAGGAAAAAAATCAAAAAGAACCATTCGGTTATGGGCTTCAAGACTATATCAGATGTTTTTCAGCAACAAGACAGTGGTAGAGCAATGTCAGCTTTTCATGCACTTATTAAAGATGCAAAATATGAGACCTATGCTTTCCAAATTGAAAATTCGTGTCAATAAAAAGTTGGAAAGAAATGCCATTATTGTGAAGAATCTTTTCAGTGCTCTCAATAGCGTTGGAAAAAATAGCAGAGAGAAGGATAATAGAGCTGCTCGAAGGGTTATTACAACCTCTTTGGTAAGTCATCATTTGAGAAAGGGTAGATATATGAGACAAACTTGTATTGATTTGAATCTAAATCGTACTACTTTGAGAAGAGCACTTAGTCGACGAGAGAAAATTGATGATCCTCTTCAAAATGAAACATGGGCATTTGGTGGGAGACTTCCACATTTTGATAAGAAGCTATCCGACGATGTGAAGGAAGAAATTATACAATTTTGACACTCTAACTCACGAGTATCACCCAATGCTAAAGATGTCTTAAAGTTGAGAATTGGCATCAGAGATCGCACGCTACATCCTAAACACTATTTGGAGGTAAGTCAAACTATGTTGTTCAAACAATTTAGAGAGAGTCATCCAAGTGTTCATATATCACAAAGGGCTTTTGAATCTTTGAAGCAATTTTATTGTGTGCCACTCAAAATTTGAAATACATGTTGCTGCAAATATCATGTTGAGTTTTCTATGCACCATGAACTATTATGCTCCATCCGTTCTACTTTGCATAGTAAAGAAATGTTGGAGGATTGTGGGGCTAGTGGGCTTCCAAAATCATCAAGAGACTTGTTAGATCAACTCTTATGTCGTAGAGTTGATGGTTGTTCCTTTTATAAAAATGCTTGCTTAAATGAGAAGTGTTCAGAATGTGGTGGCTTATCCAAGTTTGACACATGTTTCCATGAGGGGTGTGAACAAGATCTTGGAAAGACAATAGTGAAAAAAAGGGTCTATGAAATGGTGAAATACACATTGAAGAGTGGGAGTGAGAGCTCTAGATGTGAATTGGTTGGAAAAGATATCAATGTGGCTAATTTTATTTCAGATTTCAAGGCAAATCTTTTTTACAAGTATGCAAGACATAGTCACAGGTCTCAGTGGTTGGATCAACAATTTAGAACGTGTAAGGAGACTTTTCCCATTGGCAGGGGAACATGATGGAGCAGGGGCATGTGTGAAGAGAGCTCTAGTTAAGGAGCAACTGAAGGTTTCAACAACAGAGCTTCTTGATGCTCGTAGTATTGTTGATTGGTGTAGTTTAGCATTATCACAGGGGGGGACTCTTAATTCAGTGGTACGCAGGTTCTTTTGGTTGGTTGAGGAAGGCTATTCAAACAATCATCCATCATTTGCGGCCACCCCGTACCGAGGAGTCTCCAAGGTGCTCTAAGTGCATTCGGAGGTCGATCTTTCGAGGGTCATAACTCAGAGCTCGTGAGGGCTATTGATGAACTGTCAAATGCTACAGGATGATGATCTTGAGGCCTAAAATAACCTATCTCATTTTTGAGAGATCACATTCCGTTTGGATTCAGCACAACGATCTCGCTCGATGCCAAAACTCGCAGTGTGCCTCAGTTCATAGGTGCACCACAACGTAACTTTGAAACCGCTGATCTTGGCATCAAATCGTCAGTGCCATTAGCTCCGGATGGGCGAGTGAACCCTAGTCACACCCTTGTTCTGGCCACAAAGACCATCCATCATTTGCGGCCACCCCGTACCGAGGAGTCTCCAAGGTGCTTTAAGTGCATTTTGAGGTCAATCTTTCAAGGGTCATAACTCAGAGCTCGTGAGGGCTATCGATGAACTGTCAAATGCTACAGGACGGTGATCCTGAGGTCTAAAATAACCTATCTCATTTTTGAGAGATCACATTCGGTTTGGATTCAGCACAGCGATCTCGCTCGATGCCAAAACTCGCAGTGTGCCTCAGTTTTAGGTGCACCACAGCGTAACTTTGAAACTGCTGATCTTGGCATCGAATCCTCAGTGCCATTAGCTCTAGATGGGTGGTTGAACCCTAGTTACACCCTTGTTCTGGCCATGAAGACCATCCATCATTTGCGGCCACCCCATACCGAGGAGTCCTCAAGGTGCTTTAAGTGCATTTTGAGGTCGATCCTTCAAGGGTCATAACTCAGAGCTCGTGAGGGCTATCAATGAACTGTCAAATGCTACAAGACAGTGATCCTAAGGCCTAAAATAACCTATGTCATTTTTGAGAGATCACATTCCGTTTGGATTCAGCACAACGATCTCGCTCGATGCCAAAACTCGCAGTGTGCCTCAGTTCATAGGCGCACCACAGCGTAACTTTGAAACTGCTGATCTTGGCATCGAATCGTCAGTCCCATTAGCTCCAGATGAGCGGGTGAAACCTAGTCACACCTTTGATTTGGCCACGAAGACCATCCATCATTTGCGGCCACCTTGTACCGAGGAGTCTTCAAGGTGCTCTAAGTGCATTTTGAGGTCGATCCTTCGAGGGTCATAACTCAGAGCTCGTGAGGGCTATCGATGAACCGTTAGAGGAGACAAGTTCATAAGGATGGAGTGGCTTAGTTTTTTTGCTAAAATAAGTTAGTGGGAAGGCTTTATTAGAGGGTCTTGGCCAAACTAGTGGGGTGTTTGCCAAAATTTCTTGTTTTATTTCTACTTGGTTTTGTTTTCTTGTTTTGTGCTTGAGTATTGTTATGGGATTGGGACTTAGACTCACCCTTGTGGGAAGGGAAGAGAAGTCTAGGGTGAAGGGATTAAGTTGGGTTCAAAAAATGTATTGAGAACCTTGGAGTATGGGCTCCATTGTATGCCATAACATTTCATATCTTGCTAGGGGTGATAAGGAAAGTATGGTGTAGAAAGGAAGTTTGAGGAGTTACAGCTGATGGTAGTGGGTTTGGAGGAGGAAATGTGGAGGCCCCAAGAGGGCATTAAATGATTCATTTATGATAGCCCCTAGAGGGCATGAAATTTGGTGAATTATGATAGCCCCGAGAGGGCATGAAAATTGTTTATTGCAAATATGGTTTGGTATGGAAAGTCTCCATTTTAGAACACACCTTCACCCTATGTTTATGGTTCCATCTGTGAAGCCATTGTGAAATAGTCTTGGGGGGAAATTGTTCAAGTTTGAAATGTAATGTTTATGCATTGAAATATTGTATGTGTATCCCAGTTTGAGCCTTGTTCCCTAGCGCGGGGGTGGTCTCTTTGAGGCCTATGGTTGGGTGGAAAGCACCCATGGTCCTTGTTATTTTGTTGTGTTGCATATGCAGATTTGTGTCCAAGGGAGAAATGGAAATGGCTTGGAATGATCATCTTGCAGATTGATGTTGGATGAGAAAACTTGACATTGTGCCCTCATTTGTGAAGGAGGATTCACCAGCTTGTTCATGTTCTCAACGATCATGTTGGACAATGTTCATGCTACTCATTGTTGATATCTTTCAATGTCCATGTTCCTTATGATTTTGAAAAGTCCCTTATGTTGCCCCATTGTGATGGAAGGAGATTGTATCATTGTTACCTAATGTATGTGTAGAAGAAAATATTGATAAGGTTGTATATGCATGTTTCATTTGGAGTTTATATTGTTATGAAAGCATTGGTACGAGTCACAGATTTGCTTTGATATCATTGTTATCATTTGAAAATGTGAAAGAAAGTTTTCTCCTTGTGGTATTGTAAATGACTAGTTGATAATAACAATCCATAGATGTTATGTGATACCATTGATTGTATAAATTTAAAACTTAGTAGATTGCTTACAATCTTGTTGTGCACTCGATAATTTGGTGAGGAAGCAATGTTGATAGATAATGAGGATATAGTAATATACTAATTGTCACATTAATATATATTGTAATGATTAACGAATGTGTGTACATTGGTAATGAGGATAATAAGTAATTCTGATCCCCTTCCCTTACATGTTAGAATCACGACCTAGTCCATATGATACAACTGACATACCCTAATAGAATATTAGTATCAGAGGCTTGTTAGGATATGAATTACCTCACTAATTTATGAGTGTTGTATCTTGAACTTGCTCGTTTGACTCGTGACGCTAACTTGAACTAGACTGTCATCCAATCTATTTGAAAACCACCTGTGACTAGAATGTTAACACCTTCACACTATTCACATGCGTCTTGAACTCCTATTCAATGATAACCTTGTTTTACAATATGTAATTTCTTATGCGACTTCATAAGCTAAAAAAAAAAAAAAAATTGTTGTGTTTTTACTAGTAAAATTTAGGGCATGACACATGATCCACAATAAATTGAACAATACTAGATACTAAATTAATATGTATATCATTGTGCACGTAAATGATAAAAATATATATCAAAGATCATGTATCCATAGACAAAGTACTCAAATATATATATATCAAAATACATAGATCCGTATACAAAATGTAGCTGATCCTGCCATCAGAATGTGTATAATATCAATGTTTCTATATACAATGTGGCATATGCCATCTCAAAATGTCTCATGATGCATCCTACGAAAACTATACTATCCTAGGGTGCTGGTGGATGATCAAAATGCAGCCTCTTCGCTGCACTAGGTGGATCGGATGCCTCCTACATAAAAAAAAAAAGGAAAACCCAAAGTTAGACTACTAAATTTATATGATTCTACATATCTAACATTGAATTACTCAAATGCATAATGATCTTTTCCGTACTGGAGATTAATACTATCAAAATTTCATAATAAATACCTCTCTCGTCGACCTCCTGCGCCGGTCAGGAGTCCTCTCATATGCCCTCGGCAATGTTGGTACCTCTGTGATTGTGGGCTGTATATGTTCAAATACCTTTGTCAGATGAATCTACAATTTAAAATATAACATTATAATTCATAGCATGCTAAATTTATAACATATTTAATCATGAATTCAAACTACAACTTACTATTGTAGGCTCCTCCTCAGGAGTGAGTGGCCGTGTCATCAAATCTACATAACTGTCCCATCGAACCTCATGTGCACTAGGAGTCTCCTATGAGATACAAAATAGTAGTTGTTAATATCACGGAAATTAGTTTTGAATTTATTTATGAAGATAAGTGATGCAAGAGCATCCCGTGCTCATCAGGGGAAAATTGAAGATCCAAGGCATTACAGAGGTCATGGAACATCTCTTGAAGTCAATTGGGCAATCCTTGCACCAATTATGGCTCATGGAAGCATACAAAGTTATAATGTTGGACTCATATGTGGAAGAAAGTTGTAATTGGGCATGAGATAGGATTTTAGGATTTCATATGGTAGATGTGTCATTTGATAGGTTCATGTAGGTTGTCATGATCATATCTTGTCATTAGACAAGTCAAAACGTTCTAGAATTGAGTTTTGGGGTTTGAACAAGCAGGCCCTAGTTTTTAAGCCATTTTAAGGAGGGTTTTGAAGTTTGGGTGTTTAGGAGTGTGACCAAGACCTATAATCTTGAAAATCCTTAGTGTGTTGGTCCCTTTGTTGAAGCCTTGGTGTGTCTCATTCCTCCTTGTGTGTCCCAGAGTTGAAAGGTACATAAGTGGTGTCCAGAGATTTCTTGGTGAGGAAAGAAAGAGAATCAGTGAGTTGGCCCTTGGGAAGGAAGAAAACTTGTTGTGAAAATGCCTCCTAAAAATCAAATGGCTAGAGAACTTGAAGAATTGAGAGAAGAGTTGGCAAAAGAGAAAAGAGAGAGGAGAGAACTTGAAGCATCTAGAGTGAGGGAAGAAAGACAGATGAGAAGAGAGAGGCTGAAGCTTATTGCAAGGATAGAATCCTTAGAAAAGGAAAGGCAAGAACCTAGAGGAGAAGAGGTTAGAGGAAGAAATCATGGAGAGAACCATGAAGAAGAAGAGGTTGGTAATGCAAGGCAAGAGCATGAGACAACAGATGATCCTGAAGAAAGGAGATTTATGAGAATCATTAAGGCAGTACAAGGTAATGGTGGGAAGAACCATATTGATTTTCCAATATACCAGGGTAAAATGGATAGTGAAGAAGTGCTAGGGTGGATAGAGGCCCTTGAGAACTACTTTGATCTTGAAGACATAGAGGCAGATAAGAAGGTAAAAGTAGCAACAAAAAGACTGAGAGGAACATCACTCACTTGGTGGACTAGTGTTCAGAATGAGAGAGAGGAAAGGTGGTGCAGGGCACCTAACCTATGTGGTAGGGGGGAACAAGTATCTCTGTTGCCGGACACCTTGCCACTCCATGAAAGCGAGGATTCAAGTAGATTAGGAAGTTGGAATAAAGGTTTGGTCCATATTTTACAAGTTGGTCTATGTTTTGTAATAAAGGCACATGTAAGGCCCACAAGAATTTTGGTGTGGTTATAAACCAAGTGACTCCATGGGACCAAAAGGCCTTAGAATAGGGTATTTAGAGTCTAAACAGTATTAGCAAAAAGTGGTTGTTTGTTTGTTTTATGGTTGGGAACACCTATATGGTTGTTCTAATGGTCATGTAGACCTTTATATATGTCATATGTGATCTCAGTTGAAAGGGGGAGATCAGAGTGTACGGTGGTTTGGAGAAAAAATAATAAAAACTTCAATTTTCTGGAAATTTACTTAGTTACATTTAATAAATCCATATGACCAATTTTGAGTCAATGGAATAGTTTAGAAAGTTAGGGAATGCATAAAAACTATAGTTTGAAATTTGAATTTCAAATTCAAACGGTCATATTAGTTTTGGAGGGAAAGTAGTAATTTGGTATTTGTTTGATTAAATAAACCTTTGTAACCAACTTGGTCGGTTGGACAGGTGCATATAAGCCTATTTAAGTTGTAATGAACATATGCAAGACATGAATCATTATTGGTACGGAAAAAATCATAGAAATTGTATAGAAAAACAATCATACTTTCCTCTGCATCAATTAAAAAATAAAAAATAAATGATACTTATACATACAATGGGGCTCTCTGTGCGAATGAAAATCCCTGATGATCTAGGACGCCAAATCTGTACAGGCTCATCGCCAGTAGCCACACCCTATATACAATAAATAATGTAATTAAATGAGATTACCACAAACATTTTACAAGAATGCATCAATATTTAATCAATTAGAAAACATCTAATTACCTTTCCTTTGTCAATGCATGCTGGCTCACCCCCGCACTTTGTCCCCTGGGGTAGGTGGTATCTGCAAGATAAAAGAAAGATTAGCAACCATATATGCTACAATATCAAATAGAAAAAATAAATGCAAACACAACATAATGTACCATAGATGTCTCAAGGCCAAATGAAATGGCCGAGAGTGTAGCATCATCTATCTGTTTGAGCTCCTCCTCGGTCATCAACTAAACATGAATGAAGATCACATACATGTAAAAGTCAGTATGGCTTAAAAATTAAAATTACTCTATTATAAAAATTAACTTTAAATTACATATGTCATAACAAAAAAATGTATACACGTACCGAAACCGAAGGAGTCCATGCCTCTACATTCCCCTCGTCTCTCGCATCAGGGTCTGTAGCCTTTGCACGTGCGTTTGGTGTATCCTCGTCTAATACAAAATGATACTCAGGAAGATCACCTATGGGACCCAGGCAAATATTCTTGCATGTAATGCAAGTGTGAGGCACACAAACATGTGATGAGCTTGCCGATGATGAACTGGCACCAACATCATCAACACGAGGAGGCAAGACTGACCTAGCCTGCGATATCATTAGGCTACTCAGCCTATGAATGGCTCTGATGGTCTGAGAGCTAGCCTTTGCCATAATATCTGGATGCTGCACTCGAGGAGGGGGGGAGATATTAGGGGGGGGGACAAAAGTGCCAAGTTTCTTCCGCTGGGAAGAGGGTCTATCCTGAGGAGCTCCTAGTCCTAAGCCCATGTTGGGCTTCATGCTCCAATAGTTCACTTTAAGTTTCAACACAAATTCTGCATATAATTTTTTAAGGAAATAAAATGGTATGTATAAATTTCAATGTGGAGGGATATCAAAGACCATCTACCAACGGTCCCAAAAATTTGCACGTATGGCGTCATTTGTGCACCATTTAATCGATAGTTTGGTTTTTTTTGGTTCAACTGGTATACCCGTTTTTGGGTTAGCAAAAAGGCTTGCCAAATCATCTTTGGTTATGTTGAGGGCCGCGATCTCATCATAATCCAAACCATCATCAAACATCTGGTGCATTTCATCACGCCAACGAAGAGCGGCATTTTGTTGGTTTGTGAGAGTTTCAATGTTATTCACTATGGTGTTTAACGTGGATAACATAGGAGCCAGTGCAGGTACATTATTGTATGTTCTATGCAAACCTCTCAACTCAGTGAGATTTTCATTTATAAAATCCTCGATTTGAGGAGGGTTTTGAGGAGGTAGAGGATCATTTGGTGGACGGTTTTGTGGGGATACTGGATCATTTGGTGGTGGGTTGCGAGGAATATTATTCCCTACCTTAGTGTCATCATTTTGATCAGCCATTCCTATTGAATTGCAAAACATAATATATATTAAAAAAAATCTAAATTTTAACCATTTTTGTCAAAAAAACCCTAGATTCAACTAAAACAAACAAAATCTTGTTAAAATCTATTAAATTTAGGTTAAAAATGAGTCAGGGGGGGGGGGGGGGGGGGAACATACCTGATATCTGATATTCGATTTGCTATCTGATATCTGATTTATTATTTGATATCCGATCTGATTGGCCCAAATTCACATGAAAATAAGGGCCGCGGGTCTGTGATTTTGTGTTTAATCCATGCACAGGTATCAGATATCCGATATTATAATATATATAATATAAAATATATATTACATTTTATATATTTTTATATTATATTTTATATTTATTATATTAATTTACTATATATTATAATATAAAATATTATTATTATTCTATATTATATTATAATTTATAATATATTATACTTTTTTTATTATATATTATATTATACTTCAAGAACACCATTGTTGTCCATAATTTTGTCCTCTAGTTTAGACCCCCATAAAATTCATATAATGAGTTGTTTAGACTCTAAAAATAGCCCTTCTACATTGTTCTAGAGACTAGACACATTTTTAACAAATCATACAACTTTTTTTAACTCATAAACATGTGGAAAACTACCAAAAACAAATTCTAGAATTTTCTAAAAAATTTCTAGAGTTTTCTAACTAAAATTTTCTAGAATTTTCTGGAAAAAGCTTGCAAGGTTGAGACAAAATTCCCAAAAAAATTATAGAGTGGCATTAGGGGTTCCAAATAGAATTAAAAAAAAAAAAATTTATTGCAACCTAAGCTACATCTCCTATGCTAGAAGGAGGCACAACCAATAATGAATTAGTGCTAGTACGAGGTGCAAATTGTATGGTAAGCGATAAAATGTTAGAATTATAGAGTGGCATTAGGGATTCCAAATAGAGTAAAAAGATTAAAAAAAATGTACTACACCTTGAGATGGATCTCATGTCCTAGTAGGAGGCACAATCGCTGATGAATTAGTGTCAGTATGAGGTAGAGCCTATATGGTAAGTGATAAATTGTTAGAACTATATAGTAGGCATTAGGGATTTCTATCACTGACACAAGAAGTCCAAATTGAGATCACAAGAGGGCTTCAACTAATAATCTACATACATACATCTGGCCTCTATTATATTTAACCTTGTCTTTGACACTGAAGACTCCTAACAAAATAAAATGGGAAGCACAATTCTAAAAGAGTATTGCAATAGGTAAAAAATAAATAACAAATGTTAATAAGCCAAATTGTTGATAATTACTATAAAATTGAAGAAAAAAACATGTACTCATTTATAAATGCAACTATTTAATATGTATATGGAATAAATGCATACTAGAAACCTAAAATTTATGAGAAGGAAAATATGAAATTTTACCTCTTCCATTGCCTCAACATTGACAGTCTCAGGTGCATTCATCAAATCTACAAAACTCAATTATTTCTACATATATTAAACAAAAAAGTCAGCATGTTTTCATCAATATCGAGTACCTGTATATACATTCATTCATAATAAATTTCAAAAAATGAACTTGACTTGTATTTAATACCTTTTTGTTTGGGTGTTATTTCTTATTTCCTTCCCTTTCCTCCAAACCTTGATCTATGTGGAGTGCCCTAAAGAAGAAACAAATATAAGATAAGAGGAATCAATAAGACACATAATTTGTTCAAATCACATTGTAAATGTGATAGGTGTGCAAGCTATGACACCACATAGTTGTTAAGGCCAAAGTTAATCATAGAAAGTGTGGCATCATCAAATTGAGAAATTCTAGCCCCTGGGAGGCCCTATAAATTAGTAAAGAGCATTATTATAAATATGAGATAGTGTTGTAAATGGAAAGAAGGCACAATAAAAAAAAGAAGATCAAAGGAGGGAAGGAAGATACAAGGAGGACTTGAAGGATGATATTGGAAGGATAGTTCAAAGATAGGAAAATTTGGGGCTAAAAAAGGCTACAAGGCCTAAATTGAAAAAAAAGAGATCAGGAAGGAAAAGAGAGATGCAAATTAAATTTTGGCACCTTTTCAAGAAATAGAAGTGAAGATTCATGTTCTCCACACTCTTGAAAAACACCCTATCTAACATGGAGGTTCTTTGATGGGGATGGGTATGTTGTGGATGGACCCATGAGGTCATTACATGGAGTTTGGGTATGCTAGGAGCAAGATATGTGGATGGGAATTCAATGGATTTGATGAACTTGGGATTGTTTCAATGATAGTAGGAGATGAAAGAGGATTTATAAGAGGGGTTAAAATAATGGTAGGAAATGGAGGAGGATCTATAAATGAGTTGGATGAAAGATGGATGATAGTTATGGGAAATGGAAGAGGAATGATGAGTATGGGAGATGGAAAGGTTTCAATGTGCTAGCAACTTCACATGATGTAATTAGATGAGATGTCCTAGCCAACTTAACTTGGACATGGATATTCTATTCACTTCCTTTTAAGACTTCTTAGAGACTGGGTGTTCATTGTAAAACAATTAAGAAACAACATTTAGGGAACTTTGTGTTGTTAGTGTCATAGCAATTAAGAAACCATATTTCAATGAAATGTATTATTGGACTTTTAAGACATTTAAATTTTTTTACCTCGTGTGTTCTTTCTCCTAGCCTAGCACCTCTAGTAGAATGAGTACTATGTGATGTTCTCATATTGCTTATTGCATTTTGCATTGCATATTGTTCACATATCAATCTAAAGTACTCTATAAAATAAAATAAAATATTTACTTTCATGATATTTAGGTAATTAAATAATATCATGTCAAGACTCAAGAGGTTCATTACATGGGGTTTGGGTAATGCTATGAGAAAGAGATGTGGATGGGAATTGGATGGATATTATGAATGAGAGGGTTTCAACAATGTTAGGAGATAGAAGATGATTTATAGAAGGGTTTAAATAATGGTAGGATATAGATGAGGATCTATAAGTGGATTAGATGAATGAGGGATGATAGCTATGGGACATAGAAGAAAAATGATAAGAGTGAGAGATGGAAAGGTTATAGTGTCCTAGCAACTTCACATGATGTGATTGTATGATATGTCCTTGTCAACTTAACTTAGACATGGATATTCTATTGGATTCTTTGTAAAATTTCTTAGAGATGGGGTATTTGTTCTAAAATAATTAAGAAATAACATTTAGGGAATTTTTTTTTTAGTGTCATATAAATTAAGAAAAAATATTTCAAATCCAATGTATTGGTGCACTTTTAAGAATATTTAAAAAACTTTACCTCAGGTGGTCTTTCTCCTAGTAGGATTAACCAAAAATAGAAATAACAATTACATGAAAATATAAAAAATATCAAAAATTAATAAATTGCATAAAAGAGAACACAAGACACCAATATTTAACATGGTTCACCCAATCCCTAGGCTATGTCCACCAAATAACAAGTCCAATATTATTATGATCCAGTGATTACAACCCTATTACAATCTGTAGTCCTAAAGAATTATGAAGTATGTATAGTACTTCCCTAATTAGTTACCACAAAATAACAATCTCCCACTTGTGGACTGATCTAGATCCATACTAAACAACAATCTCCCACTTGGAGACTAATCCTATAAAAATATCACTACTGCATGCAACTCCCACTTGATCAAATCACCTTGGACTCTACTATTCTTTTATTCTATTCAGTTTGGAAGACCAACTAAAGCTAAAGACGATTTCAACTTCTCCTTTTTCACCACCTTTGTAAGTTGTACATATCTATTGGATTATCATCTATATGTATCTTTTCCAGCTTTAACTATCCATCATTCAAAACTGACCAAATGAGACGTAAGCACAACTAATTTTGTTTTTCTTTGAATGCAAAGCATAATTATTTTCAAGATGAATGGTACTATTACTAACTATAAAAAAATCATTATCCTTCCAAGGGTGTTCCAATTTTTCTAGGAAGAATTAAAGCCATATCATCTCCTTGGCTACCTTTGTAGTAGCAACATAATCTACCTCTGTAGTGGATAAAGTATTAACCTTCTCCAATTGAGAAACCTAGCTCACGGTTGCCTCACTAATAGTAAATACACAACCTATAGTACTCTACCTAGTATCAATATCCTCTACCAAATTTGAGTGAACATAACCCTATAAATCAGTAGTAGAGTCCCCAAAATGTAAACACTTAGGGTGAATCCACCAAGTTGTGGTTCCAAGATGAGGACACCTTTTTTTCTTCAAAATATGTAGTAGCACACATGTGCTATGGACAAGGTTTAGGTTTGTTGAACCTAGGCCATAGTGCATGCATGCAATATCATGTATGTGCTATTATAAATTACATACAATCATAGAAACCCCTACTCTCTCCCCCTCTCCATTTCTCCCTCATTCTCTCTCCCTACCCATCCTCTCTCTCTCTCTCTCTCTCTCTCTCTCTCTCTCTCCCTCTCTCCCCCTCCCCCTCTCTCCCTCTCTCCCCCCCCCACCCTATTTCCTCCCTTCTTCCCCTCCCCCCTTGTCTAACCTCAGACAAAAATAATAATTACATGAAAATATAACCAATATCAAAAAATAATATATCTCACATAATAGAACACAAGACACCAAGATTTAACGTGGTTCACCCAATCGATGGGCTACATCCACCAACATCAAGTTCAATATTATTACGATCTAGTGTTTACAACTTGATTACAATCTATAATCCCTTACATCTCAATACTATCGCAAGAACCAATTTTTGCATCAGACACTATGAAAATCCCTAACCCTATGCCTTTTTATACAAGCATTTTGCCACTTACAAAATTAGGGCTATAATAATAGAAAATTAGTAGCCAACATTTTTATTAATATAAGGTCATTTTTGGCTTTGGGGGCATTGCACCCAAAAACCCCTATGGGGGTATTACCCCTCAACCCCATCCTATAGTATGATAGGGAGCACATATGGGGCATTGCCCTAGGACCCCACAGGGGCACTTCCCCTTGACCCCATCTTGGGGCCACTACCCCCATAACCCCAAAGAAATAATCTAAAGGGAAACTACATCAAATAAACCTTTAAGTCTGGTTACACTCCACATTACAACATTTCTCTCTCTCTCTCTCTCTCTCTCTCTCTCTCTCTCTCTCTCTCTCTCTCTCTCTCTCTCTCTCTCCCATCCCCTCTCTCTTTCTTTCTATCATATCCCATACTCTTTCCTGTATCCCCTACTCTCTCTATCCCAATCCCACCCTCTCCCCCCTAATCTATATCACTCTCTCTTTTTGTGCATCCCATCCCATGTACTCTTTGAACCCCCATTATCTCTCTCTCCATCTCTCCCTCTCCCATCCCCTACCCTATGTCCCTCTCTCTTTCTATGCATCCTATCCCACATACACTTTGAACCCCCATCCCCCCCCCTCTCTCTCTCCCCATCCCCCACTCTATGTTCCTCTCTCTTTCTAAGCATCCTATCCCTTGCTCTCTCTCAATTTCTCCCTTTCCCTCCCTTTCCCTCCCTCTCTCCCTCCCTCCCTCCCTCTCTCTCTCTGCCCCCACCCCTTACCCTCTATTCCTCTCTCTTTCTATGCATCATATCCCATATACATTTTGGAACCCCATCCTCTCTCTCTCTCTCTCTCTCTCTCTCTCTCTCTCTCTTTCTCTCTCTCTCTCTCTCTCTCTCTCTCTCTCTCTCTCCCTCCCTCCCTCTCTCCCTCTCTCCCTGACCCATCCCCTACTCTATGTCCCTCTATCTGTTTCAATGCATCCTATCCCATGTACTCTTCAAACCCTCATCCCCTACTCCATGTCACTCTCTCCCTTTTTGTCTCCTATCCTCTACTCGCTGGCTCAAAGTCTCCCTCTCACCCCCTCGCTCTCTCCCATCCCCTACTCTAAATCCCTCTCTCTTTCTATGCATCCTATCCCATGTACACTTTGAACTCCCATCCTCTCTCTTTCTCTCTCTCTCTCTCTAGTGTAGTACCACTTCCAATACCTACCATTGCATAGGATTTGGATCTAGTATCAAATGCTAGAAATAATGTCCAAATTTTAAGGCAAGGACACATTAGGTGTGTTATAAACCTAATTGTCTACCTTAGTCTTTTTATGGACAATTTCTATGTGGAATGAGGATAAGATAGTCTAGAAGGTTAAATAATGATTTTTTATTAATCAAAACCTTCTTAAAATCCTAGGTAGGGTCTAGGATTACAATTTAGCAAAGTTTGGAGACATTTGACAACTTTTGCAAAAAGTTGTCAATGTTGCATAATGCAAATTTTGTACAAAAATGCAACTTTTAAATCCCAAAATTTAGAACCACCTTTATTGGTTGGAACTATTTGGGAATGGCATAAATAAGGTTGAGAAACCTTTCTACACAGAAGAGAAGAATCTATTGTAATTGTTGTCTCAAATTAATAATTTTTTTTTGTTTTCCTATTAAAATTACATGAGAAACTACTTGTATAGAATTGTACAGATTCCCTACCTCATCATCTCTCTCCCTCTCACCCCCCTCTCTACCTCCTTGCCTCTCTTCCACTCCTGTTCATTCCCTACTTTGCTCTCTTTACCCTTTTGTCCATTTCTCCTTCACTTTCTTCCTATCCCATCCTCTCTCTCTCTCTCTCTCTCTCTCTCTCTCTCTCTCTCTCTCTCTCTCTCTCTCTCTCTCTCTCTCTCTCTCTCTCTCCCATCCCCTACTTTATGTCCCTCTTTATCTTTCAATGCATCCTATCTAATGTACTCTTCAAACCCTAATCCCTTACTCCTTGTCACTCTCTATCTCTCTGTCTCTCTGTCTCTCTCTCTCTCACCCTCCCTCCCTCCCTCCCCTTCTCCCCCTCTCCCTCCATCTCTCATCCCCTAATCTATGTCCCTCTGTATTTCTATGCATCCTATCCCTTGTACACTTTAAACCTGCATCACCTTCTCTCTCTCTCTCTCTCTCTCTCTCTCTCTCTCTCTCTCTCTCTCTCTCTCTCTCTCTCTCTCTCTCTCTCTCTCCCCCTCCCTCCCTCCCTCCCTCCCTCCCTTCCTCTCCAATCCTCTACTCTATGTCCCTCTATCTTTCTATGCATCCCTATCCCTCGTACACTTTAAACCCCCATCTCTCTCTCTCTCTCTCTCTCTCTCTCTCTCTCTCCCCCCCCCCCTGCTCCCTCCCTCCCTCCCTCCCCCTCTCTCCCTCCCTTTCCCATCCCCCACTCTATGTCCCTCTATATTTCTATCCATCTCTATCCCTCGTATAATTTAAACCCCCATCTCTCTCTCTCTCTCTCTCTCCTCAATGCATCATATCCCATGTACTCTTTGAACACTCATTCTCTACTCCCTATCACTCTCCTATCCCCTAATCTCTCTTTCTCTAGCTCTTTTTTTATTTCTCTCACTCTCCTTCCTTTCTCCTTCCCTCTCTCCCTACCCCATCCTCTCTCTCTTTCTTTGCATCCTATCCCATACTCTCTCTCTCCTCTCTCTCTCTCTCTCTCTCTCTCTCTCTCTCTCTCTCTCTCTCTCTCTCTCTCTCTCTCCCTCCCTCCCTCCCTCCCTCTCCCTACCACTCTCCCATACCCTACTCCATCTCTCACTCTCTCTCTTTCTATGCATCCTATCCCATGTACTCTTCGAAGCCCCATCCTCCTCTACTCCCTATCAATCTCTCCCTCTGTCTCTCCTATCTATTACTCTCTCTCTCTCTCTCTCTCACATCCCCTAATCTATGTCCCTCTCTTTGTTTCTATGCATCCTACCCCATGTACTCTTTTAATCCCCATTCCCTACTCTCTCTCTCTCCCCCCTCTCTCTGTTTATTGCACTCTCCTTCATTTCTCCCTCCCTATTTCATACTCTCTCTCACTCTCTTGCTCTACCTTAATCCCCCCCCCTCTCTCTCTCTCTCTCTCTCTCTCTCCACCCTACTCTCTTGAGATCTATCTATATTTATCTCACTCTCCTCCCTTTCTCCCTCCCTATTCCCTACTCTCTCTCACTCTACCTTAATCCTCTCTCTCTCTCTCTCTCTCTGCCCTACTCTCTTGAGCTCTATCTATATTTATCTGACTCTCCTCCCTTTCTCCCTCTCCATTCCTTACTCTTACTCTCTCACTCTACCTTAATCCCTCCCCTCTCCCTCTCTCCCTCCCTCTTCCTCTCTCTATGTGTGCATCCTATCCTATGTTCTTTCTCCATTGCCTTCTCTTTTTTCTAGCCTTCTCTCTCACTCTACATCATATCCCCTACTCTCTTCCTATCCTCTACTCTCTCTCACTTTCTACCCTCTCTCCCTCTGTACCTCTCTCCTTATACATCCTCGCTATTTTAATTGAAGGATTAAATAGTGCACATACAAATTATAGCATGTGTGCACTATTTAAGGCTTGAATTTGAAAAAGGTTTAAATGGAACACACACACACTATAGCGCGTGTACACTATTTAAGCCTTGAATTTAAAAAAGGTTTAAATGGACCACACACATTATAGCGAGCATGTGCTATTTAAACCTTGAATTTTAAAATTCATCAAATAACATGCATGCACTATAGTATGTATGCACTATCTAAAGCATTAGCTACTACCAAGGCTAAGGCTTGGATTTTCCTTGGGGATCCAACCCAAAGGTTTCAAGGCTCTGAACTAGTCTGAGACATGCTTTGTAGCAAGCATACAAAAAATGCTTGATTTTTCTTCTGTGCTCTCCTTCAAGTTTTCTCATGGTTGAGAATTGATAAAATCAGGTTAAATAATGATATAGATCTCTATATTAGCTATATAACAATATTATTTATTTTAAATTCATATTATTTCAAGCCTTTCCAATATAATTTCTTTTGAATGTATGTCCAATTTCTCTCAAAACCCTACATGTACTAATTGCGGTGTAGATTTTAGCTTGTTCATCAAATTTTGCAACAAGTTAGCTTTTTACAAACTAGACTCCATTCTACACACTTTGGAAAAATGAGATTTTTATTTTGGATTAGTTTTTAGTAATTTCTAGGGGGAGCACACATATATTTCATATTTTTGAGATGTGTCCACTTACAAATTCATCAAAAAAATACATATTATAAAATTGTCCAAATTTTTTGAGATAAACTACATAGTGTTAAGTAACTTTTGACTAGAGTGATTAAGGAATTTCAAAATAAAATTTAAAATTTTCAAGGAGGCACACTTTACACTATGTTATATTTTTTCTAAGAAAATAGTACCACTTTTCGTGGCCCCTTTTTTTGAGGGCCTAAAACTAAAATTTTGAAAATAAAATTAGTAGTTCAGAAACTAGATTCAAAGGACTACTACTTTTTTTTTGTCACGTCTTAAATATTTTAGCATATCTATCTCTAAATTTTTGTCGAAGTTCAAAAATTTCTGATTTCAAAAATAAAGTTGCCACTTATACCCACCTTTTGGCACCACAACTCTATTTAGTTACCCCTTACTGGATGTTCCTCTCAAATATTTGAGAGTCCATTTGATTGAATTCCAATGCTCAATTCCTACATGACTCATATACCTGCTAACTACTCCCACTGCGTGTGCAATATTTCACCTTGTACATATCATAGTATACATCAAGCTTCCTACAATTGAAGCATAAGATAACTTGGACATGTTATCCTCTCTTCTTGTGTCTTTGCACACATCTCCTTAATCAACTTCAAATGACCAGGTAAAGGTGTCTTGATAGCTTTAGCATTCTCCATAGAGAAACAGTGCAACACCATCACAATATAATCAACCTAAGATAATTTCAAGTTCATTTGATTCCTATCTCTACAAAGCTTCATTCCAAGGATTTTATTTTTGCCCCCATATCCTTCATAGAAAATGCATGCACTAATTGGCATTTCAGGCCTTAATGTGATCCTTGCTAGACCTAGCTACAAGTATATCATCAACATATAAATATAAAATAATGTAGCTATCATCACCCAACCTCTTAAAATAAACACAATGATCTTAATGACACCTACTATATACATGCTCATGCATAAAAATGTCAAATTTCAGATACTATTGCTGAGGTACTTGCCTCAAGCCATATAACTTTTTCTTCAATCTACACATTAAGTTCTCCTTATCTTTGTCCGTAAATCCTTGTGGTTGTGTAATATATATCTCATCATCCAAATCACCATGAAGGAAGGATATTTAAACATCAAGTTATTCCTAATGAAAATCTTCAGTAGCCATAATACTTAAAATAGTATGAATAGAAGTCATTTTAACAACAGGAGAGAATATCTCATCAAAATCAGTACCCTTTTTCTGTGCAAATCCTTTTACAACTAACCTGGCTTTAAATCTTTAACTACCTTGATCCTCTTCTTCCAACCTATAAACTCATTTATTTTGTAAATCCTATTCACTTGTAGGAAACATGAATAAATCTCAAGTCTTATTTTTTAGCAACAGTCCACTTCATCTGCCATTGCAGACCCCCACTGAATCTTAGTATCCACCTTCATAGCTTAATCATAACATTTAGGGTTACCAAAATATATTAGTAAAATAGAGTAAAATGAATGAGAAAATCTTTTAGGAGATCTACTTAGTCTTGTTGATCATCTAACATTCATAAGTGCATGCAGCATTTGTTGTTACAGTTGATGCAGATCATGAGGAATTGCTGGAACATCATCTTTTAGAGTATCATCTTGCACTACATAATCATCTTCTTTCTTCTCATGCTGTTGTAACAAATCTTTTTACAACACTTTCTCATTGAATATGACGTCCCTACTTCTTATAATTTTATAGTTCTCAAAATCTCAAAGCCTATAACCAAATTCATCAATGCCATATTCAAAAAATACACATTTTTTTGACTTACCTTTCAACTTGGTTCTATTTTCAAAATTTATCTGAGCAAATTCTTCACAACCAAAGGTTTTGAGAAAAGAATAACTCACCTTCTTACTAGTCCATGATTCTTCTGGAATACCAAAAACCAAAGGAGTAGAGGGACCTCTATTAATCAAATATACTTCAGTATTGATAGCCTCTACCCACATGTTTAAGGACAATCCTAAATACAACCACATGCTCCTTGCATGCTCCATTATAGTCTTGTTCATGCATTCAACCACTTCATTTTCCTGTGGAGTCCTTGGAACTTTTTTTTGTCTGCAAATACCATTGGTGGAGCAATAATCTTCAAATTCATGACTCCAATACTCATTACCATTATCAAATCTAAGACATTTTAATTCCTTACTCTTCTCATTTTCAAACAAGCATTTCCATTTCTTAAAAGTTTTAAATACATCAAATTTCTATCTAAGGAAATAAACCCATAATTTTCTAGTTGCATGATCAATAAATATAACATAATAATGAGATCCACCAAAGGAAGATACTTGAACTGGTCCCCATATATTTTTATGCTCAAGATCTAATTTCTCAATTTTCTTTTCCTTCCCACTCTTTGCAAAACTCACTCACTTTTGTTTTCCATGCACACAACTTTCATAGAAATCCATATTAGCACATTTTAGATTTGGTAGAACTTTCTTTGAATGAAGAAATTTCATATCTTTTTCACTTATGTTCCCAAGCCTATTCTACCATAGCATTGAATTAAAATCTATTACAATTATTTGTTCTCCATGCTAAATTGTAGAAACTATCCCTAAACATTCAGTTTTTTTTGAAATAATCAAAGTAGAAGGAACAATATGACTTTTACAAAGATATAATGTGCCTAATTTCACACCTTTTGCTACTACAAGAGAACCTTTTTAAACCTTCTAATTTTTATCATCAAGAGTAACTACACAACCCTCATCACTGAGTTTCCCTAATGAAATTAAATTCCTACTCAGCCTTGGAACATGTCTTACCTCATATAGTTGCCAATGATTCCCATTCAACAACAAAATCTTAACTTTTACTTGTCAAAAAATTTGATAGGGTTCAATATCCCCCAAATAAACAAGCCCCAAATCCCCTTAGACATAATCAATAAAATAGCCTCTTTGAGGCATAGCACAAAATGAAGCCCTAGAATTTAAAACCCATGAATCATCAACACTTTCTAAAGAAAGAAGCAAAGCATCCTCTTCGGGTTTGTTACTTGCCTCATTTTCCTTATTGTTCACTTTTGGTTTATCTTCTTCATTGTTCTTTCATGTCTAACAATCTTTCTTTGTATTCCCTACTTTACCACAGTACCAACAATCTCTTGGTCCTTTGGATTGCGACCTCTTTCCCTTTGACTTTCCTCTTGATTTTCCATGGTTTCCTAAATTGTTTCCTCTCTAAATCATTTTGCCTCTACTTTGTGCATTCAAAGCACCTCTTGATGTAGATCCACATGAGGTTTCCTTACAAGTTTCCTCACTTAGAATAACACCAATCACATCATCAAATTTTAGGGTATTAAATCCAAAAACACAATTACTCATAGCCATTACCAAGTCATTCCAACTTCCAAGAAAAGAACACAAAATCAAGAGAGCCCTAATTTCTTCATCAAAATTAATACCCACAGAAGATAACTGACTAGTAATAGTATTAAACTTATTTAAATAATCTGCAATAGATCTACCTTTTTCCATCTTCATATTAAATAAATACTTCATTAGAAATACCTTATTTAAAGCTGAGGGCTTTTCATACAATTTCTCTAGGGTTTGCATCAACTCTTCCTTTGTCTTCACTTTTGTAATGTTAAATATCACTAATGGTGCCAAGCATAACCAAATACTTCTAAGTTTCTTTCTATCTAAAATCTCACCGTCCTCATCTAACATAGATCCTCATTTCTTGGCTTTTCCATCCAATGACTTCCATAAGTCCTTTTGAAAAAGATAGTCCTCCATTTTCATCTTCCACAACTGAAAGTTCTTTCCATTAAACATGTCAACCTTCAGCTTACCCTCATCTTCCATAACTCCCACTCAATCCTGAGACTCCCACTTGACCATGACACTTTCCCGTAGAGAATAAATGAAAAGCTACTAGGCTCTGATACCACTTGTTAGGATAAACCATAGATAGAAATAAAAATTACATGCAAATATAAAAAATATTATAAAATAATAAATCTCATAGAAGAGAACACAAGAAAACAAGATTTAATATGGTTCACCCAATCCCTAGGCCACATCCACCAAATAGCTAGTAAATATTATTACGATCTAGTGATTATAGCCTGATTACAACCCATAATCCCTTATAGCTCAATATTGCCACAAAAAGAAATTTTTGCATCACCTGTTATGAAAATCCCTAACCCTACGATCTTTTATACAAGTATTTTTGTCATTTTAGGGTTCTAATTAATTACATGTCAGCCAAAAATCTCGATAAAATAGGGACTAATATTTCTTTTCAAGTCAATGCCCTAAACCCCAAATGATTATGAAGTATGTAGAGTACTTCCTTGATTAGTCACCACAGACTAACATATCACACCTCCAGCAAAATGAGTACTCTATGGTGTTCTCCTATTTCTTGTTCCACATTTTATTGCATATTGTTCACCTATCAATCTAGAGTTCTCTATAACATTAAAAAATATTTACTTTTATGATATTTAGGTGATTAAATAATATCATGTCAAAACTCAAAAAATAAACTTGTGTCTCCTATCCATTGAAGATCATTGTTATCAAATCATCTATGAGTGTGAAATGCCCACCCCTGTATGAATAACAAGTATGCCCACAATGTACACATCAGTGAGATTACACTCCATCTTGAGACACCTCAACATCCATCCCATTACACATGTGCTAACAACTAAAACAAAAATGTTGATTGGGCCCCAAAGACTAATAATGATGCATATGCTGATGATGTAGGTGGTACAAGAGAGGATGACATTGGTGGTGCAAGTGACACAAGGTATGGCACTAGTGATGCAGGTGATGTTAATGGAGTTGTTGTAGAATGTGATGACCCTAAAGGTACATTTAATGATGGTCGAGGTGACATAGGTGATGATGATGGAGCTTTTCTAGGATGTGATGACCCTAAAAGTGCATTTGATGATTGTCAAGGTACCATAGGTGAAGGAAAATTGCCTAACTATGAGCCATTCTCAATGATAACATTTGTCAATGATGCAATTGTATAAATAGTCTATAAATCAATAGAGTCCTTTACAATTGATGAGAGCACAACATGAGGTATGGTTTTTCATGACGTATGTCACTTCTCATGTTGTGGTACATCCCTATGAGCCTTAGGTCTATCCTATGCAAAGCCTCTTTCTCTAACCTATAACTCACAGATGTCAAAGTAATTTGGCTTCTTGCCAAGGATGAGCTCATAGTATATCTTTCTCAAAAAATATAGAGGCACCTCATAATTATTACATGGTGGTAAGTCAAATACCACATACCACCTATCCCAAAAACATGATTTCATCCTAATATGAATGCACCAATGAATAGGAAACTTTTGGTTGTCTGTAATAGGGAGTTTACATTTATAGGTTCAATGAAAAGAGAACATATAGTACCTTTCTTTATGTCCTTACCTTTCACTTGCTAATATGATAACCCATCAGCATAAAATGCATGACACATATCCATCCATGAACCCCATTTTGTAACCTCTCTAGATAGCTCATTTGCATTTTGGGCCATTTATTCAAGTGTATTCACTAGTGTTGAGTAGTGAGAAAGCTTAGACGACCACAACCTATTGACCATTTGGGTAATGTAAGCACTATTTTGTGAAAGGCATTCTATGAGGTCCTCTTGTGTAGTATTTAAATGATGGAATGGTATGTGTCTAGGGTTTATAGATGGTGGTGGTTGTTGGATAGGAACATTAAGTGGAGGGTTTTGTGGTTGTGTCACTATAGGTGAAGGGTTTGATTATGTAGGAGGTGGTCTATCACCTTTTCCTTATTTTCTTGGATTCATTGATGTATTTGATATTAATTTTTTTTCTGAAAATAATTACTTGAATTACGAAAACAAAGTACAAAACCAAATTAAAAACTATGATGGGAAAATACATAAATAGATGAAGACATACTTCATTTGTAGGGTGCCATGGATGAAAATGTAAAAAATTCTTCTTTTCCTTACAAACTTGATTGGGTTTTTCCTTTTTCTTCTCTAAACCACGATGTTGCTATCATTTGAGGGTATAAAAATGCCCTCAAATATGGGTAGTATAAATAATTCATATTTCCTAAATCTTGTTTGGATTTTAAGAAACCCAATTGGGGTTTATGAGATATAAATTTTAAAAACTTGGTTTGGTTTAATAGAACCCTGTCAGGTTTTTAAAATTATAATGGCTAGGCTTGGAGACCAAGCCTGGCCATATTTGACTTCTAAATAACCTAATTGGGTTATTGAGAATTTTTGTTTTTTTTTTGGGTGTCCCCATTTTTGTACAAAAATTTGTTACTATTACCTTGCAAGAGATATAATTAGAGGTTTCCCTTGACCACATACCTTTACATAAGAAGCAATGACAATACTTGATGTTTGATATGCATTAGTACGGTTGATGCTCTTCTCCGTACAAGTACCTAAACCATCAACTATGATTGTAGATGTAATGTAGTTCGGATCCCTCAGGCAATTCATCCAACAATCAATGTAACCAAAGTAATATATCTCTAAATTTATTTTTGACTCTGGCAAGTAAGACAACACATCCATATATTCTAGTTGAACCATACTATGATTGTTGGGGCATTGTATTATATCTTACTGCCTCATGCATCCCTTAGTGGTATCATTCAGATTTATGCAATCAAAGTCATTAGATGGGCATTCACAATATGAAAATGTATAATTGTAAATGCACACCCTAAAATTTCCATATCATCCATAGACTTTGCACTAGTCTTCCACAGTACTCCATCCTAGCCACCATGTTAACATATGTTGGCTTTACTACTCCATCTGCTAATATAACCTAAATCAATATAGAAATAATTAATGATATTGAGATTGCCATAATTTGATGATTAGTAGCGGCTAACATATCATTATTTGTGTGATTGCAAGAAATCAATGCTTGTCTTCTTTATATTCCTCTGATGGACTATACATGTCTGATGCTTCTCTTTTACTTTAGAGATTCTATAAAGATTTGTGTCTCCTCTTTCTATCTCTAGGAAGTTTGACTAAAGATATATTCTATCATCAAAACAAAACACAAGTCATTGAGACATCATTGCAGTTGCGACTTGCAATCAACCAATACAAGTCTACTCCTCCTATCTATATTAACAGATTGATTTGACTGATGATTTTTGCCACTGTAAAAGAAACCATATTGTTTATTTGAGTTTTATATTTAAAATACTAAAAATAATTAATTAATTATATATTTTCATCAATTAAAAAATTGTGAAATTCACACTGCTCTAAACATTTAATAATTATCTTTATAAATAATAATGCTCCTCTTATATATTGAAATAATGGACAAAATCTGACCCAAATTAATGGCTACTAGTAGACAATGTGGATGATTAAAACTATATTCAAGTCATTCAAATTAGATGAATACAAGAAATAATAAACATTATCATTTACCTCTAGAATTCTAGCATAAATTGCCCTCCATTTACCTTAAGTATAAATAACATATTTTTCATCTATATATATATATATATATATATATATATATATATATATATATATATATATATATATATATATATATATATATAATATTTTGGTATTTGATATAATATATCATTTCAAACTAGTGTCTTATATCATGTGTATAAATACAGTTTTATAATTAGATCTTTCCTATCTATTGTTTTAAATTTTATTCATTCAGCAAAATACTTCATATACAAACAAAATTATTTTAATTTACATTACAACTTAGAACTAGTTATAACAATGCCAAACCCTCATTCACCCTTCTCAGAACTATTGATCATGCATTTAACAATAACTTTCTTTAAAAAAAATCAAGAGAGCTCTTTCATTTAATACAGAATCACATACTACTATCATTTAAACCGTTTAAACCTTTTTCTACTAGTGCTTTAGTTATTACCTTAATATATTCTTCCTCTTTTAGATCCAAAAACATCATCACAAATAATGAAGAAAGAAATGGTGAAACTTGACCGGTATCTCCAGTGTATATTGAAGAAATGATGAAACTTGACCAGTATCTGTAGTGTATGTCATCCATTTGGAACAGGTCTTACGTCGCACTATCTCAAATTGTGACTTCAGATAGCACATAAGAAAGTCATTTGATGGTCAAGTGAACCTATGATTTTTATCATCCTTTTTTTCCAATTGATGGAGAGTGCACCAAGAACTGTTTGTCCTATAGATAGATATATCCTTTTTCTGCGGTCATCTAATTATGACATGATATTAGTCTAAATTTTCTATGTAACACATGCAGGGATCATAATCGATCTTAATGTAAGGAGATTTCATGGGAATAGAAATATTCCCATTTCTTTATTTATGTACGTTAAATAGAAATAACCTCAAGTCCTAAATAGATCAAAACATAAGTCATAACCAACATCTACATTAAGGAAACACTTGAAAGGAAACTATCTCAAAGGAACCAAGAAACAAGTATCATCTAATCCCAGAGGCAACAAAGAAACATGTAGGAAATCTACTATAGGAAACTATCTCAAAGGAACCAAGAAACAAGTATCATCTAATCCCAGAGGCAACAAAGAAACATGTAGGAAATCTACTATGTAAGTGGTCAAGTTTCATCACATGGGTCAACTCTAAGGTTTCCCTGGCAGCCTCTCTAAACTTCGGCCTCCTAGTGTCTCTATGTGGCACTAGTATCCTTTCATACAGACAAGGCATACCAACAAAGCAAGGTCACAACCAAGCATCCTCTCTACTCCCATCCTAGCCTATACTAGCAGTCAATGCATGTGCAAGGAAAAATACCAACTCTTATTAGTTCATTCTAAACTCTTTTAATGGAATGATATCATTTATTAAAACAACTTACAATGGGTTACCTAGGAAACCACTTAGGGCTCTGGCCTCCATTACAAGCCACTTCCAAACATACACATAAATTACCTATCCTGAGCTCATAAAAAGTACAACTCATAAAATCACCATTTTCACCTTAGTCCTTTACAAGAAATTGGAAAGCACCTATATATAAAACATAGTATTCACCTTAGTCCTTTACAAGCAACTAGAAAGCACCTAAAGACCAATCTTGATATCACCTCAGTCCTATACAAGCAATTGGAAAACACCAAAAGATAAAACATAATAGTCACCTCAGTCCTATACAAGCAACT
The DNA here is from genome assembly GCA_028749045.1 of Cupressus sempervirens. NCBI lineage: Eukaryota > Viridiplantae > Streptophyta > Pinopsida > Cupressales > Cupressaceae > Cupressus > Cupressus sempervirens. Next base: position 828,883,441 of record CM053792.1, read on the forward strand.
GGAAAGCATTAGAAGGTAAAACAAAATAGTCATCTCAATCCTATACCAGCAACTATAAATCATCACAAGGTAAAACACAATAGTCACCTCAATCCTATACAAGCAACTAGAAAGCATTAATAAACAATAGATCAAACTCATCATAGAATACACGTGACACATCACCAAGATTGAGAATAGAAGATCGTGACCAAAACTAACCATAACATCATCATAGAATGGAAACCTCAAGCCTCTGGTAAACATCATGATTGGTCAAAGACCTACATCAAACTCAAAACACACAGCAGTAAACCACACCTCACATAAAATACATACAAAAGTAACTTTCATAATTCATTGGGTTTTGAAAACATAAAAGTTCAATTTTCACAATGTTTCCAAGTTTTCATTTTTGTTTTCAAGTATTATAGTTGATAGGGTTTTAGTTTCATTACCAAAATGTCAAAATCACAAAGGTTTATGCTTTTGTCCCTCAAAAGTAATCATAATCAATAAAGTTTTTTGTTTTTTATATATAGATATTTTGTAACAATTGAATCCTTTCTAGAATCACCTTCTTCATAACAAAATTACTCTTAATTACAAAAGGAAGACATCTATTCAATTTTTAATATATAATTATTTATATATAAAACAAACAAATAAATAAAATATTTTATTAAACAAATTTATTTAATTAAATATTACTATTGTCAAATTTTACTAGTAAAAATTAAGTATTAATTATAATATTTATAAACATATTAATAAAATAATATTTATATATATTAAATTATTAATAATATTAAATATTAAATTAAGTAATATAATAATTAAATTAATAATAATAATTATAATATTAATTATTACATAATTATAAAATATAATAATTAATTTTTATTTAATTAAAAAATTAATTAACAAACTAAATCGTAAAAACACCAAATGTGATTTTACATTACACATCCCACATATGGGAAAGCTACTTAGCAGCTAGGCTACCAAATGCAGTCATTGCCTTGATAGCGTGCACTACTATGATAGTTGGGGGGTGAGGTGAAGGAAAGAAAGGGGAGGTGGGAGGTGGTGACACACCTCCCCCTTCATATTTAATATTATATTTGTTTAAAAACCAAAACGTGCACAACCACTTTACAAAATACAATTTCCTAATACAAGTCCTCAAATTAACAAATAGGGGTTTCAAAAAGATAAAATTCATTCAAAGACATCTCAAATAAAAAAGAACAATAGATTCACAAACAAGGGTATCAACCCAATTGAAATTCTCAAAATAATTTGATTTAGACATGGAGAAGATAGAGAAATCAAAGAATGAAAACTACTACACAAAACCCACAAGATCCTACCTTGATCTGATGCTAGAACAATAAACACACAGAGCTTACAAGTGAGTCATTTTTCCTTTGGAAACCCTCTTCATGGAAATTGGCTCCTGCAAACCTATGTGTGGAGAAATGAGCTCTACTTTTGTAGTAAAGAGCTTTCTCCAAATTAGGGCTTCATATTTGCAATCATGCGAAACCTTTTTCCTTTATTCTATTTTAATTATTTTAATTACATCTGCAACCTTTTTATAACTTTAATTAAAATAACTTTACTAAATAAATTCATTTTTCTCTCTTTATTAACACAAGATGTTTTCAAATCAAATATTTATTAATTTAACTAATAACATTGTTTAGAGATTATTATTAAAATAAAAATCTAACATAATTATTATTAAATTACATAAATATAATTATAACAAAATTAGTATTTAATTAAATCTTTTAAATTTAATTTTTTATTTAAATAATTTCTCAATTAATTAAATATAATTAAATATTAAATTTTCTTTATAAAGTTTCCATTAAATTAAATAATTAAATACTCTTTTAATTTGATTTAATTATAACTAAAAATCACAATAGATCCACAACACTAAATATGAGAACTCAATTGAAGACAAAGAACATAATCCAAGTCTAGGGTCAAAATCATGAATTCAAGTCACTTGATAAATTTAGATAGGTAAACAACTCAGGTACTTGTCCTTCTTTCTAGGACAATTGGCTTAGGTTAGTATTTGGACTCAAGAATTATCTCTCCATGTTTACCATTGAGATACTATGATAGGGCGTGCTCATCCTGGCAATTCAAGGACATCAGTACCCGATACCTATAATTTGTATAAAATCTGAGCATGCTTATATAAATATAATCTAAACTAAACATGCAATGATAAGAAATGGTACATTGTGTACATCCTGACTAGTAGGTGACTAAAACTTCCTCCCTCAACCACATTAGAAACATCAAACATAAGGTAAAACATAAAAATACACCATATACATGCAAGTATGGGGTAGGTAACCATAGAACTGCATGTAAATAATTCATCTAACTATCATCATGAGATAAATGAAATCATTGTAGGAACATACATATATCATCATAGAAATAATAACCATAACACCTGAAATAACCATGAACACATGAAATAACTAAGTAATTCATCACATATATAAATTGAGTATTTAATAACATCTAGTTAAATCTAGTACCAAGTACCTGCTAATCATAAAACTGGCCTGCAAGAATCCAACAATCCAACATGAAAAGTCAACTAGGGGTAGGTATTACACTTTATCCCTAAGTTAGGACTAATTTTTTTTATGATATCTTTTGGCTTTTAAATTCAACCCTTTTTCCTAGCATATTTAACTATTGTGTTGGACTAGCTTAGAATAGTTTGACACTTCTTCTATATTTCTCTTTGTACGAATTTTTTGTGTAGATTTGGAAAGATATAATTTTATCTTTTTCAATGTCTATGTTGACATTAAATTTAAAAATAAAAATAAAAAATTATTTAATGTCATATGCAAATTTACGTGCAAATTAACAAATTTGTACTTAAGGTAGTCTAATTCTAGGCATTAATTGACCACTGGAAGAATATGCCTTATATTATATCTCAAGTCTTGCTGATCTCAAATCTGACTATGGCTAGTTTCCTTCGAGTTCAATAAGGATATAGTCATAGTACTTGCAAATCATAGTCAAGTTTACCATGGCTCTCCTCCACTTCACCATAGTGCTATCCTATGGTCCCAACAAACTCACATGTCTTCCATTGCCTTACAATTCTACCATAAAGATATTTCTAGATCAATAGAAAAATTGCTTTCTTTGAACTTACCTTTTTCTTACATGTTACCTTGTTCTTACATAAGGAACAATTAATTTATCTATTGATAATAATGCCACAGTCACAAACTTAGAAAAGTAATTCATATGATGAAGTCTTCTCAAACTATGGAGGCTAGTAGAAAGAACGCAATCAACCAAAACCACTAGTTTTATAATTTTTTGCACATAGTTAGTTGTTCATCTACATATTTTTGTTGATATTATCAATTGAAGATGTCTTATTTCAACTAGAAATAAAAAATCTATCCCTTTTTACAATATGCTATCCAAAGAATCATTTTAATAATATAATAAACACATATAGAGTTAAACAACAAATGATCAACTCATCTACACAAAATCATTCATAATCGTGGAGGCGTGAGCCCAAATATGAAGGTTTTTACATTCAAAATCATTTATTTACATCTTTCCATTTTGAACTGTAGCTCTTCAAAATCTTTGTAGCAACTGTATACATTCCTAATTGTTTACTTTAGCTGCCTTCAGCTTACTTGTGGGTTGCTTTTTCTATCATAACTATTGGCCAATGTATCTTTGGAACATTATTGCTCTTATATGACATCATTTCAATCCTTTTGCATTCTCCATTACAACCTTATGTCTACAATTTCATTGAAATCCTACTTACACCATCATGAATGTCACTAACTTTACATGTCATATGTACACAAGAATGGAGAAAATTTTCTTAAATGTTACTAGAGAAGAGAAAACATCCACTTACAAAATAATTCAAAAGATCCAATAGTTTATCAAGCCTTCTTAGATTTAAGTATATTCTTTAATATGTATTCCACTCATTATTTAGAACATATTTAACTCATCTATGCCTCTAGTTTTATGCCTCATAAAGTCTCCCTGAGGTTTCACTTTAATCTCGCAATCCACTAAACCTACAAAAATTCCACAAATTCTGCACAAATTATTATTCAAAATCCCACAAAGTTACTTGGTATCTACATGTGCCATTTATAGTAAATAAAAAATTTGATGATAAGAAATATTAATGAATAAAAACTAAAGCAAACACAGTTTGAAGCATATATACCTTAAGTTTAGGTAAAGTTATCCCAACCAAAATCAATCTTGTTTCAACATACCCAGTTATACACATCTCAAGTCACTGATTTACTGTAATATCTCTCATAAGTTTCAAAGTGGGGTTCTACTAAATATTGAGCCACACAACATCAAATTCTACAACTAGACAAGTAGCATCATCCATATCAAGATAGAATAGATTACCTCTAGTTCTCAAACTCAACCTTGCAACTTGAACTATTCAGTTGTGACACACTCAATAAATTATAATTAAGTCCATCAACATAATAAGAATTGCCACATAAAATCTTTTCTATGAGTTTGATAGAACCTTTTCCTAATATCAGATAGGCTACACCATTAAAAAACCTTACAGTATTTACATTGTAATAATTAAAGGTAATGAACTTACTTTTATCTCTATTCATGTGATGTGAACACCCACTATCAATGATCCATCTGCCATTCTTGTTTACACAAGACACTAATGTAGTTGACTCATCCTCATCAGAATCATCCTGCATTGCAACATACACCACTTCATCATCATGATCATCAAATCCATCTTTGGTTTCCTCTTCTGCAATGTAGCAAAACTTCTTACCTTTATCTTTGTAATCTTTGTAATCTTTGTGGTCCTATTCTCTTCTACTTTTGTACTTGTCTCCACCTTTATAGTTCTTCTTCTCTAGACATCTAGCAGCAATATGACTAACCTCATTGCAATTAAAATACATGATAGGTAACTTACCATTGAATTTTTCCTTTGCCTCTATGAAATCTCCTTGCTAGTAGTGCTTAAAGTTGTTCTACATCCTCCTTGTCTATATCACTATCTTTGGAAACATATTTTACCCTTTTCTTCTTCTTCTCATTAGGTTTCTTCAATGGCAACTTAGCTTTGAAAGTAGATTCAACATTGGACCAGATTTGAAGTTGTCAAAATTGGATAGCTCAAAAGCAGTGAGCCTACATACCAAACCTTCAAGAGTCAAATTAGAGCCTGGTATAAATCTTAGTTCTTGTATTGTAGAAACTCAAATAGCATAGATGGGCAACAATGTTCTAAAAAAATTTCTTAATACAATTTCATCATCTATCTTACTAGTAGATCCTCTTATAGCATTAATAACATCTTTTATCCTAAAGCAATGTTGAGCAACATTCTCATTTTCTTGCATCCTCATATCATCGAGCTTATCTATAAGATGTTTAGATTTGGCTCTCAAAACATTTACATCACCTCAATAGGTGGTGTGAAGATCATCTCACATCTTCTTTGCACTATCCAACCCTTGATGTCATCGAACTCAACATAACTTAGGGCAGAGGCGATCTCCAACATTGCTTAATTGTATTCTTTCTTCTTTTTCATATCTTCAATAGTTAGGGCTCTAACAAGATCAACATGCTCAATAGAAATGGTAGATTGTACATGGTCTCCAAGACCTCCTAGATGTAGCTTCATCAGACTTTACCATGCAGGAGAGTTGTCCTTGTTAAGCTTGGGTACCTCTCTTTTCAACATCTCGATCTTTTGTTTCTAGTACCTTCAAACAAGTCATATTAAGAAGATAGATCTCATACCAATTGTTAGAATTCTTTAGAATAATTGAAAGGGTGGGGTGAATCAGTTATCCAAGGTCTAGATGTATAAATAAAACTTTTCATAACTTAGTGAACCGATATTCATAAAACATATTCATGCATGCATCCATTACATCATACAATCACTTTAACTTTATAGGTTATTGTCAAATCAACTTTGCATAAATGTAAGCATGAAACATAATAGATTCAATAACACATTTGACACAATGATTTTACATGGAATCCCAATTTGGGAAAAAACACTAGTAACATCTTGCTCATTCTTGCTCTTCTAAAATGATGCCCTATGAAAGACCAATCCTGTTAAAGGTTGCAATACACACTATTAAATGTGACTTGGTTAGAGGATTTCAATCATCCTATTAGGAGTGAGCCTTGTTAGAGGACTTTAGATCACTCACTTGGAATATCACCCAGTTAAAGGATTTACAAATGATTATTAGGTTAACTTTAATCCAAAGGATTTACTCTAGACTGGTAGAATGATTAGAAAGTAATAGTAAGACTTGATTTGATAACAAATTACAACTCACTTGTATATTGCAGATCAATGTTTTAGTCCTCTATTTTGCTTGGCTTTCACACACTTTAGCTCTAATATATTGTTCACCATTCAAGCATTCATACTCCTAAGCCTTGTTTCTTTCCTTGCCAATAGTAGTCTCTTTTGTTTGGTCTCTAAATGAAACAATACCTTAGACCTCTTGTCTAACTTAAATTCTTGAACATTGAACAACCTTGCTTTTGACCAACCATCTCTATAAGTAGAAAATTAAGATTTTTTCCATTCATCTTCTATCATCCATTTTAGGGTTAGGTAGGATTAAGTAGGATTCAATGAATCTACCCGTCTTTTCATTATAGTACCTTCTAGAAACTTCTTCAATCCTCTTTGAATTTTCCTCAAAATGATTTACCATGAATTCTGTGCCACCAACTCATCATAGTTATCTTTCACATGCTTCACAAAATTCAAGAAAACAAAATAATTATCTTAGATTTGTCAAATCCATAATTTAAGATGAATATTGGCACTTGGCATCAATATGTTGTCACTCAGCTTCCATACTATTCTTTCACTTATTTTCAACTAGATCACTTGGCAAACATTAAAGTTTAATGGTGCTCAGCATCAACTAAACTTTACTCAGCTTATACTATATCACTTAGCATACACTGAACTTTGACTTGTCTTAGCTCCAATTGATTTTCTTCTTGATTTGTACTAACTTTGCTCATCATCTACTGTTCACTCAATCAAGCTTGGTAGACTCAATTTTCTTCTAGACTTTGTCAGTGTATCCAAGCTTTGCAACCTTAAGTAGATAATCAATGCACCATGTCATCATTTTCTTGTTGATCTTTGTACTCCTTTTTCATACCATAACTCAACCTTTTCTCTATGTTCTTTTGTTATCTCATTTTATCAAATCCTCTTCATCAATCAAAAAAATGATAGTACTCAAATCAACTAAGTAGTTGTCTTACTAGCAAGTAGCAAGTTTGACATTAGTGACAAACAATGATTGAAAGACATTCTCATACTTATATCAATCCATTTTCAACAAACTCTACTTGGCAACAATATCTCATCCCTTCTACATGAAGACAAATCAAAAAATCATGTGACTAAGGGCATAGATAACCCAAATTCAAGCCCCCAATCTAAATATGAATCAATAATAAAATATCACCGGGCAAAGACAACCCATATCCAAGCCATAAATACAACCTATAAGTATAGAATATGTACAATATTACACAACTTTTAGACCTAGAATGTCATCATACATATCCAAATCAAACACCAATAATCATATCATCATGAGACAATTTTGAAATTGAACTAAGTATACAATGGCATCAAACCAAAATCTCTAAAATATACAATATCATAAACTCACAATGTTACAATATTCAATATATATATAAACTATTTAGATCAATATATCACCAAATAAGTTATGTCAAATCTACATCAAATCTAAACTAATGTATATATCTCTCCAAGAGTTTTCCATTAACTACTTGAAGACCAAAATCTGACATTATATCCCTAAGTTATTTATAAATTTGTGTTCAAATAAAAAAAATCTAACTTTTGGGATATTAAAACCTAACAAAATGTCAAAATCACAAATTCAAACTCATACCAAGTTGTAGTGCTCTTAATTAGCTTTCCAATGACTATAAGAAGTCCAATATTTACTATTCTATGAGAAAATTGTGGTCTCTTTACTAAGATGGTATTTTTACCATTTTCACTATAGATTTTATTTTTATGGTGACAAAATTTTTGATAGGATTAAGTTTGATGGTTGTATTGGATAAAACTTAAAACCCTTGTATTTTTCTATCAACATGACCAAACTAGGGCATATTATATATCAAAATCCATGGAAGGCCATCTTGAATCTAATGACGAGGTCTATTTTTGCCCAAGATGTCATTTCTACAAGCTCACCCCTAAAATCCTCATTTAAATGAAACATCCAAAAAAATCTATTTAACCAACAATTTCACATGCCCAAAATCTTCCAACATCTCATCATAACATAAAACCTAAAACCCTCATATCTACATTAAACAACCTACAAAAAAAAATATTTTTCCCATTATTTTATTCTTTCATGCATTCCCATAGATTCAATCTAGGGTTACAAAAACACGACCATAACTCTAATACCACTTGTAAGAAAACTTGCAATCAAAATATAATTGTTTCCACATAACCCATAATAGATTTGAGACAAATATACAATTAAAATTCACATGCAAGAGAATAGACAACATTCCCACATAAAATTGACATAAGATATACCGTGTATTATTCATAAAATTACCATTGCAATACACCCATTGAAGCCTTCAAAGTCATAGTCACAATCAATCAATCCATGTCAACAAGCATGAATCCTCACATCCTATGTCATGCTTCCAACATTCACAAATGTTGTCTTGGCTAACCTATCAAGCCTTGTCCTGGTCAACTCTTGTCTTTTTTCCTTTTTGTCTTGTCTCTACAACTACCCTTGTGGCTACTTATATAGTAGCAAGACCCACAAAACCACCAAGTGGTATTACATAAACTATGTGCTAAAACCATGTGCTACCTAACCCTTTAACCCCACATTTAATATTCAGCATTTAATTCTTCTCCCCAATATTAGATAATTACATCAAATACTATCACAATGTTCCAATGCAACTCATCAAGTATATCCCATGGGAATCCTTGCAAGTTGCACATCCATCTAGGTGCTCCTAGGTGCAAAATTACATTAAAAAAAAAAATAATAATATAAAAGTATTATGCAATGTGTGCAACACCCATAATCTCAATAATGATATGCTATGTAAAACATTTGTTGATTGAATGAGTATAGAATTTGAGATGTTAATGTTTGGTGAGATCAAGTTTTTCATTGGATATATATAACCCAATCTAAGTATGTAAAAGAAATCTTGAAGACTTTTGGAATGGATGAGTCTAAGCCACTCGGTACACTAATGCTGAATGGAGTGTAATTATCAAAGGAAGATAGCATTGGAGAGGTAAATAAAACACAATAAAAATCCATGATTGGTAAATTATATTATGTTGAGCATAGTAGACTAGATATTACACATGTTGTTGGTATAGTTACAAGTTTTTCATCTAATCCTAAGGTGACACACATGATTATTGTGAAGAGGTTATTTAGATGTCTAAAAAGAACTGAAGATTTTGGCATATGTATAAACAAGATGACAACTTTAATCTTAAATTCTACATTGATGTCGATTAGGCCAGTAATATAGATGATAGAAAAATCACAAGAAGTAGAGCTTTCTTTTTGGGAGAAAGATTCATAACATGGATAGGCAAGAAATAGAGTTGTATTTCACAATCTACTTCTAAAGCTAAATATGTTGTTGCAACAATTAATTGTATAAATATTATGAGGATTAAGAAACTATTGGAAGGTATGTAAAAAGAGATAAATGAGCCTAGTATTATTTATTGTTATAACACTAGATCAATAAATATTACAAAGAATTTGGTTATACATGCAAAAAAAAAAAAAAAAACATATATCAATCAAGTATCATTATTTGAGAGAGAAAGTACAACAAAAATAAGTGAGGCTTGAATATGTGAAGTCTAAAGAGAAAATTGTAGACATGTTTATGAAGCCATTACCTAAGGATGCTTTTGAGTATCTAAGAGGTAAAATTGGGGTCTTGCCCCTGTCCAAAATTCACTAGGTGAAGATGCATATTGCATCTATTCATGGATGAATAGAAATATCTTTATAGAGTTGATGCAAGTGTTTACAATTTAGGAACATTTCTAAATTTTTGAAGATGACTATGATGAAACTAATGTAAATTATACATTCAAGGTACAAGGATAACTAGAAGGTTTTATAAGTTTCAGATGTTGTAACTATAAGGGAGTATTGCATGATCAGTAAACCTCTAGATCCTTGTTGATTAAATGCTCTTTGCATCTTATCTTCCACACTTTCCTACTTTGCCTTTTTTTTTTCCCTCACACATGCATCTTATTGCATATTCCACACTTCACTACTATGTCTTTTCTTATATATCATAAGCTAAGATATGTTAGCTTGAATACCCTCTTAAAATGTAAATAAACATCCACACAGTTGACCTCAATCAATTAAATATATGACAAAATCATTCTACTATCACTCAGTCAGTACTAGGATTTGAATGCTCAATTGACACTATGACTCCTTTATTGCCCAACCACTCGGTCAATACTACACTCCTTTTGATGCATGACCACTCAGCCAATACTACAAGCATGAATCCATTTGATACTTGACCACTTGGTGAATACTACAAGCATGAATCCTTTTATTAACACACTACTTGGTTAATACTAGAAATTCTTTTACTCAATTTCTTAGTTAATACTGTAAACTCTAAATTGCTCGGTTAATACTAACATTTGTGTAAAAATCAATGACAATATACAATTGAACAATCATTTCCAATAAACTCCTTCTTTGGCATTAATGGAAACACAACATGTCAACATAAATTTATAGAAGTATGAGCAATTGAATAATATCCTTAGTTTGATTATGAGTCTCATCCGTACCAACTGTCTTTGAGATTCTTCTTAGATTTATATATGTTGTTTTCCTATCAATTATCTATTGTAATTTTATCCCTCTTAGTTGTACAACTTATTAACTGAATATCAAGATTTTCCCTCTAGTTTCCATATTTCTCATTGATACCGAACTTTCATTAATCTTACATGTTGACACTAAATTCTCCCTCTTTGACATCAATTGTCAAAGGATACAGACTTTGAAGTTAAAATGTACCTTTTATAACCATTAATGTATAATATGTTTTGCATTACACTACATCAACTTGATTGATCTTCAATGGGGCTTACCTGATGCCATACTATCTTTTACTTTAGTGAGCATCAAATAGAAGAATAACATATATTTTAGCTCTTAGATACATAAATTCATTCTTAGGTATTTAAAGATTTAGTAAATATATCTACTATCTACTCCTTGGTGTTCATGTATTCCAATCTCACCTCTTTGTCTTGAACCAATTCCCTTAGGAAATAATATTTGATTGCAATATGTTTTGTCTTTGTGTGCATTGTAGGATTCTTGGATATGTTGATTGCACTGGTGTTATCACAATAGATAGCCACTAGTTCCTTGATTTCCTCCTTCATTCTTGGCATCAATTGTTTGATCCCCATTATGTTAGAACTATTAACTGATGCTACAACATACTCTACCTCTATTGTGGATTGAGAAATACAATTCTCCTTCTTTCTTGTCCAAGACACTAGCCTCTCTCCAAGAAAGAATTCTCCTTCACAAGTATTTTTCCTATCATCAATGCTTCTTGCCCAATTTGTTGGAAATATAAGAGGAGTAACTGAGAAGAGAGGGGTGAATTAGTTACCACAAAAATAAATCCCAGATCCCTTAGATGTAAATACAAATAAAAACATTTAAACTCTACTAAAACTGATTTATTGTTGTAACTCAGTTAACACAGAGACACTCGGTTAACACTAGCAAATTAATGGTACTCAACAAGCACTGAAATATCAACTATAACTCAGAAAATACTAAACATTCAAATTTTATGATATTAAGTGTGATTAACCTTAATTAACTTAGTTTCATATATATAAAAGAAATAACATGAACATAGGCGACACCAAGATTTAACGTGGAAATCCAATTTAGGAAAAACCACCAGTTGCAACTAGTTACGCTTTTTCACTCCTTTGAAGTGAGCCCCATTAGGAGGCAACCTTGTTAAAGGTTAAAAACACACTATTAGGTGTGACCTTGTTAAAATATTCAATCCATGCTCAAATAGAATAATGCACAAATCTTTTCATTATTATTAATACTACTCTCAGGTACATAAATTTAACAATATTTACAAGATCAAGAAAAACAAAGCTTATGTATATATGTTTCTTCCTTTAAGATACTTGGGTGTTGTTTTTCTTGCATTTCCCCCCTTTATTTTTCCAAAATCTTGATTACTAGTGAAACCTCAAGGGAGAATTAACCATACTCCCTAAGAAAATTATTTACAACTTTTGACAATGGAGGCGGATACATTGAAAGCATTATTGTTCATTGAAGCATTCTAAATGATAAGACTTTTAAAACTAATTATGGAATAGATCCACTATATATATATATATATATATATATATATATATATATATATATATATATATATATATATGCACACATGGAAGAGACCCACTGTATATATCTACACACAATATTTTTTATGCTCTTCCCTAAACAATAATTATTTTTTTCCCTTTTTCCAATTCCTTAAATGTAATTTTGCACATGCAAGTGTAGAATTTTATGGTTTCTAAACAATCAAGTAGAAATTAATAAATAAATCTCTTTTATAGCTTTAAAAGACTCATTGCCACTCATGCAAATACATTTTTAAAAGATGGTTTTCTATATGAGAACTCTTGTAACTAACTAACGGCTTAGAGGATGATATCCTATAGTTTTCTATTGTATGACCCAAGTACTCATACATGGCAAGACTTTTCTAAAATTTTAAAAATCCTTGCTTCATAGTTGTTGCAAAAAATACAAGCATGTCAGTTGTCATCTCTGGCTTGAAAGGAGGAGCCTCTTGGAAAGTGGGGGACTAAGATAAAGCCAATTTAGAGAAAGACACAGTTGAATTTGAATATTACTATTTATCATCATGATGCAACAGTTCAATTGGAAGCAATAGGTGATTTCTTTTGCACAGTAGTTATTAGCCATAAAGATTATATGTGTGCTATTAATGGCTAGCTAAGGCCTAGGTTCAAGTAGTTCAAGAAAGATTTTGAAGGCCTAAAGGAAAATAAGAACAATCTAAAGACAAATTTTTCCTTGACAATTGTGGAGCATAAAGAGTTGGCCAAATGTGCAGTGGCATTAAGTTCTAGTCACCATATCCAATGAGGAGACTTGAAAATAATCATATTTATTTAGGTACAACTAGGTTTTGTTGTTCTTTTATTGGACAATACCACAAAATCCATGCTATTGGAAAAATAAAAGGAGTTAATAGCAATTTTGACAACCCCAAGATGGAAAATTTTTGTTTAGTTCAACAACACATCCATGGAGGCTATTATTCAACACACAGAAAAGGAAAAGATGAGCCATTATTTCAAAATACAATAAAAAGAAAAAACCCATTTTTATCTTTACAAAGAGCTTTTCTCACCACTAAAATTAAAGGGAGTAAAAAAAATTGAAAGGAAATTAACATGAGAAAAATATCTATATAGGGTAAAACTTATTAAAAAAATAAAAATTTGAATTTTTCATACTGGATATTTTCTTAAATGCTTCATTCCTCAATATATGATGCAAAATTTGTGAAACAATGTATATGCACCCCAAACATGTAAATTGTGAAAGTTCCTAGTCAATAGCTAGAGTATGAGACCAAGCCAAAGTAGAAGGAAAGTAAAATATTACTATATGCAATCTACCATACACCTACAAAGCCTTTATTGCTTGTTTGCAAAGAAACTTTTATAACAATAGATACACCTTCAAATGGAAGCTCCATAATATCTTGTCATACACCCAAGAAACAAGAGAAAAAATATAGTATTTTTTTCCTTGAAAATTATTTTAAACTAATCAAAAAATTCCACATAACCAATCACCAAAAAAATAGAATATTAAAAAATGTGACTTTAATATTATTTTTAGGAAACACTATAGTCTAAACTAAGTATTCATATTTTTCAAGAAAAAGAGTAATAGACATAAGCTAGGTCAAAACTATAGTCTCCTACCTATAAGGCGGGTACTCATAAACTATCTTAAAAATATATATATGATATGCACTAATTAATTTTAGATTTTAAAATACATAATTATTTATTTATTTATTAAGATTATATATTATTTGAAGTTACTATATTTTATAATGCTTATAAACAAAATGTTTTGTTCTAAACAAAGAATTTCAAACATGCCCTCTTCAAATTCTAGATTATTAATTGGAATGTTTCAAATACAAACATCAAAACTTAAAGTTGGTTATATTGATGTCAACACTCTATTCATCATCATCCTTTGAAATAATGACCATCTATTTAATAGAAAATTTGTTAAAGAAATCCAATACTTGTTTTATGAAAAATGTTTTTAATTTTATTTTTACATTGCTAGCTCACTTGATCGACATGGTGGGGTCATTGATAAGAATAAATGATTTCTAAGAAATAGTGTAAGAATCATTAGTCAATGAGGCTCTTCCCCCAATTAGAAGATCACTAGATATATAAAACAATAACAACACTCAAGCCTCCCGATATATATATTTTTTACTTGTGCTTTAAACATTATATTTCTAGATCCAACAACATCACCATAGATTGAAATTGATGTTGAAACTCATTTGGCACCTATTCTTTTAAATTAAAAATTCCTCACTTTAAATCAATTGAATGATGTATAAAATCAAACCAAAGTAGGTTTAAACACATTATTAAGTTGTATCTACAAAGCATTTTGTTAAATCCATCTTGTTTTAGAATGGGTATGATATTAGTTACAACTTATTCATAAATGTTTGAAAAAAAGTTTAAGTTGTTGGAGTCACAAGTAGGTTTAGGGTTATGGTTTGAGTTAGAAAAAAAGAGTTTGTTTTAGCTAGCTTGGTATGTGTAATAACTAATTAAGGAATCAATAGAATGTCTATACCCTTGAAAAACATGAGGATGCATGGAGGATGATTGATTGAAAATGGATGTAATAAGTATGTGAAATGACTCTTATAGTTCTTGCAAGTTGTTTATCTATATGTGGAATATCATTCACATGAGGGTCCATCTCAAAAGTTTAGAGATATTCATGATTCATATTAGTTCACATTTCTTACAAAAAGTTTCCAAATTCTTGATTGTATTGCAATGTTTTGTTTAAATTTAAAAGGACCCTCTAACATTTAAGGTATAGGAAATACATTCATTGTTTGCTATAATGACCGTTTACATACTTGCATCATCATTTCGACATTTCAAGTTTCTTGAACTATTGAATATTTCTTTATCATTATATATATATATATATATATATATATATATATATATATATATATATATATATATATATATATATATATATATATCTAGGTCTACCTAAGAGCTTCCATAACCAAAATATTTGTGAGATAATTCCAAATGCAAATGTTTTCATAATTATGTGAAGAATGGTGAAGTGTTTCCACAATCATTATGATGAATGGTGAAAGTATGTGAGTCATATTAAGATTTGTGAAGTGTGTGCCTTGGAGGGGAAATAGACATCTATTAAGACCTATAAATCCAATAAACCCATATATGCCCTTATACATGTTTAATGTTACAAATTCTATGATCCAATGCATTTATAACAAAATATATTTTTGGGATTTCATTATTCAAACTTTATCAATTGGAAAGATGAAGTGTTTGCAAGCTATGGTTTAAAATTGGGAAGCAATCAACTTGATGGGAATGCAACATACAGATGTAAGTGCAATGTGCCAATGTAATGATAAGATTCAAAAGAGCATATTCTATATTCTATACTATCTATTAGTGATGTATGTCCCAACATAGAAATGCATTCATAATATACACTCAAGATATTATAACTAGTTTCCTTTCTCTATTGAATTGGATACAATAAAATCCTTTTTTCAATTAAATATCTTGAGAATTATAATTATGAAGTAGTGAAACATATCTACCTTTTTTTTTTTTTTTTTAAAATAATTAATTTTTTGTTTATTCAAAAAATCTCATTACATATAAAAGCCATCATGTGGAGCACCTGAACACCCATAAACAAAAACAAAAGGCCTCACATAAGACGATTGACCATTAGTGAATCATTACTATCTTGTTGTGATAGAGTTAATTTCGAAAAAAAATGCATGGTCTTTTTATATTTCCCCATAATCTTTTACATGCTTCTATCATCTTGATCAATACAACATAGAAAACTTTAAGATACTATACTCTCTAAATTTTACTTATATGTGCATCCCTTGTAAATTCAATAAATAAAAATACTAATTTAAATTTAAATTTATATAATAGATAATTTATTCTTTAATAAGAATAAATTGAAACTTGCTCTAACATTTTAATTTTAAATTGTTACTTTGAATTTTTAAACTAAATATTGTTCTAATAAAAAAACATTTCTTATATTAAATTAAAAAATTTAAATAAACATTATTAACTTATTAAATTAATCAAGATAATCAAATTTAGTAACTTATTCGAAGGACACATTATAAAATTAAATAGAAATAGAAATAGATGACATGAGGAGCTTCTATATGAGAAACAACTCAATCATGACATAAAGGGTAGGTGACCAACTAAAAGAGAGGATTCCATGGAGCCCCCATGAAGTAATTTTGTAGAGTAGAATCTCATTAAAAAGGGGACTAAAATTATGTTAGAAAATAAAATTTAATCCTCTATGAAATAGGAATCATTATTTTGTAGATTTTACATATAAGTGCTTGTGAGGGCACTTGGATAATTATTTTTATGAGGGATGATAGATGATTATGGTACAAGAATAACAAGAGATGCTAGCGTCACAGTCCTTCTCTAATGCTTAATGGTTATAATTTTATGATTAAGTGGAAAATATAAAACTAAGGTGAAGTGGAAGAAATTAATAATTTCAAAAAATAAGAACAAGTTGAAATACCTATATAAATTCTATCTTCCTTAAATGTGTATTATGGTATACAATAAAAATTTGTTATAGATCTAATATCTTTTGAATAGGGTTCCATAGCCAATTTCAATGCTATATTCCTATTTCACACAATTCAAGAAATAATTAAAGGAGCAACGATTAAAATGCAACATATATTCTTAATGGTAGTCCTCTCCTCTCATATAATTCTGTACCTAATCAATCTTCCAGAGTGTTGTTCCTATGTTGTGTTGTGCATGGAAAATGAATTTTAGTCTCTCTAAAATGAAACACGTCCATAAAAATTATGAATCTGAAGACCCAAAATAAACATTTCAGCATAAATTAGAGAACGATTTTTTTTCCTATGGACATTGATGCAAATCAGTACACTATAGAGAAAATAGTGGAGACAGATACAAATTCTTTACCAGTAGTTTATCTTCATGGGCACAGCACGAGGATTAGTTTATCTTCATGGGGATTAATTTATCATTCACAGCGATATCAAGCCTGAGAACATTCTGTTGGACGAGGAATTCAGCCCCAAGCTAGCTGATTTTGGATTGGCAAAGTTGATTGGCAGAGATTTCAGCCGCGTACTGACCACCACAAGAGGAACTCGTGGGTACTTGGCCCCCGAGTGGATCTCTGGCCCCAATCACTCCCAAAGTGGATGTATACAGTTTTGGTATGACGATGCTGGAAATTATTTCCGGTCGTAGAAATCTAGACCTTCCTATGTGGGCTTCATCTCAGATTCAGAGGGGCAA
This sequence comes from Cupressus sempervirens, assembly GCA_028749045.1. Classification (NCBI taxonomy): domain Eukaryota; kingdom Viridiplantae; phylum Streptophyta; class Pinopsida; order Cupressales; family Cupressaceae; genus Cupressus; species Cupressus sempervirens. The sequence continues at coordinate 828,901,331 of CM053792.1, forward strand.
GGATAGCGAGTGAGGCCGACAACGAGGTTAGAAGAGCCGCTGTGGTGGCTGCGCTGTGCATGGGCGAAGTGGTGAAGATGTTGGAAGGAACGATGGAGAATGAGAGGCCGAGTATGAGTGAAGTGGTGAAGATGTTGGAAGGAACGATGGAGGCTCCTACGCCACAAATACCGAGGTCTTCCAAGCGTTAGTAGGTCAGATAGACGACAACAATGATAACTGTTATAGGCATCTTTCCTTATCAAGTGGTACATAACCGCAAAACTGTAGTCAGTTTCAATCGGGAAGGTTAATGCTAAATATGCATGTGAGGAACATAATTCCATGTTTAGTAATTATCTTAGAAGTCCATCTCAAGAGGTGGAATAAGAATTGGAATTAAATTAAACTTTTATTTTTATTTTTCTTGTTCAACAAAAAATAATTTTGAATTAAACAATTCAGCATTTGTCAAATTCTAGATATAAAACAAATGCAGTCTTTGCTAATGCCAACAATTTTTATTATGAAAAATAAGTATTATATCAGATGATTAAAGGCAATCATATTATATACTAGCACTTGAATTTTAAAAGAGGCATGGTTATTTTTTAGATATTTATATGTTGATTTATATCTTAGATGCATTGAAGATACATTGTTAGAATTTGCAATTTCTTATATATAAGATATTAATATTTTGTGTGTACAATTTTAAAATATAATCTTGATTTTTGATCAATTGTTTCTTTGCAATCTATCATGTTTTGCTTTATCCAATTTACATCAAGATTTTAGTAGAGGTGAAATGATTATATCACAAATTAATGTCAATAGATTTTAGTGAGACACGCATTGGATACTAAAGTCTCACTAACTCAAAATTAAGAAAGACAAGACAATTGGATTGATTCAAGACTTACCAATTACACAAAGCATTGTTGATGATTAGAAGTCAATAGGATATAATGTGATGTTGAATAGTGAGATGACTATGATTTTGGATTTGATGAGGTGGTACTAAAGTAATCCATCCTAGCAAATAATTGCATCCATGTGCAATCAACATTCTCTTGCATGTAAACATAATATAAAAAAACTATCTAAATAGATGAGATCATGGTCACATTTTAAAGTGGACTAAGTGTTTAAATGATTGTAAATATCAACAATAATAGTGAGATATAATATCAAAGAAGTTACAAGGTGACACTATTACAATATTTGTAATAGTATTTATAAACAAATCAAGAAACTGTGTATATAAAAGGAATAAATTTTACATCCCTAAATAAAGCACGTGTTTATATTATAGAAAATACCAAGAATCATAGTGAGTAATAAAATCAAAAGAAATGAAAAGTGAACATAGGTAAATATAGAATATTTTTGTAAAAATATACATTTTAAAATAGTATGAAAGTTTAATATTTCCTTAGAGGATTTTGTGCTTTGGGAAAAGTTATGATCCATACAGATTGTCACTACTTTTTTGTTCTACAAGGAAAAAAAAGGTGGCATGGAAGAGACATCCACTATATATATGCATAAAAAAATATCTCTTGTATTTGAGGAATCTACATTTGTAAATGTACAAATATCTTCATGGTATAGATTCCAAAAGGAAAATTTATCATAATTTATTTATGCTCCTCTACATCACTCACTCTACAAAGGTGTGCTAAAAATGATTAACCTAGATGTTGACATTTTCCCAGTCTTAGGTGAATCTACTAACTAATCAACAAGAATTGTAGTGCTTGTAAATGTAGGTACTCAATATCAAAGGAATACTTGCTGAGATCTCTACAACTATGTAAACCCTAAGAGACATTCTTATTTTTGTTTCACCAACTGTGGCTAAGTATAAACACAACATTGTCATACAAGAAGTCTATTTTGTCTCTTTGTTGTATTGTTCTAGAAGATTAGTTATCAAGATTTGTCTTCAAATCAATCTAAAAACAGCAATACATATATTATAGATATTTTGTAGAGTGTAAGTTATATGTTTTAATTAAATGTTCAATTTATATGAAAGAGCGGATAGTGTATTAATATTTTGACTTCACATGTGTTGTCATCCATATAGTGCTTATGAAAATATTTATCTTGCTAAAAAGTTATCTAAAATTTGGTCATATAAGTATCTTACCATCTCAACATCATAATATCCTATTTAAATTAATCATTCATGTATACATATATTCATACCATAAATATGTCACTATAGAGATATTCATTATGTGCAACTCAAATCCTTCATTGATTTTAAGAACCACTACTACACAATCCAAGGACATTGAGAATGTAGATAGTTCTTCCTGTACGCCACACTTGACACTAAACCTCCACAGTGTTGTGAAGTTTTAATGTCATAAAGATTCCCCTTTAAGCCAAAATCTGTGACTTGTAGTACATCATATAAGACAAACCTCATCAACAACAAATTTTAAAATGTGCTTCTATATGTTGAAAAATGAATGATTTATTATTAATTTTATCATGGGATTAAAAAATGAAGGGAAAAATATCTCAAAAAAGTGAATTCATTTTATGTTAGAAAACTAAAACTATGCGGCAGGAAGAAAATAAATTGAGCTCAAATTCTAGCTCGATGCTGCAATCACTATTCCAAATTTTAATGCCTTAATTTTATTAATTTTTTTATGGGATTAAAAAATGAAGGGAAAAATAATTTAAAAAAGTGAATTCATTTTATGTTATAAAACTAAAACTATGTGGCAAGAAGAAAATAAATTGAGTTCAAATTCTAGCTCAATGTTCCAATCTTTCACTATTCGAATTTTTAATGCTTTAATTTTTTTAATCATGATTATAATCATGTTGTCTATTTTTTAAAATTTTAAACCCTTATAATATATTGTATCACAGTTGCAAGAGAAGCCTTTACTAAGTATAAATTTTAAAATATACTAAATTTATATTGAAAAATCAATGATTTATTTCTAATTTTTTTATGGGATTAAAATATAACCTAAGCACAAGACAACCATCATATTTATGTAACTTAGACTACAAAGTAAGAATCACAAGAAATAATATGCACACCTAGACATTGGTTGAAATATATATTATACATATGAAAAATGCGATGGAATACTTAATTATTCCTTCTATCATTGTATTGAATTAGTTGAGGAATATTAAAAAATGGAGTGGAATATTTTAAAATTTCTTTCCAATCTATCTTGGTCCTCATGTCATATGGATTTGAAAAAATGGTAAAAAATATTAGGACTCCTCCACTACCTTGAGTGCACAAATTTTTTGAAGATGAAATTCTAATGTTAAATTATGTCAATGAGTCTTTAGAAGATCATGGAAAAAAATCATATGGATTCACACAATACATGAAATGAAACTTTATTATGATGCCTAAAATATGAACTCACTTACAATTTCAAAAGAGTGAACACATGCAAAATTGTTTCCACTATCTCTAAATGATACGATTTTGACAAATATAAATTAACCAATTGTTGAATATAATTAGAATAAAATAGAATTAGTAAAATGTTAATGAATTTACTATTCTACATCAAATATTTAATAGGAACCCTACCATAGGTATAGATTGAAATTGATGAGGTTTCAAAAAAGTTTTGACGAAGTCTTTGACCTAGAACTTGAGAACCCATAGATCCCAACTCAAATTCTAGCACTAGTTTGAATTCAAGCACTAATTAATTTTTTTAGTAGTAGGGTTAATGTGGGAAAGCATGGGATCCCCCTATGTGTGTAGCCTCACCTAGATTTAGAGAAGTAATGAAGTCATTCCTTTAGTTGGAAAAATTGAACATTAAACTGGAGCAAGATACATAAAACATGAGAAATGTAGTGCTTGCCCTCGTTTACCCTTTTCTGGACACATTGTTGCTATCATTATCGGACTATGTTAGACTAGTTTTATGTTGATGGATTAGTGGTATTTTTTTGAGACTATCAGACATTATGCTATGGATTCAGTTGATATATGATGAGATCATTTAGACTTTACATTTCATGTATGCATGATGATCATTACATTGCTTTCAGTTATTGATGATGATTAGTTAGATGATTTATTCTCTCATGTGTTTTATTATGGATACTTACCCCATACTTGCATGTGTATGGTGTGCGTGTTTGCTCTTATTGTATGGCATTTCTGATATGGTTAAGGAAGGGAGTCATAGTCACCTGCTAGTCGGGATCTACACGATGCACCACTTCCTGCCGTTGCCTGTTTAGCTTAGCATTATATATATTTTATGTACATGCATAGTTTTTATGCAGGTTGTAGGTACCGAGTATTGACTTCCCTAAATTGCCAGGATGAACGTACCCTATTACACTATCTCAATGATAAGAGAAGGGAGATAAATTCTCAAGTCCAAATCCCAAACCCTTAAACCATTTGTCCTAGTGAGGTAGGACAAGTATCTAGATATTTTACCTTCCGAATGTGTCAGATGACATATTCATGATTTTTGACCCTTTAGACTATTTTTGTGTGCATTTTTCTATGATGGGTTTTCATATTTTATCTTGGAGGTCTATGGTGAATTTTCTATTAATTAAGTCTTAATAAATAGATTTAATTAACAAATTAATTATTTGGAAAATTAATATAATATCATGATCTTTGATATTATGATTATAATTAATTAAATGAGAATTAATTGAGAAAAATAATTAAATAAAAGAAAATTAGAAATTAAAATTAATAATAATTATAAAATAATAATAAAGTAATAATAATAAAAGTCATAAAAATTAAAATCAAAATTATAAAAATTAAAATAAAAGTTATAAGCTTGCCTAGGAGTTAATGCATCTTTTTATTTCTCTTATGTCAACAACACGGGGGTTAGCGCACAAATTAAGCACATGGTATCTACAACCTTATGACTCATCTAGAAGTTGGAAAAAAGCTCGTGCTTAGTTGTCAACACCTTCTAGTTGTTTTTAGAGACATTCTAGGTGCTTCCTGAGAGTCCTTTATATTTGGGCACTCTTAGAGGCTTAGGGAGAGCGTTTGGGAGCGTTTTGGAGCATTGGAGGACTCGGGAACATGAGTCAAGGAAGGAGCTTGCTCTATAGTTTCTGAGGAGAAGCGAATTAGCATTAGAATCTAGGTAGACTCTTGTGAGTTTGCTTATGTTATTTCCGCATCTTGCACTTCCTATCTTCTTCGTGTCTTCCATATGCTCTCTAAGGGTTTTCCTATTTTGGTTGTATGCCTTCTTGATATGGGTAGTTAAAAATCTATTTGAGAAAACTTTATATGCGTAGATTTGAGAAATAAATGGAATTAGGGTTTTAAATGCTTTGATCAAAACCTATTAGAAGGATGAAATAGGTAAATCTGAAGAATAATCATGATATAGAAAATTCTTAGTCTAAAAAAATAAATAAATTTAGAAGGCCTTTTTGTTTTAAAATTATGTATATTTTGTTTTATTGAAGAAAAATGTTTTGTATATATATATATATATATATATATATATATAAACAAATATGAAGAAATTGTTATTAGAAAATGTTATATATATTAAGCGCTGTATCTTAAAATTTTAATGGGAGTGCATTATGAAAATGTTTTAAAAAAAATAAAATTGCAAAGTTAAAGGGGCAAGGAGGGATGAACCTGTGCCCCCACCCCATTATGATTACGGTAGAGGCCGGCAGCACTACTGCCGCAGACTCTGTGATGGCCTGCTATCGCAGCTCTATGTCAGCCGGCCTGCATGGCACTGCCACTACAAAGGACAGCGTCCAATTCATTGTACAGTGCATTATGTTTTTAATATTGGTATTAATGGTATCAAATTTTTATATTTCAATTTTTTTTACAATGTTTTAAAAATGTTTCTTTTAAAATAGTATTATAATTGTATATATATATATATATATATATATATATATATATATATATGTATGTATATATATAAGTATGTATATATATATCTATGTATATACATATATGTATATATATATATGTATATATATATATATGTATATGTATACATATATATATATACATACACACATACACACACACACACACACACACACACATATATATATATATATATATATATATATATATATACATATATATATATATATATATATATATACATACATATCTATATATACATACATATATATATATACATATATAGATATATATATATATATATATATATATATACATACATACATATATATATATACATATATAGATATATATATATACATACATACATATATATATACATATATAGATATATATATATATACATACATAGATAGATATATATATATACATACATAGATATATATATATATATACATACATAGATATATATATATATATATACATACATAGATATATATATATACATACATATATATATATATATATATATATATATATATATATATATATACATAAATACATACATACATACATACATACATACATACATACATACATACATACATACATATATATATATATATATATATATATATATATATATATATATATATATATATATATATATATATATATATATATATATAAGTATATATGTACATATAGTTTAATAATAAATAATTATTATATTTAAAATGGTTTCAATTAAGAGAGCATTCTTTAAAAAAAATGATAAACTATTTTATAATAACATAGTCTAAATAGGTTCAATTTAATTATTTTAATCGATTTGTATTATGAGGAAAAGAGAATAATAAAAAGAACTGGTGAATTCTCATTTACTATTTAAATTTGATGGGGGTCATTTTCGAATAACATTTATATAAATAATATATCATTAGAATAATCGGTAAATCGATTTTAGAGGTATGGGAAATTTTAAACTAGTACATGGGTTAAATAACAATGTATGAATTTCTCCACTTGATATTTAAATTTGAAAATGAAAACTGAGACCTCCACACTCTATTCAATGATGTAATTTTAGCAAACCAAAACATGTGCTTGCATTATGTATTCTTATGCTTCTGTTTTTGGTTTTGGGTTGACTAGTGTTAACCAGTTATAGGACGTCTACTAGAGGCTCAGGGGTTATGATTGTGATGTCATGATGATGTCTTAGTTTTGATCTTTATAAACCCAACCATGGTTATGTGATGGAATGCTCTATGAAATGTTTGTAATTACTGATTGTTATTATTTTCTAGTCTTCTTGTGGGAAGCTGAGATTCTTATGTATCTGAGACATTTGACTTAACCATTTTTGAGTCATTGATTAGTTATCCTTGGGTTATTTTCTAGTCACCATAATGGGACTGAAATTTTATTTTATGATGTCATGTTGTGACATGTTTGACTCGACCATTTTGGAGTCTTCGATCAGTATAATTTTGAGATATATTTTCGTTATTGAGAACCAATGGATACTTTTGATTATTAGTGATACCTTCAGTTGCCAATAGAGAACTGTTGTGGTCATGATTATCTATTATGCTTTTTAGTTGACTCATGGAGATTTGATGTTTATATTGTGTATTATCTTTTCTGATTTTGAGATTTATGATTCCATGAGCTTAGGGTAGGTTATCTGCTTGTAGTGTCAGGAAGTGGCTTGCAATGGGGGCCGGGGCCTTAAGAGGCTGCCAGGGTAACTCGTTATGAGTTGTTTTAATAAGTGAAAATATTCACACCTAATACTAACTAAATGAACCTAAAAAGATAATTTTTTTGTTCTCGTCCATGCCTTGAGTGCTAGTATAGACTAGGATGGGAGTAGAGAGAATGCTTGGTTGCGACCTTGCATTCCATAGTATGCCTTGTCAGTATGAGAGGCTACTAGTGGCCCCATGAGGATCAGTAGGGACCCATGGAGTTGTAAGCTAACTACCAAGGTAACTTCTACATGATATATGCGATGACAGTTTCCCGCTTGCATAGTAGGTTTACTACAAGTCTTTGTGTGCCTCTGGGATTAGATGTCGGTTTTGTGATTGGAACCTTTGAGTTAGTATACTTTTAGGATTCTTAGACTTAGAGAGTATTTATGCTATGTGATTTTGTTGACCTTTTTGAGACTTGAGATTATCTCCTCAGCATGGTGGGAGTGGACCACTTAGGTTCCATGCGGTCGGGTGGTAGTGTTTTTCCACTCTTATCATTTGAGATCCGTTTGTGACACCGTAGCTGATGCATTCATGGATTATGATGGTGGACAATTATCCTTTCATTGATGATTAGCATATTTTAGATGATGTTATCTTATGCTTTTATTTGCATGTCAAATTACTTTTTGTATATGATTTAGTATGTTTAGGTGTGACGTTCCTACTATGTTAATACCGATGATCTCTTCGGTGATTTGGAATGTCATGCATGGAGGGATGGCTAGGATCCACGATGGTCTAATGGTGCTATTTATAGTTGGGAGGAACCATGCACTTAGTTTATTATTTTTGATCTTTTATGATGGATGTCTATATCTTCTATGATGATGTATCATGTATGACATGTGATTATCTTTACTTTGTTGCATCATGGATTAGAATAGGATGATGTACCTTATTTCACATATGTATATTCTTTAAAGCTTTTCATACCCTGTGACATGTACAATGGATGATTGAGCATTTAGAAATGTAATGTATAAACATTGGACTCATCATTATTATTTCATGTGGATTGTTGTATTAGATGGATTTAATAATGTTAGTTGATTTAGATATAATTCAACGTTAAGGGATCCTTAAAGAATGTAACCTGTTATGTATGTTATGTTTACTTTTAGATGGTTATTGCTATTGCTTCCATATTTATGTATTAGTTGTAATTGGATTAGTTGTAAATGATATTACTTCCATGTAAAAAAAAAATGCTACCAAACTTAGTAAAACTTTAGGTTTATTCTTTGGATCCCTTGGCAGGGCATTACAAGAAACAAACTTGTTGCACATTCTAGAGACTTTTCCTTTTTAAAATTTAATATTTTTCTTGCTTTTTTCCATCACAACCAATGAGATTCTAAATAAATAGTAATATTTTAATTTTAATTAATATAAAAGAATAAAAGTTTATAGAAAAAAATCAAGACATCAAAAAATTATGTAACTCTATTGATTAATAAAAAAATAAGAGAACTGAAGGATTACATGAGTTATATGCCTATGGAAGTAATTAAGCAGTGGTCCCATTATAGGTCACTTATTATAATATTTCAAAATTATTTTTTTATGAATATTTCATCGGTAGATAATCCCATGAATTTTATATATTAGGGCACAAGCTTATAATTTCAAACTCAAAAATTTAATAAGCTAATGATCCTGTGACTTTTTTTAATAAAACAATACACAAGATTTTAGTTGGAATATTTGACACATGGAAAAACAAATTTACATGAATGGAGCAACTTTTGGTCAACCACAAAAGGGATATACAAAGACACTTTTAAGAAAATTAAGAATTAAAAGATATACTTTTTAGTTTAAAGATAAGAATCTAAAAATATATTTTTACCCTTCTCTAAAAATCTCTCAAATTTGTTTCTCCTTCTTAGCTAAATGGGGGTTATAGAAATATGTGAAGTATACTAAACAATTTGAAGAGTTCAATTTTAAATTTGGTAACTCATGGAAGATGATATTCAATGTTCTAGACAATTATAAAGTCTATTAAAATTTATAATACAACTTATATACATTAGCTTTATTATTTCAAAAGGTTTTTTTTGAATGACATGTTGGTTACTAATAGGCTGATAATTTATGTCCCATGTGTCTCATGCATCTCTACATGGCATCCTAATCTTGATGCTTTAGCTCAAAAAATTAAGTTAGAAAATATTTTCATTATCATGTTTTAGTGACCTTATAGATAGTTATTTGCATTAGTATTGTTGATTTTTGTTTCACTACTAAAGTCTTATACATACTATTATTTAAAAAAATAAAAATTAATTCTATGCTTGAAGGAAACTAGGGGGAGATATTAGTAAATTCGTAGTGCTACCTTCGCATGTCCAACATCCTAAATATTATATCAGATTTCAATGCTCATTTTGTTTTCCTTGTTCATTCAACTTATCTACTTATAATTGTGATATGAAGCCCAATAGTTACACTAACCATTTTGCTTCTCATGGGTCTTGGGTTGATGGCTAAATGTGAATGTATCAATCAACATATGTGGTCATGTATAGTAATGTATTTGTGTATCAGATTGAGATTAATATAATAGTTCCCTACTTGAGTGTGGACATATAGTTGTGGTGAAACATGCTAAATGCTCGTGTATTTTGTTTCATTTTCTTTATTTTATTTTACTTATTTTCTCATTTTAATAATTGCAATTAGTATTAGAACCAAGGTTTAGTTTGAGCAAAGATGGAATAAGATGAGATTGATTCTATCATTGATGAATTTCATTGTAATTAGAGAGACATGTTTTGTATCTAAAAAAAAGATGTACATTGGTGGGATGTTTGAAAAATATAGAGGATTCACCTGAAGAAAAGGAGGATTCACCTCAAGAAGAAGAGGATGGTAGGCTTATTCCTTTCCTTAGTATTGATGCAACTATGATATATACTCTCAACAAGAAGAGATGTCCTTGTGGGATGTGTTTTAGACTTATTTACCCCAAACAAAAGGTGGAGATGAATTATTAGAAGTACAAAGAAGGTCCATTGAATATGTCTGTTGTGGAGTTTTCCTCCACATTTGAGGGGGATGAAATTTGCAAGAGGGAGCAAGGAATGGAGAATTGGTAGTGGATGAAGATGAAATTGAAGAAGATACAAATGAAGCATGTGATGCCACGAATTGGGCATATGAAAAAGAGGTTACCTCACAAGGTTCAGTTGTTAGTATGCAAGCCAAAAATCCAAATGTTAGAACTATGGCCTCACCAACCAAGGAATTTAAGGATCCTTTAGCAAAAAGCCATTGCAAGCCTAGAGGAGAAAGCCTCAAGAAAAAGAGGTGATTACATAGTCATTCAAGAAATCAAATGGGAAAAATTATGTAATAATATTTACAAGTGAAATGGAAGATGATAGTGAGTTATCTAATATAAATTATTGGAGCCTCTAGAGATGGTAAATTATTCTCCATCACACCAGAATAAAAATGAGGCATTTGGGCTTTGAAAATTTTATTCTATTGACAAAGAGATCCATGTAAAGTGTTCAAAAAAGGATTTTAAGGGCTAGACTATTGAGGGTCTATATCAAAACATTTTGGAGGATCTCCAAATGTTAAGGATTGTGAAACTTTGGAGGGAGTTGCGATGGTTAGACAACTCAACTAGGTCTCCATGATTGAAGAAAGAGAAGCCACATAGAAGGTCCAATGATCAATCCTTCACAAGAAGTTTTATGGATTTAGTGGTTGAGGAAAAATGGTTGTGTATATTGGGCCTATGAGGATTTGTGAAGAAAAGGGCTATATGATTGGTGTAATTAACAATAGAAGATGATGTCAAGAGTTGAACCCATCATTTCTCATTCATGAAGAACCTAGCTGGGTTATGAACCCCCTAACACGCCATATCCCCAAACTATCATTCTTGTAATTAATCTTCCAAATCTTGTGCATAACCAATAATTATTTATTGCTGGAAACATTAGTTTCAATGAGATATCAACAATCGACATGGGGTATGAGACCAAATCTTTGCAATTTTGCCTAGAAACAAACCATGAGCTAGGGGCTCTATTTTGTTACTAATCAATGAAAAACTTAGCTCATCATGAAGAGTGTGATATTTTGGGAGGTAGTCACTGCAAAGTACTAAAAAAGGATTTAACTCCTAGCATAATCACCTCTTCCAATATGACATAGGATATAGAGGTAATTTCTCTTGAAGGTTCTTGCCACTTGGGGAAGACTCCAAGGATCATGTAGCTACCACATTCCTTGTTAGATGTGCCTCATCAATATAGTATGTTAATAGCTGAAATTTTTTCTATGCATGCTTATAGGAAAAGGGAAAGAAAATATCTAATTATGCCAAGGGATACTATTTCTTGATAGTCTTGAGAATTAACACCTTAGGGGTAGTGGCATTACCACTCAGGACAAGAAAACACTCAAGGATATGAGTAGTACCATGGTTATAACCAATACCTGAATTAGGGAATAGCTAAAGCATATATGTAAGTGCTTGTATTTATATGCCCTGTAGACAATGTGGGATTCAATTTGTTACAATTTAGTTGGATGCCAAAATTGAAGGAATTTAAGGTTGCACTAAGTTATCATTTGGAGAAATCTCTCACAATGATGGAGCTTAATAAGGATCAAGATAAAGAAATGAAGATAAATAAGTAAACTAGAGAAACATTCTCTATGATATAATTTGCGATGTCAGGAACAACCTAATCAGATTAAATTCAAGAATTCAAATATTTTAGTGAAGGACATGGGAACAGTTAGAAGAGAAGATATTTTGCTACTAGATTTCATCAAGTTTCATAAAATTTAGAGAAGACTCATTTAGAGTGTGCTGGAAAAAAGGATAACAATATTGAGATTTTCTTATGGCCACATTCCTCTTTGTATTTCAAAATGGGAAGCATGGAATGCTATTACGCATGGTTGTATTGATTGGACTTCATGAGTGAGATTGTTGAAGCCCAAATGTTATACTAACCATTCAACTTCTAATGGTGCTTTGGTTGAAGGCTAAATGTGAATGTATAAATTAACATGTGTGGTCATCTAATATAATGTATTTGCGAATCAAATTGAGATTAATATAGTAGTTCCCCTCGAGTATGGATGTAGCCATAGTTGTCATGAAATATGATAGATACTCTTGTCCTTTGTTCTATTTTATTTCTTTGGTTATGTTAATAGTTATACCTCTTACTAATGTTTTGGTTTCACCAAAGTAACAACACGTGCTTGATATCTCTTGTGTGAGAAAGAGTCAAAGAGTGATTATTCCAAAGTGTTAATCAATAGCAACTTAGAATTCCCTAATAACAATTCATAGTAATGACCTCAAAAATTCTATAGTAATAATGTACAGATAACTTACATAATAGTTATGCATTATAAGTACTAGTAAGATGAACAAATTTTCCAATATCCCTTCAATCATTCTAACAATGCAACTTGAATATGTGTAAAATTTCTTGATAGACTTTTAATAAAATTTCATTGACTTTTAATTAGCTAATAGGCTATCTTGTACAAGGATTCCTACCCTATTTCAATGTTAGACACTAGTAAAAGAAAAAAGTGATCACAAAAAAATGTGAAAAGTTGGGATTGTGTTCGTCGAGCAATTACTATCATTGAGTTGGTAGTTTTTATGGAAGTACAAAGAAGTTAATGACTGATCTGATCTTATTATTGAGCTAAAAATTTCATAACAATGCACCTAGAGGTTAGGTTTATAATTTGTAGTCTTATGTGTGCAAAAGTTGTGTTTCTTTGCCTAAATCGCTTAAGCGATGCTTCTTTTTAAAAAAATCTACTTACATCTACTTAAGTAGATGTAATTATATAAGTACAAAATGCCAGAATGAACATTAAGAGACATGGAAATGATGAAGAAAAAAACTTTAAATCTAACTAAGTTTTACCATTCCTTAATTTTGTAATAGTGGATTTGATTTGGAGTACTTAATTTATTTTTTCCACTTCTTACTTTAAGGTGATGGAGAAAAATAAAATAGTTGTGGATGAAAAACTTATATAAAAAAGTTGTAAGTAAATAAACTAGAAATAAAATAACTTTCAAGTAAATCATCTAAAATTTCTATTTTCTATTGTAAAAAAGTACATATCATTTTAGTGGCTAAGAATTTGTGATGAAAATATTTTATAATAACAATAGTATAAATAAGAAAGCAATGAGAATAACACACTTCTACAAGGATAGCTATAGAAATGTTTGAGACAAATTTTCCGTAAAAATGTATACTAATTTTATTTTATTATATAACTATTTATATATTTGAAAATTATTTTAAAATGTTGACATAGTAATGAAAGTTACTGGAAAATTTTATATAGATTTAAAATAATATAAGTGATTTAAAACATAGTAAAGAAAGTTATTGGAAATTTTTATATAGAATGCTGCATATGTACAAAAAAAGAATACGAAGAAGAAGTTGAATGACAATAATGAAAAAATAATCTAGGACACCCTCTCTTCTAGAGAACAATAAAAGAAGGGGAAGAAGAAGAAGAAGATGAAGAAGTAGGATAATAAACTGGAGAGGAAGATGAAAGAGAACATAAATAAATAAATGAAGAGAAGAAGAAGAAATGGAATATGAAGAAAAGGTAGTATATGAAGAAGAAGATAAAAATGAACAAAAAAAGAAGGGAAAGAGGAAGATGATGAAGAAGTAGGATAATAAACTAGAGAAGAAGATTAAAGAGAACATAAATAAATAAATAAAGAGAAGAAGAAGAAATAGAATATGAAGAAAATGTAGTACATGAAGAAGAAGAGAAAGATGAGCCAAAAAAAAGAAGCAAGGAGAAGGAGAAGATGGAGGAGGAGGAGGAGGAGCTGGTGAAAGTGAGTAACAAGAAGAACAAGAATGGGAAGAACAAGAAGGAGAAAAATGAGGAAAAGATGAAGAAGAAAGGGAAGGAGAAGGTAGCAAAGAAGGAGAAGGTCAAGAGAAAGAAGGATAAGGGGAAGATGAAGTGGATGAAGAAAAAGAAAAGGGAAAAAGAGAATAAGAAGGAGAAGAAAAAGAAGAAAGGGAAGAATAAATTAAAACAACAAGTGAAACTAAATGAAAAGAATAGAATGGAGGAGGAGGAGGAGAAGAAGGAGGAGGAGAGGGAATGGACAAGATAAAGAATTAAAGACAAAAGAAGAAAGGTAAAAAAGAGCAAAGAGTAGAGGTGAATGAGAAGGAAAAGGAGAAATACAAGTGATTTTCTTTCCCTTCAATTTCTTAATAAAACAAGATATATCTTGTTATCAGCCAAACTATTGCACCTTGTGTTGCAGTATTGATAAGATGGAACAAGCAAGAGTGATGGATGATTGAAACACAAGCTTTTAGCAGGTTGTTTTCCCCTACTTCCGAAAACTAAACTTTCATAATTTACAACATTTTATATTGCTTTGACCCTGGAAAACTCAGCTGACAAATCTTCATTCAGGTTGGTGGAGGATGTGTTGGTGTCCCCTTTTACATTGTATTGTGCTTTGCATTGATAATGGAATAATCTTTAGTAAGTCAACCCCAGAGAGATGAAGAGGGGGATCAATTATGTGTAGTTAATCCTAGTAATATAAAGAGGAGTATCAAACAAGTGTTCATTGCCTGCAACTGCAGACCCAATAATCCGTTACTCACCACAAAGCATCATACTTGGGAATCCTTTTATTATGTATTGTTTCTATATTTATAAGGGTATGTTTGCAGAGGGAGCAGTAAAGGTAGGGGAAAGTCTCAAGCCCTCTGCTTTAGCCCAACATTAATCTTGGCAGTCTCGGGGAAGAATTTTTGTTTATGATTTCACCCAATCGGAGGTAGGGGACCCTATGTTGTGGGGATCAGCTATTCTAACATCAGTAATTACACTCTGGTATGAACTGCGGGCTTCAATGGTGGAATTCAAGTGGGAGAAGGAGACTCCTTCACTTTACTGAAAGATAGTAATTTGGTTCTAAGCAATGGGACGAAAATACTCTAGCAGATGAACACATCCAATAGAGGCGTGGCATCTGCAGATATGCATGATGATGACAACTTTGCACTTCAGAACACTAGTTCAGGTACAGTTTGGGACACCTTTGTGAATGCTACTGATGCTCTGGTGGTGAACCAGAATTTCACTGTGAAACAAAGCCTGCGATTGGGTCTTTACACATTCACCATGCAAAGCAGTGGCACTTTCACATTGACATGGAACAACAATGTCATGTACCTAAATGAGGGTACACCACTCGCTACCACAGCAACTCTCATAGGCCAAGGAAATTTCAAGCTATCCAATTCTTCAAATGATTTGATCTAGTGGGCTTGAAGTATAGTTTACTCGGGCAGTTCTATCACGGTGCGAAGAATAAATCTAGAATTAGATGGGAATTTGAGGTCCTATAGATGGGTTACAGATTTGGGGACATGGCAGCAGGTGAGGAGTGTTGTCGAAGACCAGTGCAGAGTCTATGGATGATACAGATCCATATTGTGAATAACCATCTGCAGATTTTGATCAGATACAATCCCAATGACGCCACTAAGGGATGCAGGAGGCAAGAAGATTTAACATAGTGCAACAATAGCCAGAGTATGGTTCAGCTGAATAATACAAAATTATTTTCTTACCCTCCAGATTTAGAATCAAATTCTGAGATATATACATTGGCATTTCAAGATTGTTGGTAGAACTACTTCAAGAATCTGAGCTGCACTGCGTCTACAATCATGGCCGACGGTACAAGCACTTGCAGAAAGAAGACCAACGAGTTCACCAGTTATTATCAAATGACAAGAATTTCAAGCACTTCTTATGTAAAGGTATGTGGTTCTAGTCACCCTCTAACCCTACCTCCTTGTCCGGTCAGGATTGTGAAATGTTCACTCTCACAATTATAGCTCTATTGCAATATTGGATTGTTTATAATATTGAACTGATTATTTCCTAAACTATTATTTCCTAAATTGATTCTTTGTTTTTCCTATAGCTGTGTCCTTCCTTATGGCACACAACTATATATGTACTTGTACAATTTTATGTAAATACATGAATGAAAAATATTCTTCTTGATTTCTGATTTTCAAGTTGGTATCAGAGCTTTGAATCTTGAATCATTTGTATCCCTTATTTGAACCATGGCTGATTTAGATTCAGAATCATTTGAGAACAAATCTTCTCCCATTATTATTCAATCCGAAGGTTCATCATTCAAGGTAGGGATTACACTTGATGAAACAAACTACGATTTGTGGTCTCAAATCATGGAGATGCATATTGCCGAGAAGGAGAAACTCTCCTTCATTTGTGGTAACTCATAGCCACCTACTGAGAAGGATGATGGATATGAGAAGTGGTATGCAAACAATGAAAAGGTCAAAAATGGTTGTTGATATCTATGTCCCCACAAATTATGAAGCGATACATTCACTTACCCACTGCTCGAGATATTTGGAAAGCTCTTTCTAAGGCTTTTTATGATGGAGCAGATGAACTGTAGGTGTTTGTCTTGAATCAGAGGGCTTTCTCTACCAAATAGAATGGTAGAACACTCTTTGTGTATTATGGAGAATTAACCAAGATTTTTTGGTGAGTTGGATCGTTGTGATAAAGTGGTCATGGAAAGTGAGAATGATGTTGAATCTTACCAAAAATTAGTTCAGCAACAAAGGGTGCATATTTTTCTTGCTAGATTAGATGGTGACCTTGAACAAGTTTGTGGTAAATTTTTGAGAAAGGATCCTATTCCCAAATTAGAAGCATATTATGCATTGGTCCACCATGAATCTGTTTGACACACAACAATAATTGGAGAACCAAAAAATACTAAAGCTTCAGCCATGGTGACTCAAAACCAATCTAATCAGAATGGGCCTCCTCAAAACCCACCTAAGATCACTAATGGTGCTAATAAATCCACCTACAAATACACCCATTGCAATTAAACTAGTCATACCAAAATTCACTATTTTGAACTTGTTGGGTATCCAGAATGGTGGGATCATAGCAGCGATTCACGGAAGATGAATTCCAAGAAGACCTCCAATGCAAGTTTGTTGAAATAAAGATAGAGGATAATGTTGCTGGATAGATCTCGACATTAGTAGCAATGATAGGTAATGGTGTTAAGTCTTTAAATATGTCTACACTTTTTTTTAATAGTGCATGGATAATTGATTCCGATGCTATGGATCATATGACATTTGATTCTAGACATGTCTCATCCTTTAACCTATCCTCACACAAATTTGTTTCCATAGCCAATGGCTCTTTAGCCCCAATTATTGGAGAAGGATCCTTAACTATCACTAATACTTTGAATCTAGATTCTATTTTAGTGGTTCCATCTTTGGATTACAATTTGCTGTCAGTTTCTCAAATCACCACTATTTCACTTTGAGTTCTAATTTTTTGGCCTGATTTCTATGTGTTTAAGGACATCCAAATGAGGAAAATGATTGGTTGTTGTGTTAGGTGAGGGAAGTTGTATTACTTGGACTTGGTGTTAAAGAGTTTGGACAAGTTGTGTCAAGCCCTAGTGATGGATGGCTGTGAGGGGGACAAGCAAAAGTTTTAAAACTAGTTATGGCACTGATGTCTATGACATGCTTGCTTTGGTTACCTAAAGAAATTATTTCCTAGTTTATTTGCAAAATTTGATGTTTCTAGCTTCCAGCGTGAAATTTTTAAACTTGCAAAAGGCCATTGTGCTTCTTTTCCATTAGCTTTGAATAAAAGTCCAGTTCCATTTATGATCATACATTTTGATGTTTGGGGTCCATCCAAAGTCACACTACCTTGGGTGGATCATGTGGCTTTCTTAATTTTATTGATGATTACACTAGGATGACTTGGATATGCTTACTGAAATCTAAAAGTGATGTGAACTTGTTATTTCAAAAAAATTATAACATGATTTGTAATCAGTATAATGCACAAGTTCAAGTTCTTTGTAGTGACAATGGAGTCAAATATTTGAGTTTTGAACTTCAGTAGTATCTAGAAGCACACATAACTATTCATCAAACTACTTGTTCTAATAGACCCTAGGAGAATGGAGTAGTTGAGAGAAAAAATCAGCACTTGTTGGAGGTTGTCTATGCTTCTCTGATAGAAGCCCATATGCCATTATCCTATTGGGGCGAAGCATTTACCTTTGTAGCATATTTGATCAACCGGGTACCCTCCAACACTATTGATTTTTGGACACCATCCCAATCTCGCTAAGGTGGTTGTTACTCCAACTGTCCCAAATTTACCTCCTCATGTCTTTGGTTGTGTACCTTTCATATACCTCCATAAGCATTAGTGCAATAAGTTATCTCCTCGAGTGTTGCGATGCGCCTTTATAGGATATGCTACTTATCAAAAGGGGTACTGATGCTATCATCCTCCGACCTAAAGAATGTTTATTACATTGGATGTAGTTTTTTCATGAAGACTTGATGTATTTTTAGCCTAAACTTTAGGGGGAGTACTAGAAGGAAATTCAAAGTCTAGACTATGATGATCACATCTCTAAAGATGTAGGTAGCTTGGACATCTCCAAAGATGTGGATGTTCACATCCCTAAAGATGTGGATAGCTTGGACATTTATGAAGAAGGGTAACTCTTTAAAACTGTTAATCAAGAAGTAGGTGACACTTTGGATCAAAGTAGTGATGAACACCTAAAAATTGAAGCTGTGGGTTCAACTCCATTTGAGTCCCTCATAGAACACCCAATTTCTTACCAAAGATGTTCCTAAATCATCTAGAAAATAGCTACCTCAGCATCTCACCAAAGGTATCCCTAAATCCACATATGAACCTGAAATTTCTATTAAAGTTAAATATCATATGAGTCATTATTTGTCTAAGAATTATTTGTTAGAATCAAATCAATCATTTGTGAATCAATTATCCACTATATCTATTCCTTACAATGTGTAGGAGGCTTTAGCTGATCCAAGGTGGAAAGCTGCTATGAATGAGGAGATGAAATCATTACAGGAAAATAATACCTGGGAATTTATTGACTATCCACCAAGAAAGAAACCAATTACATGTTAGTGGGTTTATACTATTAAGTATATAGAAGATGGTACAATTGACCACTTTAAGGTGAGACTAGTAGCAAAAGGGTACACCCAAACCTATGGGATTGATTATACAGAGACATTTGCACCTATAGCTAAAATTAATATAGTACAAGTCTTGTTATCTCTAGCTGCAAAATTTGGTTGACCATTACAATAGTTTTATTGGAAGAATGCCTTTCTACAAGGAGAGTTGTCTGAAGAAGTCTACATGGAACTCCCACCTGGCTACATGATACCATAAATACATAGTCTAAAGGTGTCTAGATTAAAGAAGTCACTATATGGGTTGAAACAATCTCTGAGGGCATGGTTTAGAAGATTCAAAAAGTCAATGAAAGCCTTTGGTTACCATCAGAGCAATTCAGACCATACTTTATTCATAAATAATTGGCAAGGTAAGATCACTGCACTTATTGTGTATGTGGATGAGATGATAGTTACAGGAAATGATCCTAAAGAAAGGAGGGCTCTACAAGATTACTTGTTAGAGAATTCAAAATGAAAGACCTCGGTCCCTTGAAATATTTCCTTGGGATCCAAGTGCCTCGATCTGATAAAGGGATCTTTCTATCTCAAAGAAAATATTCCTTAGACTTGTTAAAGGAAATCGATATGTTGGCATGTCAATCCACTAATACACCTGTGGAAGAAGGATTGATGTTATGTATTGATTCTAATCAGGTACTAGTTGATAAAGGAAGATTCCAGAGACTCATAGGAAAATTGATGTACTTAGCACACACACACACAAGGCCAGACCTTACCTATGAATTAAGTATTGTTAGCCAATTTATACATAATCTTGGAGAGAAACATGTGAATGTAGTTATGTGCATTTTGAGGTATCTAAAATCTACTCTTGGAAAAGGAATTTTATTCACTAAAAATGAGGATTACCAAAGTGTGGATGCATATGCAAATGCTGATTGGGCTGGAGTAGCAGATGATAGGCTTTCTATTTCAAGTTATTTCAACTTTGTAGGAGGTAATCTCATTACATGGAGAAGTAAAAAATAGATTTTTTTTGCATGATCAAGTGCCAAGGTAGAATTTAGAGGTATGGCACTTGGAGTATGTGAAGCATTGTGGCTAAGACTTCTCCTGAGATATTTGGGATGTCCACCTAAGTTGCCAATTCAACTATATTGTGGCAATAAAGTAGCATGTGATATTTCTCATTAATTAGTTCAACATGATCGTACAAAACATGTGGAGGTAGACAGATTCTTTATGAAGGAGAAGTTGGATGAGAAGATTGTGGAGCTACTTAAGATTTGATCAAAGTATCGATTGGCCGATATTCTTACCAAAGTAGTTTCAAGTCAAGTGTTCATGAAGTTTTTGGGAAAGTTGGGCATGTGGAATATCTATGCACCAACTTGAAGGGGAGTGTTGCAATATTGGATTATTTCTAATATTGAACTAATTCTTTCCTAAACTATCCTTTCCTAAATTGATTCTTTCTTTTTCTTGTAGTTGTTTCCTTTCCTATAGCTTTATGCATTTGGCACACAACTATATATGTACCTATATAGTTTTATGTAAATACATGAACAAAAAATATTCTTCTTGATATCTAATTTTTAGGTAGCTCCAGTCATTGGCCTGATGACCATCCATATTTTCTTTTGGTGGACATGTTGTAGAAAAAGTCCTAGGTTTCCATTTGCACAATTCCTTGCTCTATATGCTACAATTGAATATGCCTCTGGAGCTCTAGTTCAATTTTCCTACAAATATCTACTATAATACACACATATTTTTATAGAAAAAGTAGGTTCTGGTAGGTTTGGAATAGTTTATAAGGGTGAATTTCCAAATGAAAATGTGGTTGCAGTAAAGTGATTAGAAGGAATTGAGGTAGGGGGAAAGCAATTTCACATGGAAGTAGCGACTATCAGCAGCACCCATCACTTCAATTTGGTTAGGCTCATTGGATTTTTCTCAGAAGGCCACCATAGGTGTTGGCATGTGGTAATTTCTACCACTATTGACAATCTATACTTTGGCATAATGTTTCAACCCCTTCATAGTGGTATCAGAGAATAGGTAGATTGTGGAGCTAAAAAAGAGATTGTTGCTGGAAGAAAGAAGGTATGTTGTGAGTTTAATGGGGTGCTAATTCTTAATGGAATCATTTTCAATGTTTGTGGTAGACATATGGGATCAGTCCAGGAGTAAGGCATTGCATTTTAGTTTTGAAGTTGAGGCACTTTCGTAAGTGTGTGCTTATGAGTTGCAGTTTGTTTTAAGTGATTAGTTTTGTAAGAAGTTGGAGATCATAATTTTTAATTGAGATAATTGATTCTAATGTTGTACTTAGAAATTCAAATATTTTGAAAAAAATTGTATTTGTTTTAATGTATGGAATCAAGCATGAATTAGTCTATGATTCCAATATGTTTTGGCAAGAATTATGATCATTGGGCATTTAGAATCAAAATAATATTTCATTCCCAAGAGTTATTGGAGATTGGAGTGAATGGAATTGTAAAGCCACTAGATGAATCATTATTAACTACAGATCAAAAGGATTGACTCAAGGAAAATAGGAAAAAAAGATATAAAGGCTTTTCAAATTATTCAACAAGGTTTTTTGGATGACACTATTCTTGCAAGGATTAATGGAGCTACAATAGCCAAGCAAGCATGAGAGATTCTTGAAACAACATATCAAGGTATAAGCAAGGTAAAAGTATCTAAACTATAGTTATTAAGAGATTTTGAAAACCTCCAAATGAAAGATTCTGAGTCAGTAGAGCAATTTTCAATTCGAGTTATGAATGTAGTTAATCAAATAAGATTGAATGGTGCTGAGTTAATAGATCAAAATATTGTAGAAAAGATCTAAAGAAGTTTGCCTATTAAATTTGATAATATTGTTGTGGCAATTGAGGAGTCTAAGGATTTGTCAAAATTATCTATAGATGAGTTCTTTGGGTCATTACAAAACCATGAATATAGATTGAACAAGCATGATAATACTTCATTGGAGAATGCATTCAAAACACAAATTAAAATTAGTAGAGGCAGAGGAAGAGGATGAAATAATTGTCAAAGAGAGGAAACAATTTTTGATCAAAGAGTAAGGAGAAATCAAAATTT
The DNA here is from genome assembly GCA_028749045.1 of Cupressus sempervirens. Taxonomy (NCBI): domain Eukaryota; kingdom Viridiplantae; phylum Streptophyta; class Pinopsida; order Cupressales; family Cupressaceae; genus Cupressus; species Cupressus sempervirens. The sequence goes on from CM053792.1 coordinate 828,924,181, forward strand.
AAGCTCAAGGGGTGCAATAACAATCAAGCATCAGAAAGGTATGACAAATCAAGTGTCCAATGTTATTATTACAAGAGGTTTGATCACTTAGAAAATGAATGTCGAAAGAAGCAAACAAATGTAGAAAAAAAAAATGCAAATTTTTCTGAAAGTAGTCCAAGGACATTGTTTAGTACATGTCATGTAGCTCAAGAGAGCTCAAGTGATATTTGGTTTCTAGATAGTGGTTGTAGCAATCATATAACAGGAAATAGAGATATATTTAAAAGCTTGGATACCTCAGTCAAGTCAAAAGTAAATTTGGACAATGATAACATAGTGGAAGTAAGTGGAAAAGGTACAATTGTTGTAATAACAAATGTTCGTAAGAAATCTATTCCCGATGTGTATTTTGTACTTGGTTTAAAGCATAATCTTATAAGTGTAGGACAACTTACAAAAAAAGGTTATAAAGTTGTTTTTAAAATAACATCCGCACTATGTTTGATATGTCTCCTAGTACTACGATCATTGCAAGGGTTGAAATGATAGATAGTAGAATGTTTCCATGTCACATGAAAAGTGGAGTGGTTGAGGAAGATGGAGTGAGTTTCAAGGCAAAATTTCAAGATCAATGATGTATATGGCATTTGATGTATGATCATCTAAATTTCAAGGGATTGAGTTTACTGCAAAGAAAGGAAATGGTAAGAGGCTTAAACCCCATTGAAGAACCATTTAGTTCATGTGAAAGTTGCATCTTAGCTAAGCAACATAGTGAAAGTTTTCCAAAAGAAATTTCATATAAAGCTTGAGCACCTTTAGAAATTGTGCATACTGATATATGTGGTCCTATGCAAGTGCCATCATTAGAGGGGAGCATTTAGTTTCTAACATTCATTGATAACTTTGATAGGAAGACATGGGTCTATTTTCTTAAATATAAATCTGAAACATTTAGCAAGTTTAAGGAGTTCAAGGCATTTTTTGAGAAACAAAGTGGTCTATCCATTAAGGTATTAAGGTCAGATAGAGGGGGAGAATACATGTCAAATGCGTTTTTTGGATTATTCCAGGCATCATAGAATAAAGAAGTATTTCACTACAAGTTATACACCTCGGCAGAATGGTGTTGCCGAAAGAAAAAATCATAAAATAATGGAGATGGAAAGAAGCATGTTGAAAGGTAAGAATCTACCAAATAAACTTTGGGCTGAAGTAGTAGCTTGTGTATATCTTGAATAGGAGTCCAACAAAGATTGTAAGAGTCAAGATTCCAAAAGAAGTATGGAGTAGTAAGCATCATTGTGTTTCCTATTTTAGAGTAATTGGTTGTATTGAATATGGACATGTTCCTAAAGAAACAGGGAGTAAATTGGATGATAAGAGTGAAAAATGTATTTTTATTGGTTATGATGAACAATTTAAGGGTTATAACTTGTTTAATCCTATAACTAGAAAAGTAATTGTAAGTAGAGATGTTGCGTTCAAAGAAGAAGAATCTTGGGATGGCAATATAGACAAGATCATTATAGGCACAACTCGAAAACTATATGATGACCAAAAAGGAAAAGACCAAGAGAATCAAGTAGGTCAAAAAATGAGCAAGGGGGAACTCCTTCAAGAAGTAAACATGTAGATAATACACAATTGGAAGATGGGCAAGGAGAATCTTCAAGTCCACACATAAGTAATCACTCTAATCCTACACTTGCATCATTGAGATCAAGGATTAAGAAAACTAAAACTAAAAATTTGGAAGAGATTTATGAACAAGGGGACAAAAATATTTACAATCAAATTTTTCTTTATTTTCTCAATATCCTATATATTTTTAACATGCAATTAAGAAAAAATAATGGATTAATGTAATGCATGAAGAAATGGAATTTATTAATAAAAATGATACATGGGAACTAGTTGATTTGCCTAAGAATAAAGAAAGTATAAGTTTAAGATGGGTTTATAAAACTAAGTACATGAAAAACGGAGAAGTTAATAAATATAAGGCAAGATTAGTAGCTAAAGGGATTGCACAAGAATATGGAGTTGATTATAATGAAACTTTTGCACTTGTAGATAGAGTAGATACTATTAGAATGGTACTGCCTCTTGGAGCTAAAAAAAAATGGATGGTTTATCAAATGGATGTAAAATCAGCTTTCTTAAATGGGTATTTGGAAGAAGAAGTTTATGTGCAACAACCACTAGGTTATGAAATCAAAGGACATGAACACAAGGCTTATAGGTTGAAGAAGGCGCTTTATGGGTTGAAACAAGCACCATGGGCATGGTATAGAAGAATTGATTCATACATGATTGAGAATGGATTCATTAGAAGCAATAGTGAGCCAACGCTATACACCAAAGTCAATAAGGAAGGTCAAATTTTGATTATTTTCTTGTATGATGATTATTTGATCTTTACATGTAATCTTTCCATTGATATGCTTAAATTGGAAATGAAGAAAGAAATTGGGATGATAGATTTGGGTTTGATGAAATATTTTCTTGGTATTCAAGTAACACAAAATGACAAGGGTATTTTCATTTGTCAAAATAAATATGCACAAGATGTTATGAGACAGTTTACAATGGTGAATTATAGTCTAGTCTTTACACCTATGACAATGGCAATAAAATTAAGTAGAGAAGATAATGAGACTGAATTCAATTCTACTTAATCCAAAAAGTTGGTTGGTAATTTGATGCATCTCACAAAAACTAGGCCTGATATTATGTATGCAATGAGTGTAATTTCTAGATTTATAGATTCACATAAGAACTCACATTGGCAAGTAGGAAAGAGAATATTGAGATACATTGCAGGGACTCTAAATTATGGCATAACGTATTCTTCTTCAAATGATTTTTAGCTAGTTGATATACTGATAGTGACTTTGTAGAAAGCATTGATGATAGAAAGAGTGCATCTCTATTTCATCTTGGAACAGGTATTGTGGCATGGGGATCAAAGAAGCAGCCTATCATGACTATTTCTTCATTTGAAGCAAAATATGTAACCAGTACATCAACAACATGTCCAACATTATGGATATGAATAGTCTTGAAAGATCTAATGCATGAGAAAGACAAGTCTACTACAATCTATTGTGATAACAAGTCTACCATCACACTATCAAAGAATCATGTTTTTGGCAAGAGGACAAAGCACATTGATACTAGATATCATTTTATTCAAGATTTGGTCAATAATGGAGAAATCGGCCTAAAATATTGCAGATCTAAGGATCAATTAGCAGATATATTTACAAAGGCATTAGCACAAGAACGGTTTGAATATTTAAGAGACCAAATGAATATTGTAAACTTTGATGTAATTAGTGGTGGAAATTAGGTGGGATTTTTGACATGTGGTAATTTCTACCACTATCGAAAATCTAAACTTTGGCATAATATTTCAACCACCTTCAATAGGCTACTCATTTATGAATTTATTAAAATTTTTTCTCTAGATATATTCCTTTTTAACTCTTTAAAGCAAGCCAACACACTAGATTTGGACACCCAGTTCAACATAGCCATTGGAACTACAAAGGGTGTTACCTACCTCCATGAGGAGTGCATGGATTGTATTGTTCATTTCGATATTAAACTAGATAATATACTATTGGATGAGAATTTCAATGCCAAGGTCTCTAATTTTGGGCTTTCCAAACTCATATATGGTAGGGGTGATCATCGGAAGCTATCATTGAATAGTGTTTGAGGAACAAGAGGATGTTTGGCTCTAGAATGGCTCACCAATTTACCCATTACATCCAACTCTAATGTCTACATCTACAACATGGTTCTACTAGAGATTTTAAGTGGAAGAAGAAACTTTGATATAGTGGCATCTAAAAGGAAAAGGTTCTCAATATGGGCATTTGAGGAATATGAATGGGGAAATATTATTAATATCATAAATGAAAAGCTTGGTATGAATTCAAATATTGATCAAATTCAGAGAGAAATTGAAATCAACTTTTGGTGTGTTCAGGAGCTATCTGTGGGGAAAATTTTCAAATTCTAGAAGGGGTTTTTCCCATGCAAACGCCCCCCCTCCGAAACATTTAGACAGTCTTTAAAACCATTCTAGCAGCCATACTACCTCAAAAGTTACAAGCTCTAATCATAAGATGACCCCTTTCTCTATAAGTGGTGTCCTTCTAGTGAAAAAATCTTCATATTTGGTAGAGACACTTTCTAGTGGTGGGTAGTATAACTCTGAGCCACACTATTCAACAATAGGACAAGATTGTGCATGTATTTTGAGAGAACTCGAGACTCTCTTTCAACCCTCTATAAGTAGATTGGCTAGGATATGTATTAGTTGATTTCTAGATTTGAATTGATAGAGTAAAAATACTTACTTACTAAATTTAGAAAGTTTATGCTAATAATTCAGAGGTAAAATAATCATTATGAGGATTTGGGTAAATTGAGGAAAAATTAGATATTATAGAAGCTTTCATTTTTCCCATTGATCGAGAGATTGGACTTTCTTGCATGACTAAAATCTTTCTTGTTAAAAAATTTGCAAATGAATGCCAAAAAGTAATCAAATTGCATAGTATGGACATGGCATGATACTTGAGATCTATACTTCCGAGTCATATTGTTAAGAGTAGGAAAGGATTGGGTAGCAATTTATGAGGCCTTAGGATTCTCTTAGTAACCATTTGTAAGAAGACTAGATATCTTCTTTTGAATAGATAAAATGGAATTATTTTTAATTTATAGCGTGGTTAGTGGTTTTCAAGAGTCAAAGCATTCTAATTAATTTGTAGGATGCCTTGTGCAATGTCAATCACAATCATTGTTCACTATGCTCAAGATTCGAAATAATTCTAAGTTGCATACTTGACCTCGAGTACTTTGTTTGTCTGAAGCACATAAAAACTTGTTTAAATTTCCATTAGGCAATAGAGGGAATATAAAGGCCTTGAAGTTTGGATTTGATTAACATATTATTGTTCTTTTCAAAGAATTGTGTTCAAAGCATTGCATTCTCTATAAATAACTCTTGCCTTCATTCATTCTTTATCAATAGCCCTTGCCTTCATTTTCCTTTTCTAGGTGAAGGATTTTGATTGTATTGATTATCTGCAAAAACTATTATGTATATTTTCTTTGAAAACTATCAATTCTTAATATTGTTGTGCTCATTAAATTGATCAATTGAGGCAATAATCTCTTTCTATAAAATTATTTGAGAACTCAATTTGAAGGGTTTGAGGTCACATAATCTCTCACTATAATGTTTGCAATAGAACATCATCATTCCATATCTAATCTCCTATTATAGTATTTGAATAGAAATATCATCATTCCATATCTATCATCAACTATATTTGTTATTCATTTTATTGGAATATTATATATGAATTATTAAATTTGAATGTGTTGAGTACAATTATTAATTAATTCAAAGGATGGGCATCTATAGCCCTATATCCTCCCACCCACCTCCAGGTCAACTATTTAGATTGGGGTGGGATGCCCCTATTTTCAAATTTAATTATCACTTATATTTTTAGGAGTTACAAGGGATGCATACTAAAGATATCAAAAGAGTATCTAAAATAAAAAAAATCAAGGTTTTCAATGTTGAATTATTCAAGTTGGTAGACAAGAACACATTTTGAAAGTTTATACTTGATTAAGGAGATGTGAAAAAATATTGATGCCTTATGCAATGTCAATCACAATCATTGTTCACTATGCTCAAGATTCGAAATAATTCTAAGTTGCATACTTGACCTCGAGTACTTTGTTTGTCTGAAGCACATAAAAACTTGTTTGAATTTCCATTAGGCAATAGAGGGAATACAAAGGCCTTGAAGTTTGGATTTGATTAACATATTATTGTTCTTTTCAGAGAATTGTGTTCAAAGCATTGCATTCTCTATAAATAACTCTTGCCTTCATTCATTCTTTATCAATAGCCCTTGCCTTCATTTTCTTTTTCTAGGTGAAGGATTTTGATTGTATTGATTATTTGCAAAAACTATTATGTATATTTTCTTTGAAAACTATCAATTCTTAATATTGTTGTGCTCATTAAATTGATCAATTGAGGAAATAATCTCTTTCTATAAAATTATTTGAGGACTCAATTTGAAGGGTTTGAGTTCACATAATCTCTCACTATAATGTTTGCAAAAGAACATCATCATTCCATATCTAATCTCCTATTATAGTATTTCAACAGAAATATCATCATTCCATATCTATCATCAACTATATTTGTTATTCATTTTATTGGAATATTATATATGAATTATTAAATTTGAATATGTTGAGTACAATTATTAATTAATTCAAAGGATGGGCAGCTATAGCCCTATATCCTCCCACCCACCTCCATGTCAACTATTTAGATTGGGGTGGGATGCCCCTATTTTCAAATTTAATTATCACTTATATTTTTAGGAGTTACAAGGGATGCATACTAAAGATATCAAGAGAGTATCTAAAATAAAAAAATCAAGGTTTTCAATGTTGAATTATTCAAGTTGGTAGACAAGAACACATTTTGAAAGTTTATACTTGATTAAGGAGATGTGCAAAAATATTGTTTCAAAGTTGATTGAAATCAATTCTATCATCACAAAGGTAAACATGTAAAACTTTAGAATGATGTTTTTTGAGCCATTTAATAGAAAAAAGGAGTTTCATTTTATTTATCATAACTCACCATATCCAATATTATTATTAATTAATTAATATTTTTATCATAATATTTGACTTGACGTCTAGAACTATTTGTTATAGGAAAAGCCTTAGGACATTAGTAGACATGAATGTAAGATAATATTTACGAAGTACAAATAATCCTTAAAATATATTTTATAGAAATATTTTCTTTTATCATATTCTTTGTGGCTTTAGTCTTGTAGAATTGACAATATATTTTGATATGGATCAAAACAAATTTCATACTTCAATATCTTATAGAAATCCTATAACTTCTCAATCTCACACATAGACCAAGAAATTTGATGTTTTTTAGATGTCAATTAAATGTGATATTATATGAATGACATTATATGATTGTTTTTGAAATTCTATATTCTATGATTTTATTTCTATTGATAGACAAACAATAAAATATAGTATATGAGTTTTGTTACTTCAATCATAATTCAAATTGATATTTAAATAAGAATCCATAAACCTTCTCATGTCTCTTTATCTTTGCACGTTTTCTTGTTTAACATAATAGGTGTAATTAAATGATTGTATAATTAAAAGTGATAGACTTTAAAAGGAGAAAACTTTTAATTTCTAGTGTATAAAATTAATTTTCTATATGATTATCTAATTCTAATAAAAAAGGATGAATAAAAAATAGATATTTAAAGATTTGTTTAAAAAAAAAACTTAATATATTTATAATAAAACAAACTAAATTGTGTGACCCAAATAATCAATAGAAGCTAGATTCAAGTAGAGCCATTGATTTATGACATTCTACAATTTGATTGATATTAGCTCCTGCCATGGCAATAATACTTTTGTATTCATGTCAGTGCTAATATGACATTAACACTTACGAATCAAATCAAAGAATTTAAAAGATTATATGAAACTTCAAATGTTTATATCTTTTTCTAATTTTTCATTATTTTAAAAATCACATTTTTCATTCATTTTATTGGTCCTTACTATTTTTGGTGGCGGAGAAAATTAATTTTCTTCAACAAAAAGTACAAATATATTTTAACAACTTCATCATGCATTAATGAATGCATTTATTGCAACTTTATCTTTTCCACATTTTTGACAAGTTGATAAGATTTATTTTCAATCATTTTATCTTCCACCTCACACATGCCTAATCAATGTTAATATCACAATCTATTAAATATTTTTAATCTCTTATTTTAAATATATTTATTATTAGTTTTACATTGATGTTTATTTTTGACTATTTGATATGACTTGTTCCTAAAACTTCATGTAATGCATAAGTTCTATATATATATATATATATATATATATATATATATATATATATATATATATATATATATATATATATATATATATATATATATATATATATATATATATATATATATATATATATATATATATATATATATATATATATATATATATATATATATATATAATACTAATAAGTATGTCTTTTTAATATAATTTCAATATGTTACATTTTTGTATTTGAATTTCTATTTTTTTTAAAACTTTGCTCTTTAAATAAATGTAGTTAAATTATTACTATTATTTTACTTTTATAAAAATAAATCAAACATTATTAATTTTCAATTATATTTGATAATAGTGTTTGTAATATATATAATTTATAAGTGTTACAATTTATGAATTATATCATTTATTATTAATTTTTTTTTATTTCAACAATATATCATTTAATTTAAATATATTTACAACTTAAATATATATTTTAATATTAAATTAATAATTACATTTTAATTAAAAATACTAAAGAAATATCCACAAAAAAGAAATAATTCAATGCTAAAAGAGATATAGATTATTATTAAGTTTTTATAAACTTTGTATTAAAATTAAATAGTTATATTCTATTTATTATTTATTACATCATATTTATTCATCAACGCCAAATTTATATGTACTACATTTATTCATTATTCACAAATGTACATATTAAATTATATATAGATATTATTTCATAATTAAAAATTACTTAATTTTATGAAAATTTTGGAAATACAAAATATTAAATAGTAAACCTTCTCTAATTGTGTAAAATTAAACAATTAGTTTTACTTAATATTTTTTATATTTCAATACATTTCATTTTTTCTTATAGAAATGTAAGTTTCCTAGTTTCATTAATCAAAATATAATATATTTTAATTTTTCATTATAACCATGATTTTCTTTTGAATATTTGTTTCACTAAGAAAAATAATTATATTTAATTCTCTCTCTCTCTCTCTCTCTCTCTCACTCACTCTCTCTCTCTCACACACACACACACACACACACACACACACACACACACACACACACACACACACACACACACACACACACACACACACACACACACAACTTATTTTGGTATCACTCTATCTTACTATTTTATCTCTCTTCCTCTTCCTCCTCTATAGAAGGTGCAAATTTGTCTAAAGAATATGCATTGATAATAGTATGATATTAAGTACTTATTGCCATATTGGGGACTTTGGCCTCTTATTCTTAGGCTTAAATACCCAAAGATATAATAATATAGCACAAGAACTTAACGCAAGAATATGAGCCATCCTATCGGATCACAAATGCATTTCTAGGATGAGAATTTAACAACAAAATATGAGTCATCCTATCAGATCACAAGTGCATTTCTAGGAAAAAATTAATGCATTCACAATGTTAATTTAGAACTATTTAACCTTATTCCCAGTCATCTAGACCTCTACAACCATTATGCGTTAGGCAAGAACTATGATGCATTGTGTCTCTTGTTCTATAATACTATTTAAAGATGCATAGCCATAAATAGTACTAGTGATTCCAATCTAAAGTGATCTCCATCTACCTACTTATTGAAACATGACACTTAATAATGTGTGTGAGGTGAAACCCCAATGAAAGCTGATTAATTCTTGCATGAAATATTATATATATATATATATATATATATTACTCCATGCCAGTTGAATTTTTTTAGCGTACACACTGCCATGTCTGCCAAATTATGAATGTTCTCACTACCAATAGATTATTTTCATTTTAATACTTATAAAAGCTGATATGATTGAAGTTACAGATAGATTATTTGTACTTTGACATAGAAATTAACTTCACGATATTTACATTATTCATTGATTGGAAACTTGGTAACATAGTTTGAAAAGTCTAAAAAGAAAAATGATATTGGACCAATTTTTCCATTCACAATTTGTATTTCATAATGTGGTTGGTTGCCATCATTACATTTATTGATTCCTACCTTCTATCTCAAGTAGAGATACAAATGTAATTTGCTTCCCCAAATATTAATTATGTAAAGTGAAATGATGCCATGTAGTTTAGAAGGGATTGATTTGTCCTTAAACAGATTATCCTCACATCTCAATGCTATTGTGGTACATGTAAACATTGATTGTATTGTTTAGTCTATTGTTGCTCATCCAAAACCAACAATGAGCATTTTACTAGTTGAACATCATAAAAATGTCATTGTGTATTCTCAAGAAATTGATGCTGATGGATGTATGGGTGCTATTGTTTATGCTATTGTTGTTCATTAAAAGCTAGAAATGAGCCTTTTAAGTATTAGATACTTACAAATTTTTTAATGTGGTTCAAACAACCATCATTGGGAAAACCTAAACTCTTTTACACTTGGCTCTGTAAAGTGAAAAAAAAGTTAACTAAAATTAATCAACTTCACCCATTGTGGGACACGTAGAAACCGATTGACAATCGTTAAAATCCATTGTGTACCGCATGATAAAAGGGGTTGTAATAGGAAATATAAAACTATGAAAGAACTCTAGAATTATTACCTTCATATTGTGAGGAGCAAGGGAGTGTAGAGCCAAGAACTGTCAGATGAGTTTTGTTCTCCTAATGTGTTAAAACAAACAAAACAGGTTACATTTGTAAGTGTACTTACAATATGATCTAAAAGAATGTATTTATCAAATATTAAAGAAGTAATGCATTGGAATACATAAAATTATAATGTAAAAAGTGGAAAGATGTATCTAATAACTCTAATAAGAAAGCATAGATGAATGGGTGATGAGTATTGAATAATTAGAATCAACTACATATTTTTGAAATCTTAAATGGGGCTAGAATACAATAATGAGAAATAGTACAACTCCTGATGTAGTTGACATGACAGATTTATCATTATGATGGAAATGGTGCAAAGATGCATCTATGAATTCTAAATCTCCATTAGTAACAGTCAAATCTATAGGAACAAGATCAAAATATTGATGGTTGTGTTGTTGGCCTAGACCACATTGCACAATATTATAGTCTTAAAGAAATGTAAATATTCGACTATTTTTTTATGAGTACAATATCCTTGTGGTAGCTGAAAATGCAATAGAAAAAACATAGATGAATACTAAGTTCAAGAGTGGCAACTTCAAAATGTGTAATGTTACAATGTTACAGAGGGTAGGAGAAGTATCATTACCAATAATCACAACAAGAGAGCATACGTGCATATAGGGATTGTGTGAATTTATAGAAGGTTCTTTGCTAGTATGTACATGTACCTGAAACTACAAAAAATTAATCATGAATGAATAGCAAGTAATAGTAGTGTGGGTGCTTGGTGTGTGACGTTAGAAAGTAACATATAGTAGAATAAGTAGGATTATCATTAAGTTATAATGTTGTCAAGATCAAAATTTGATATGCCTTTTATGTGCATGTGCAGAACTACCTACACTTGCAGACATGAATGTATGGAGTGAATAGTATGTTGGAAATATATATATATCTCTATGTGTGATAAGCTAAGTTACTGTGAAGGGCGGTGTAAATTAGTAACCTATAAAACTTAATCCTTTATCTCACCAATTAATTCTTCATCTGAATTTTGATTTAATTGCATGCATGAAAAATTGAAAGCATTAAAACATTCATAACACTTTGACACACAATATGGTGACCCAAAAACCTTCCAAATAGAAAGTAAAACTGGCGTGGGGATGATACCCACAAGCTTTAGTACAATGGCATAAAGTTGGCCTACTAAGGCTTACAATGATCACTTATGATCTACCCTATTAGGAGCAATAAGGACTGCTAGGTCCACCTTGCAAAAGGATTTGTAAAAATACAATAAAGTATGCATTGAGTAAAGAGATTTACAAATGAATTTTAGGTCTACCTTGTGAAAGGATTTGACTGATCTACCTGTTAAGATGAAATAGTGGCTAATCTTTGATTTGCAACTTGGTTTTCTAGATACCTTTGAGTGTAATGATCATCTTCCTTGGTAAGTGCACCAAGTTGTGGTGCAAAAAACATGACACACAAAATAAATTCTTTAAATTCTAAAAGCATGCATGCACTGTGGCGTGCATGCACTTTGGCTTGTGGAGACCAAGCCAAAGCATGTGCACACTATAGCATGTGCACACTTTTCAAAATCCTAACATTTTATATATGTGCACACTTCTCAAAATCTTAACAACATGCATGCAGGTTGAAAAAGTTGAAGAATTTTCTCACGTACCTCTTCAAAATGCATCCTTATCACCGAAGAACAAGATTGGGATCATGTAGTATGTTTTTTTACTCTTGTTTTTACATTTTTAAAAAAGTTTTTACATTGTTTTGTAGGTTTTTTCTATTTTTCTTTAAATTTTTTTATTTATTTAGAATGCAATTAGTTTCTTATTAGGAAATGTGAACAATGAACCATCAAATTCCCAACCGGATCAACACAATCAAAATGAAAACCCCCCACAAGATCCAAATCAAAACCTTCCATAAGATGAAAATTAAAACCCTTCACATGAAGAGCAAGAAATTCTGCAACCTCCATCAATTGAAAGACCTCCTCCTGGCACCCAAGACAACATAATGAATGAAATAAAAAGAGATAAAAATGAATTAGAATCACTCATTGGTAGGTTGAAATCTTTTAGAAAAACCAATCCTATGAGAGCACAATTGGCATCCTCCCTTCAGTCCATTATGACCCATGTAGCTTTTGTTAGTGGTCAGTTGGATATTTGGCATGTTAAGACACTATTAAACATACAACTAAAAGGTTCCCCATATGTGCATATATGATGATATTAGAAATAACTTTTGGGATAGATGGAGGATGGTGTTTGATCCCCCTCCATGTAATAATCACATGGTTCCAATGTATTTCTGAAAGAAATTGTATTGTCAATTTGTCCTTGGGGAGATCCCTGATTATTTTGATATATTAAAATCTTAAAGTAGAGGTGGGGGTTCATCATTTGAGAGGCTACGGGCACGCCATGACACTAATGTAGTTAGGGCATCTATTGTCAAGCCACACAGTGAGCATGTGATTATTCCTTTAGTTGTGAAGGAACATGTAGAGACCAACACTCTAGGGACTATCAGTGCTTTTACATAAAACCTCATTGATTGTGCCATTCCATTAGTTGACGAGGAACTTTATGTGCATTGCAGTCACATGTGCACATCATGTGGATCCTTATGCACATTTGGAAGTCATGTTGGAGACAATATGGATGATGGGCTAGTCACTGATGAGTTATTGAATGACACATTTAGCATTGACACACAGGTAAATTACAATTATAATAAACTAATTTGATGACATTTTGTATGTATAGTGAATGAATAATTAATTAGCATGTATTGACATTGTTCAAAGTTCAGGGTAAAAGTGTTGATAGCCCTAATACAGATTCCCTAGCCCTATTTTATGTCTCATCGATGAGTCGAGAGGTATGTATCAATTTAATCATTTAAATTAATAAATATATTTATTAAGTAATCATGTGAAGTATTGAGATAAAAAGATTACCCATGTGCATCAATTCTCTACTAGACTATCGACATTCACAAGGGAGTCTGAGCCTAGGCATGATACGAGCTTCATAGAGGTACATTTGTTTTATGTTAATTTAATTCATTTGATTATATTTATTTCATGTTTCATGTTATATGTAAATTTTATTATATGACATGCAATTGTTGACGTCTAAGACTCCTCCTCATCTTCATCAATCCATCAATCATGGAGTTGCTGCAACAATGACTAGTTCAGAGCCATTGACCGAGGTATGGAATTTTTTTCTTAGTTCTAGTTGTTGTTTGTAATAGTTAGTATTGAAATTTCAAATGTTATTGATAAGTGATTATATTGATTGAATTGCTGTAGGGCCTTATTACACCCGATCATCCATGAGCCTTTGAGGTGGACATATAGAGTGACTATTTGATGGTGGTAAAAAATAATTAATTTTGTGTATACATATCTTTGATTTCAATGTATAATAATTATTGATTCATATCTAGTTTGTTTGTATCAACTCTAACTAGAGAAGAGCCCAACCAAGAGAATGAGTGAGAATGTGAGGAAGAACCCATCATCCTCATTATCTCCCTCCACATAATGACCAAAGACTGTTAGCGATTTGTTTCCTTCCCCTCATGGGAAGGAGAAGATATAGGGATAGACACACATGTATAGGCATTAATGGACATATGTGTTGGATTTTATGTCAGTGGACATATTTGGTATAGATTTTATGTATGAAATTATTAGACTAATGACATTATTGGTTAATATATGATATGTTTGTTCATGTATGACATTATTGGTTATCATAATATATTACATATTTGTTAATATATGACATTATTGGTTATCATAATATATTATATGTTCGTTCATGTATGACATTATTGTTTATCATAATATTTTATATGTTTGTTCATGTATGAAATTATTGGTTATCATAATATATTTCTTGTTTCTCTTGTTTAAATTTTAAGTACATTTCATGTATTTTATTTTAAGGTAATTTGCATCGAAAATGATGCTAAGTGCTCACACCAAAAGCTAGTGGATTTCCAGCAAGAACACTTTTAAGGAAAACTACCTTTCCCACCTTCCTAAGTGTCTTCAAATACTCTTTCCAACTTGGTTACAACATTGAAAAAAATTCTATCCAACTTCAAAAAACTACTTAATCACTTTCCCTATTCAAGACTTGGGAAGCAATAAGGGAAACATGAGCAAATTTGATAAATGGATCATCATCAACTTCTTGCTTCAAACTAACACCTTAGACACTTCAAGGAACACCTAATAACTATCTCACAAACTCTAGGCTTTCATCCATTCCATCCTTCCAAGAGATTTTTCAACATCCTATGGGAAAAAAACAATCTTGCAACATCCTATGATTGTATTTTCTTTACAATGTGTAATATGTTAACTTTTAGACAACTCTTCACAAAGGGAAGTGATTATGTTTCAAACCCTTTAAATGGGTATTAAGACAACCACAAAGATCCTTAATATCTTCCAATAACTCAATTCAATGATAATATTCTAAAGTGATGTTTCATTCTGACAAAGTATGGGTTTACTATTCTAAACATGAAGTAATGATATTTGACAATAACTTAATGATCCTATATACAAGTTTAAAACCAGCAGTGGTTCCTAACCATATAAAAAGAATGTAATAATCACCAACACCTTATGCCTCCTCTAAATTCATAGAGGGTATTTTCATCATTTGACATCCATTCCAAGTAATTACTAGTTGGTTTGATTGGTTACTATAAGAATTTGGCTTAGGCCAGAATTCACCGAAGAAGTAAAAACCTCAACACAAGCAAACAGTAGACCAAAATAGATAGAGTATGATAAAAATGATGATATTCATTCAATATGATAGCTTAGACAACTTGAGAGTATACTAGGAGTGCCTGTATATAAAGGCCTTGGGAGAGCTTCTAGAATGCATAGAAGTTAGCATCATGATATGTCATACAACTAGGCACATGTCTACCAAATATGGGTTATCCTCCATTGAGCACGGGATTAAGTGTGATGATGTGAGGATAAGCCTACAATGGTGTAACATGCAAATCAGTGGTGTAGAAAACATGTGCTAAATGAGGAGTGCAGATAACTGTGTTATCAACATGACAACTTAGTGAATGATGCATACTCCTGTGTTGTAAACACCATGTGCATAATTAGAGTTGTGTAACTCAATGAGAGTACACAAACTCCTAAGTGTGTCACCTAAAATAATAATAAAATAATGCAAAATAATTAAATAATACTTATTTACACCAACACCCCTGCCTTAAGTAGAAATTAGGGGAATTCCCTTAAGCTTACAAAATCTAGGATGCAATGTCGAATGGGTCCAAGCTACTAGGCCATGTTAGGTACCCATGTACATAATGATATGAAATCTCCCATAAAGCAGGGAAAGAGGGAAAACCTCATGGGAAAAACCCTCCCCCAAAAGAGAGATAAATAGGGATGCATGGATGGATGGAGTAATCAAGACCCCTCCATTATGACATACATCCAATATATACATAAGAGAATGATGAGAAGAGGAAGAGAGACAGAATGGGCTCACCCCCAAAAGAAGAATGTCGAACAGTGACTGCTCCGATGAAGAAGCTGATCCAAGACTGTAGAATGGTGTTCTTCCCCTTAGGAAGAAACAATGCCAATGGTACAAATGAGATGCTTCTGTTGTGTGTGGAAAGAATCCCATGGATAAGTGATGTCTCTGAAACTTGCTCAATTAGCTGAAGAACCTATCCCAAAGAACTATCTGTCTCTACAACTAATGAAGAACTGCTACAACTATTGATCATAAGCATCCACAATCACTTCAACTTGTGAGGATCGATCATGTAGAGAATGAACAAGAGAGTCAAATGGAACCCTCATGAAAATTGAAGAAGGTACTTTTGCATCAAGAAGAAGAGGCAGATCATCAATACTATCCCCCAAATCTATCACTGAACCTATATCTAGAAGACTGGATGTACCCTACTGTTCTTGACCTATCATTGTTGAGATATATACATGTGGACTAAACTAATGAAGTGACCTCTCGCTGGAACTGGTGATAGAACCCCACATGTCTGAATTTGTTGAAGCACTATTGCTGAAATCATTAGCAGTATCCACCCTGTATGATGTGCGAAGAGGAGTAGAGGACAAGCTTGGAAAACTTTCCTCAAAATGTACATCCTTCTCCATAAATATTTGATGTGTCTTAGGATCTAGAAGTCTATATGCCTTCACACCATCTTCATAACCAATGAAAGTACAAGGCCAAGGTGATTGTGCCTTGCATCCCCTAGAAGATATCTTTTCCCATGCAGGACAACCAAAGACTCTGAAGTGTGTCACAATAGGTTTTCTACCGCACCATGCCTCAAAAGGAGTTTTGGCATCTAAGGCTAGATGAGGAGAATGATTAAGAATGTGAGTGGCACTAGAGATTGCTTCAACTTCTAATGATGGATCTAGAGACTTGGCATGAATCATGCAACTTGCTATAGACTTAAGAGTTCTAATCCTTAGAGCTGCAACATATGTCTTATGTAGACCAAATGTTGGTGGAGTATGAAGATCAATGCCCTCATGTCTACAAAAGTCCTTAAGTCTTCTATTCACATACATGTTTCCATTGTCCATGTGGAGTACTTTGATGGCTTTTCTGGATGTCCGTTCTACATGGGTCTTGAAGTCTAGAAACTTGTCCAACACTTCATTCTTATTATGCAGAAAGTAGACCCAAGTGAACCTTGAAAATTCATCAACAAAGGTAAGTATGTAGTGACCCTAGCTGAATGCAAAAGGACCTGCTAATACCATGTGAACCATCTATAGAACACCTATTTCTCTAGAAGACTTCCCTCTCTATAGCTTCCCCTCTAGATGCATATCCACTAAATCTGTTGAACATTCACCTTTAGAAAATTTTATTTGAGGTAGGTCTTTGAACATTCAGTTTGTACAAAGTTGCTGAAGATAGTGGAAATCAAGATGACCATACGGCTCATGCCATAATTGCATGTTTGAACTAGATTGAGATAACAAGGCCTTTGAAGAAGACTTGGGTACAAAATGAGAGAAAGAGTACAACCTCTTGTTATCATTCACTTTCCCTACTGACCCCAAGGAATCATCTTTGAGACTTTGCACCTTTATTGAGTCTAGAAGGAACTCAACTCTATGTCCATCTCTGAGGTGAGTGATTTGGTAGATTGATAGGAGATTTGAACTTAGGTTTGGAACATAGAGAACCTCTTGAAACTGTCCATTGTCCATCTCCACATTTCCTTTTCCTTCAACTTCCATTTTGCTATCATTCCCCAAGAAGATGTGCAGTACCTTTAAATGCTTCATTGAAGAAAAATCCTCCTTTGAAGAACCCATGTGATATGAGGCACCTAAGTCAAATATCTATTCCTTTGAAGAGTTTGAATTTGCCATGAATGCTTGCCCTTTGCCCTTTGAATCTAAAGATGGCCCTTTATCCTTGTAAGCATTAGGCAATAGAACATTATGTTTCTTCATGATGTTGGTCAACTCATCAATCTTTTTAAGATAATAGTCATGCTCTTCATGACCCAATTTCTTGCAATAAACACACTTATTCTTCTCCTTATTGTTGTCCCCCTTCTTGTTGTAATTTGAGGACTTTCCTTGTTGATTGGATTGTGGTGTTGTCTTTTCTACATCCTCAAATTTGTTCTTCCACTTCTTCTTACCCTTTCCTTTGTTTGAAGATTGTCCAGCCGAATGTTGAGAACCCTCATTAGCCACCAATGCTTTGGACTGAGGTGTTTTTAGAATCCCCATTGATTTCAACTTTTTTTCTTCATCATCCAATAGTTTAGCATATTCATCAAAAGTGACTTTCTTGTAGGCAGACCCTAAGATAGTCTTTGAGGTGTTAAAAGAAGATATAAATGTGGAATGCTTCGATGGAAGCTTGTTATGGATGAGATAGATCAGTCTGTCATATTTGATTAAACTTCCACAATTAATAAGCTTTGTCCTTAATTCATTCACCTTGATGATAAAATCTTGTATGGAGTCATATGACTTAGGATCTAAGGAGACAAGCTCATCTTCAATTTTGAACACATCTTCTTCAGACACTTTACCATAAAGGCTTTCGAGGGTATCCCAAGCTTCCTTGGATGTAGTACACTTCTTGATTTGATACATGATTTTATCATCTACCCCAAACATATATCACCTTGGGCTTTCCTATCCATTGCTACCTAAGCTAAAATATCACTTGTTGATACATTATCACCTGCTGGTTTAGGAAGAGTACCATCTACAAATTGTGAAAATCTATTATGCATTAAGTGATACCAAATTTTTATTGACCATGTAGCATAGCTATGAGGAGTTAATTTAGGAAACTTAAAGTTTCCCATAATGTAGAAAATGAAAGAAAAAGGTAGAAAAGAAAGAACACAACACCAAGAACACCCCCCCTTTTAACTAAATTAAGAAACCCCCCCAAAATAGATGCATTGAGCACTTTATCAGTAGTGTGATTACAATGGCCCACTTACCAATTTTGGCCTTGGTCTTGTAGCATGGTCTTGTAGCACTTAGAATTGCATCCATACCTCACACAAGCTTTGAGATATGCCTCATCAAAGATCACTGCCCTATGACATTTAGTGACTCTTAGGGATGATTTGGTTTAGTGTGCCTGAGAATGTTTGAGTGCTCAATGGGATGGGAGGTGCTTTTGGATAGGGTTTACCTAACCACCTAAACCTATCAGAAAAGATAGTTCAATCCCATGAAAAATGGTGAGAGAGATTTGGCAGCTGACAACTTTTTACCAGCCAACACTACAAGTTTCAGCATCACCCGACATGGGGCTGCAAAATCTAAACAAAATTAGATCTCCAAAAAGAGATAGAGGTTACTATAGGTCTCTATAACACAGTCCTATAGCACCTAGAATCACATCCATACCTTACATGAGCTCTGAGATATGCCCTATCAAAGATCACTACCCTATGGCATTTAATGACTGTTAGGGATGATTTTGTTTGGTGTGTCCAAGAATGTTTGATTGCTCAACAGGATGGAAGGATCATAGGGCTAGGGTTTACCTAGCCATTCAAAGCCAATAGAATGGATAGTTTGATAAAACAAAAAATGGTGAGGGAGATTCAGGACCTTGCACCTTTGTATTAGCCAACACTCCAAGTTTTAGCATCACCCGAGATGGGGCTGCAAAGTCTATATGGAATGGAATCTCAAAAAAGTGAGAGAGGTTATTGTAGGTCTCTACAACATAGTCCTATAGCACCTAGAATCACATTCATACCTTGCATGAGCTCTGAGATATGCCCCATCAAAGATTGCCATCCTATGGCATTTAGTGACTCTTAGTGATGATTTCAGTCGATGTACCTGAGAACATTTGAGCACTCAATAGGATAGGAAGATCTTGGGGATAAAGTTTACCCAATCACTCAAAGCTAACAGAATAGACAATTCGATCACACAATGAATGGTGAGAGAGATTCAACAGCTGACACCTTTGTCTTGGCCAACACTATAGGTTTTAGCATCACCCAAGATGGGGCTGCAAAACTTAAATGGAATTGGATATCAAAAAAATGAGAGAGGTTATCGTAGATCTCCACAAAATTGTCCTATAGCACCCAAAATCACATCCATACCTCACACGAGCTCTGAGATATACCCTGTCAAAGATCATTTCCCTATGGCATTTAGTGACTCTTAGGGATGATTCTATTAGGTGTGTCTAAGAATTTTTGAGCACTCAATAGGATGGGAGGAGCTTGGGGCTAGGGTTTACCCAGCCATTTGGAGATAATAGAATAGATAGTTTGATCCCATGACCAATGATGAGAGAGATTTGATAGCTGACACCTTTGTACTAGCTCACACTATAAGTTTAAACATCACTTGAAATGTGACTACAAAATCTAAATATAATCAGATCTCCAAAAAGTGAGAGAGGTTATTGTAGGTCTTTGCACCATGGTCTTGTAACACTAAGAATCACATCCATACCTCACACGAGATCTAAGATATGCCCTGTCAAAGATCACTACCCTATGACATTTAGTGACTCTTAGGGTTGCTTTAGTTCATTGTGCCCTAGAACATTCAAGTGCTCAATAGGATGGGAGGAGCTTGGGAATAGGGTTTACCCAACCACCCAAAGCTAAAAAAATAAATAGTTTGATCCCAAAATAAGTGATGAGAGAGATATGAGCAAGATATTTATGCCTAGGCCACTTTGTGCAAGATATGAGCAAAAGTTGCTAATTAGGCAAAATTGGGTCTTTTTAAATTTTTGGTTGAGATAGGCTAGGATTAGATTCTTTTAGTTATTTTTTAATAGTTTCGAACCTTTAACAAGCCCTAGAATTGAAATCTAGTGAACTTTGCAAAAGTTTTTTAAAAATGTAAATCTGACTAGAAACATTCTAACCTTCGAAAATATGTTTCCCATGCTCACATACCCAAGCATGGATAGTTACAACTTCCCAAACTTTAATTTTCAAGTTTTTTGCAAAAAGTGTAAAAGCTAGTATTACAACTTTTTGAGCAACATTGCAACTTTTGAGCAATTTTTGCTCTTTACATATTTAGGTCAAATGGGTCCATCTAGGCCTATTCTAGGACCCTAGTTAAGATTTCTAAGACTTATTAGGTAATCAAATACCTTACTTTCCCATGAATATTAAAAGGTGATGAATAAGCAATTGGCTTCCAGCTACAAATATTTCAAAGAGATTGAAAATAATATATATTATTCTTTCAAGAAAATTGAGGTACCAATTCTAAAAATAAGATTGAAATAATTCCCATTAGTGGCATGGCCAAGAACTACTTTTTTAATATAGTGACCAATAGTTGGCCTAACTCCCGATGCCTTCTCATTCCTAAAGAGGAAAGATTAATATACAAAAGAATTGCAACTAGATCTATTAAACATATGGATGAAGATATAGAAAAATTACTTAATAGAGAGATTAATATGAGAGAAAAGGGAATTTTAGAAGAAAATAGTTATCTTGGTGCCATCTAGGGAGTAAGTCTAGCTTTCGAACTACCTCTCTCTAACAAAATTAAAGGATCTATTCTCCTTGTTGGGCATCGCCTCATTTCAGATCCTCTAGTTGCTCTTTCCCTTATAGTACAACTATTAGGAAAGAGTGCACATGTACATAGACAAAAAAATTCAGATAGAGAAGTAACAAGTGCTATAGAATTATCCACGAAGCAATGTGAAGTGAAGCCTCAAATTGGCTCATTAGTAGGCAAAGAATTTGGTCATGCACTTGACTCCAACACCATAGATGTTTCAATTAGAAATGCCTATTTATCAATGACCTTGAATTTACAGATTTGGGAAGCTAGGTTACTCAAGCTGGGCATGATCCCTCAAATTTGTCATCAAAATATATTAATGATCTTAACAAAACAACAAAAAGCTCATTGCCACCTTTAAATGGAGACTCAAGTTTAAATGGACATTGTTAATTCACAAACATGTCCAAGTTAAGTAGATGACTGGTGCAAAAACAACCACTCTAGACTCATCAAAGAAGGAACCAAAGGATCCTACATAATTCACTTAGGATAGGTTTGCACATTGATCCAATTGTAAGACCTAGTTCTAGGATTAGGCATAAAAATGAGCCCTTGGGTAACTAAGAAAAAATATGATCAATACATGAAAAAAAGGAATAGGATTCTAGGTTTTTAATTATTTTTAATAACTAGATCCATATCGGATGACCTACTTTAGTTTTGGAAAAAGTTTGGTCTTCAGATTTGCATTTTTGGAAATTTTGCAAAAATTGCTCAAAAGTTCTTAGCAACTTTTGAGCAACTTTGCAAAAAAGTGTCAAATACTTTAAAATAATTTCCTCTAATGGCTAGGCAATATAACATGACCATGTAACCATTAGAGAAGTCCTACAAAGCCTTGTAGGCTGATGATAGGAGGAACAGTTGTAATTTGGCTTTGAAATCAATACAAATAAAAAATTTTCCTTCCAAAACACATGTTATAGACCCTTGTATGGAATTGTACAGATGAGAGTTAATTTGCTAGTGGATCTACAAGTTGGAGAATTTTATCTATTTAATTTTTCATCAAGTCTCATGTTCTAATTCTTCATAGGTCGAAAGTTATCAAATTTTCTTGCTTGTTTCCTAAGATTCAACCTAGAAATCAACACTTTGCTAGGGCTAGGTCATTTTAAGACATTACACCATGGGAAATTGATGCCCTTTGGTGGAATGCAAGGTGTAACAATGCACTTTTACATTGTACAAGCTTTTCTCTAGGAATTGGAAGGAGTTGAGTTTGCCGCCATACCCTAGGTGTACATCACCATGTGGACACCATACAACATTTATAATAGTCCCTTCTAGTTTGAGTTGTTGGTTTCATCAGAGGCTAAAACCTTGGATTATTGTTTCTTTTACATGCCGCCTCATATCCTAATAGTTGGATTGAGTTTCTTCTTTGTATAAAACACACTTGTGGAGTAAATAGAGCCCTAATTAGGTTTCGGTGTGGGATTTTTGTAATATATAATGTCATCATACAAGTATATGCTAGTTTTTGTGAACATTTTCTATTCTACAGGATTAGTGAATAATAATTGTAATTTCCATTTTTCGGGCTAAAGAATATAACTATTAAAATTGCAAAGCTTCCATGTTGTTGTAATGGAGATTATGTGCAATATCTTTTTGTTAATTCAGATTTGGTCAATAATATTGTATACATATGTAAGAATAATTTGGTTCATGTGTGTGTGTGAATGAATTATTGTGTTTGGTTTGAAAAAATATTTGTTGCATACAATACTCAATATTTGTATTCCTTTATATTTTTTATTGATTAATTTTCATATATATATATATCATTCAATGACGTTCCCTTTTTTTATTGGATGCAATTGCTAATGCCAGACCACCATTCTGAATAAAGAGTATTCAAGGACTCCCACTAAGCTAGGTCTTTTTACCATTTCTTTACAACCACTTCTAGGATAATGGAGGAGTCACCAAGCCTTGGAATGCATTTCTTTAGTATGCCAAAAAAATTCTTTTTGATTATCCTCTATACTAATTTCACCCTTTTTCCTTAAACCAAGGCTACAAGGAAGAGCCCCAATTAGCCCGATTTCACCTTCCAAGGTTTCTTCAACATATAATGTGATACTCCAAATGCTTCATCACTTCTTTAAGTTCTATAATTCAAATATTGGTATGGATATCTTTGCTCATTGCACATATTTTATGTTGTCAATTTGGAAGGTGCAAATTTGTCTAAAGCATATGTATTGATCATAGTATGATATTAAGTACTTAGAGCCATACTAGGGACTTTGGCCTCTTATTATTGGGCTTAAATACCCAAAGATATAATAATATAGCATGAGAAATCAACAAAAAATATGAGCCATCCTATTAGATCACAAGTGCATTTTTAGGATGAGAATTTAACAACAAAATATGAGCCATCCTATCATATCACAAGTGCATTTATAGGAAAAAATTAATGCATTCACAATGTTAATTTATAACTATTTAACCTTATTCTCACTCATTTATACCTCTACATCCATTATGCATTAGGCAGGAACTATGAGACATTGTGTCTCTTGTTCTATAATACTATTTAAAGATGCATATCCATAAATAGTACTAGTGATTCCAATATAAAGTGATCTCCATCTACCTGCTTATTGAAACATGAAACTTAATAATGTATGTGAGGTGAAACCCCAATGAAAGCTGATTAATTCTTGCATGAAACGTTATATATATATATATATATTACTCCATGCTAGTTGATTTTTTTAGCATAGACACTACCATGTCTACCAAATTATGAATGTTCTCACCGCTAACAGATTATTTTCATTTTAATACTTATAAAAGTCAATATGGTTGAAGGTACAAAAAGATTATTTGTACTTTGACATATAAATTGACTTCACAATGTTTACATTATTCATTGATTGGAAAGTTGGTAACATAGTTTGAAAAGTCTAAAAAGAAAAAAGACAGTGGACCCATTTTTCCATTCACAATTTGTATTTCATAACCTGGTTGGTTTCCATCATTACATTTTTTGATGCCTAATTTATTTCTCAAGAAGAAATACAAATGTAATTTGTGTCCCCAAATATTAATTATGTAAAGTGAAATGATGTCATGTCGCTTAGAAGGGATTGATTTGTCCTTAAATAGATTATCCTCAAATCTCAATGCTATTGTGGTACATGTAAAATTTGATTGTGTTGTTTAGTCTATTGTTGCTCATCCAAAACCAACAATGAGAATTTTACTAGTTGACCATCATAAAAATTTCATTGTGTATTCTCAAGAAATTGATGCTGATGAATGTATGGGTGCTACCATTTATCCTATTGTTGTTCATTAAAAACTAGGAATGAGCCTTTTAAGTATTAGATACTTATAATTTCTTTAATGTATTTCAAACAACCATCATTGGGAAAAGTTGAACCCTTTTACACTTGGCTCTGTAGAATGAAAAAAAAGTTAACTAAAATTAATCAGCCTCGCCCATTGTGGGACATGTAGAAACCAATTGACAATCATTAAGAACCCATTGTGTAACACATGATAAAAGGGGTTGTAACAAGAAATATAAAACTATGAAAGAACTCTAAAATTATCACCTTCATATTGTGAGGAGCAAGGGAGTGTAGAGCTAAGAACTGTCAGATGAGTTTTTTTCTCCTGATGCATTAAAACAAATAGACTAGGTTACATTTGTAAGTGTCCTTATAGTATGATTTGAAAGCATGGATTTATTAAATATTAAAGAATTAATGCATTCTAATACATAAAATTATAATATAAAAAGTAGAAATATGTATCTAATAACTCTAAGGATAAATCATAGATGAATGGGTGATGATTATTGAATAATTAGAATCAACTACATATTTTTCAAATCTTAAATGGGGTTAGAATACAATAATGAGAAACAATACAACTCTTGATGCAGTTGACATGACAGATTTATCATTATTATGGAAATGGTGCAAAGATGCATCTATGAATTCTAAATCTCCATTAGTAACAAACAAATCTATAGGAACAAGATCAAAATATTGATGGTTGGATTGTTAGCCTAGACCGCATTGCACAATATTATAGTCTTAAAGAAATGTCAATATTCAATTATTTTTTTAATGAGTATAGTGTCCCTGTGGTAGCTGAAAATGCAATAGAAAAAGCATAGATGAATACTAAGTTTAAGAGTGGAACCTTGAAAATATGTAATGTTACAATGTTGCATAGGGTAGGAGAAGTAACATTGCCAATAATCACAACAAGAGAGCACATGTGTATATAAAAATTAAAAGAATTTATGGAAGGTTCCTTGCCAGTATGTACATGTACCTAAAATTGCAAAAAAAAATCATGAATGAATAGCAAGTAATAGTAGTGTAGGTTCTTTGTATGTGATGTTAGAAAGTAACACACAATAGAATAATTAGGATTATCATTAAGTTATACCAAGTGATGGATGTTATTAGGATCAAAATTTGATATTCCTTTTTTGTATATGTGCAAACTAACTACACTTGCAGACATACAATAAAGTATGCACTCAGTAAAGAGATTTACAAACAAATTTTAAGTCTACCTTGGAAAAGGATTTAACTAATCTACCTGTTAAGATGAAACAGTGGCTGATCTTTGATATACAACTTGGTTTGCTGAGTGAGATACCTTTGAGTATAATGATCATCTTCTTGGGTAAGTGCACCAAGTTTTGGTGCAAAAAATATGACACGCAAAATAAATTTTTTAAATTCTAAAAGCATGCACTCACTATAGCTTGCATGCACTTTGGCTTGTGGAGCCCATGCCAAAGCACGTGCACACTATAACATTTGTACACTTTTCAAAATCTCAACATCTCATATATAGGCTACAAACAAATTTCCCATTTCATTCGATATTGTTGTTACATTCCTTCTCTTCAAAAATATGCATGTGGGTTGCAAAAGTTGAAGAATTTTCTCACCCACCTCCTCAAAATGCCTCCTCATCATTGAAGATCAAGATCGAGATCATGTAGTATGTTTTGTACTCTTGTTTTTGCATTGTTTTATATATTTTTGCATTTTTTTTTAGATTTTACATTGTTTTGTAGGTTTTTCCAATTTTTTTCTAAATTTGTTTATTTATTTAGAATGCAATTGGTTTTTTATCAAGAAATATGAACAATGAACCACCAAATCTCCAGCCAGATCAACAAAATCAACATAAAAATCCTCCAAAAGATCCAAATCAAAACCCTCCATAAGAAGAGCAAGAAATTTTGCAACCTCCACCAATTGAAAGACCTCCTCCTGGCACACAAGACAACATAATGAATTAAATAGAAAGAGATAAAAATGAATTAGAAGCACTCATTGTTAGGTTTAAAGCTTTTAGAAAAACCAATCCTATGAGAGCACAATTGGCATCCTCCCTTGAGTCCATTATGATCCATGTAGCTTCTGTTAGTGGTCAGTTGGATATTTGGCATGTTAAGAGGGATGAATAAAAAAGATATTATGCAAAGAAATTATCCTATAAAGATGTAAGGAAAAAGAAAATAGCAAAATGTAGCATTTGCGCATTGTTTAAAATGCCTAGAGAACAAGACACTATTAAATATACAACTAAAAGGTTTCCCATCTGTGCATACACGATCATATTAAAAATAACTTTTGGGATAGATGGTGGATGGTCTTTGATACCCCTCCATGCAATAATCACAAGGTTCCAATGTATTTCTTAAAGAAATTGTATGGTGAATTTTTCCTTGGGGAGATCCTCAGTTATTTTGATATATTAGAATCTTAGGGTAGAGGTGAGGGGTCATCATTTCATAGGTTGGGGGCACATTGTGACCCTAATGTAGTTAGGGTGCCTATTTCAAGCCATAGGGTGAGCAAATGATAATTCCTTCAGTTGTGAAGGAGCATGTAGAGACCAACACTCTAGGGACTATTAGTGCTTTGACACAAACCCTCATTGATTTTGCAATTCTATTAGTTGAGGAGAAGCCTTATGTGCATTGTAGTCACATGTGCACATCATGTGCATCCTTATGCACATCTGGCAGTAATGTTGGAGACAATATGGATGATGGGCTAGTCACTGATGAGTTCTTGAGTGACACATTTAGCATTGACACATAGGTAAATTACAATTATAATAAATTAATTTGATACATTTTGAATGTATAGTGAATGAATAATTAATTAGCATGTATTGACATTGTTCAAAATTCAAGGTAAGAGTCTTGATAGCCCTAGTATAGATTCCCCAGCCCCATTTTACGTCTCGTCGATGAGTCGAGAGGTATGTATCAATTTAATCATTTAAATTAATACATATATTTATTATTTAATCATGTGAAGGATTGACAATAAAAGATTATCCATGTGCATTAGTTCTCTACTAGACCATCAACATTCACAAGGGAGTTTGAGCCTAGGTATAATATGAGCTTCATAGAGGTACATTTGTTTTATGTTAATTTAATTCATTTGATTATATTTATTTCATGTTTTATGTTATATGTAAATTTTATTATATGACATGTAGTTGTTGATGTTTAAGACTCCTCCTCATCTTCGTTAGTCCATCAATCATGGAGTTGCTACAGAGATGGCTAGTTCAGAGCCATTGACTGAGGTATGAAAATAAATTCTTAGTTCTAGTTGTTGTTTATAATAGTTAGTATTGAAATTTCAAATGTTATTGATAAGTGATTATATTGATTGAATTATTTTAGGGCTTTATTACACCTAATAGTTCATGAGCCTTTGAGGTGGACATATAGAGTGACTATTTGATGGTGGTAAGAAAATAATTAATTTTGTGTGTACATAAATTTGATTTCAATGTATAATAATTATTGATTCATATCTAGTTTGTTTGTATCAGCTCTAGTTAGAGAAGAGCCTAAACAAGAGGATGAGTGAGAATGTGAGGAAGACCCCATCATCCTCATTATCTCCCTCCACACAATGACTAAAGACTGTTAGGGATTTGTTTCCTTCCCCTAATGGGAAGGAGAAGATATAGGGATAGAAACACATGTATAGGCATTAGTGGACATATATGTTGGATTTTATGTCAGTGGACATATTTGATTAACATTTAATGTATGACATATATTTGATGCATGAAATTATTAGACTTATAACATTAATGGTTAATATATGATATGTTTATTCATGTATGACATTATTTGTTATCATAATATATTATATGTTTTTTAATGAATGAAATTATTAGTTATATGCCAATATTATATGTTTTTTCATGTATGACATTATTGGTTATCATAATATATTGTATGTTCGTTCATTTCTGTCATTATTGTTTATCATAATGTATTATATGTTTGTTCATGTATGAAATTATTGGTTAAGATAATATATTTCCTATTTACATTTTAAGTACATTTCATGTATTTCATTTTAATTTAATTTGCATCCAGAATGATGCTAAGTGCTCACACCAAAAGCTAGTGGATCTCCATTAAGAACACTTTTAAGGAAAACTACCTTTCCCACCTTCCTAAGTGTCTTCAAAGACTCTTTACAACTTGGTTAAAACATTGAACAAACTTCTATCCAACTTAAAAAAACTACTTGATCACTTTCCCTATTCAAGACTTGGGAAGCAATAAGGGAAACATGAGCAAATTTGAGAAATGGATCATAATCAACTTCTTGCTTCAAACTAACACCTTAGAAACTTCAAGGAACATGTTATAACTATCTCAAAAACTTTATTCTATCATCTATTCCATCCTTCCAAGAGATTCTTCAACATCTTAGGAGTGAAAAAAATCTTCCAACATCCTATGACTATATTTTCTTTACAATGTATAATATGTTGATTTTCAGACAAGTCTTCACAAAGGGAAATGATTATGTTTCAAACCCATGAAATGGCTATTAAGACAACCAAGAAGATACTTAATATCTTCCACTAACTCAATTCAGTGATAACATGCAGCTAAAGTGGTGTTTCATTCTGACAAAGTATGGGTTTGTTGTGCTAAACAGGAAGTAATAATATTTGACAATAACTCAATGATCCTATATACAAGTTTAACATCATTAGTGATTTGTTGCCATATACACCAAAACCATATGCCTCCTCTAAATTCATAGAGGGTATTTTCATAATTTTACATCCATTCCAACTAATTACTAGTTGGTTTGATTGGTTACAAGGTTAATTACAACATTTTCCAAAAAATTGCTAAAGTTGCCAAAAAGTTGTCAGCAACTTTTATGGCAAAATGCAATTTTTGCACTAACTCTTCCTACAACTTAACCGAGTGGTTTTTTTTAACATGTAGGACCTACATAAGGTGTAATGACTCTCAAAAAACTTATTGAGTTAACTTATTAACAAAAAAAAATAAAAAATCCTTAGGACTAAAGCAACTTGGGTTTATAGGTGACCTCAAGTTCCTTGGCCTTACAAGAAAGGATTACCTTATAACCCAAAAATTTTTTTTTTTCAAAATGAGGTGTATTATTACTCCTTTAACTTCTATCATGATTCTCCATCATTGGATGAGATGACATATCCAATTGCCACCTAAGTGCCCTACACCACAAATTTCAACATCACTTGAGATGGGGCCAAAAATCTAAATGGAATCATATCTCTGAAAAGAGAGAGAGGTTATTTTAGGTCTCTACAATGTGGTCCTATAGCACTCAAAATGTCATCCATACCTTGCACAAGCTTTGGGATATGCCCCATCAAAGATCATTACCCTATGGTATTTAGTGACTCTTAGGAATAATTCAGTTCGACATGCCTGAGAATGTTCAAGTGCTCAATGGGATGGGAGCATCTTAGGGCTAGGGTTTACCCAACCACTGAAAGCTAACAAAAAAGATATTTTGATCCCACAAGGAATGGTGAGAGAGATTTGATAGTTGGCACCTTTGTACTAGCCAACACTACAAGTTTCAACATCACCTAAGATAGGGCCAAAAAATCTAAATGGAATCAGATCTCCAAAAAGAGACAGAGGTTATTTTAGGTGTCCACAATATGGTCATAATTCACCTAGAATCACATCTATACCTCACATGAACTTTGAGATATGCCTTGTCAAATATTGATTCCCTATGGCATTTAGTGACTCTTAGGGATGATTTTGTTTGGCATGTCCAAGAATGTTTGAGTGCTCAACAAGAGAAGAGGAGCTGGGTGGTAGGGTTTTCTCATCCACTTGGAGTTAATGAAATAGATAGTTTGATCCCAAGACAAATAGTGAGAGAGATTCAGAAGCTAGCACCTTTGTACTAGCCAACAGTACAAGTTTCAACATCACTTGAGATGGTGCTCCAAAATCTAAATGGAATTAGATCTCAAAAAAGTGAGAGAGGTTATTGTAGGTCTCCACAACATGGTCTTGTAGCACTTAGAATTGCATCCATACCTCACGCAAGCTCTGAGATATGCCTCATCAAAAATACTACCCTATGGCATTTAGTGACTCTTAGGGATGATTCGGTTCAGTGTGGCTAATAATCTTTGAGTGCCCAATGGGATGGGAGGATATTTGGGCTACAGTTTACCTTGCCACTTGGAGCTATTAGAATAGATAGTTATTCCCATGACAAATGGTGAGAAAGATTTTATAGCTGACAACTTTGTACTAGCCAACACTACAAGTTTCAACATCACCTGACATAGGCCTACAAACTCTAAATAGAATCAGATCTCCAAAGAGAGATAGAGGTTATTGTAGGTCTCTGTAACACAATATTTTAGTACCTAAAATCACATTCATATCTTACACAAGCTCTAAGATATGCCCTGCCAAATATCATTGCCCTATGGCATTTAGTGACTCTTAGGGATGATTTCATTTAGTTTTCCCAAGAATGTTTGATTGCTTAATAGGAAAGAAGGATCCTAGGGCTAGCGTTTACCCAACCACTCAAAGCCAATAGAATAGATAGTTTGATCCCATAACAAATGGTGAGAGAGATTCAGTACTTTGCACCTTTCTACTAGCCAACACTACAAGTTTTAGCATCACCCCAGATGGGGCTGCAAGGTTTGAATAGAATAGAATCTCATAAAAGTGAGAGAGTTTATTGTTTGTCTCTACAACATGGTCCTATAGCACCTAGAATCACATCCATACCTTGCACGAGCTCTGAGATATGCCCCATCAAAGATTATTTCCCTATGGTATTTAGTGACTCTTAGGGACGATTTTAGTTGGTATGCTTGAGAAAATGCTAGCACTCAATAGGATATGAAAAGCTTGGATAAAGTTTACCTAGTTTCTCAAAGCTAACATAATAGACAATTTGATCACACAAAAAATGGTGAGAGAGATTCAATAGCTGGCACCTTTGTCCTGGCCAACACTACAAGTTTCATCATTACCCAGGATGGGGCCACAGAATTCAAATGGAATTGGATCTCCAAAAAATGAGAGAGGTTATTTTATATCTCCACAAAATGGTCCTATAGCACCTAGAATGATATCCATACCTCACACGAGTTCTAAGATATAGCTCGTCAAATATTGCTGCCCTATGGCATTTAGTGACTCTTAGGAATGATTTTGTTCAATGTGTTCGAGAATTTTTGAGTGCTCAATGGAATAGGAGGGGCTTGGAGTTAGGGTTTACCCAACCATTTGGATCTAACAGAATATATAGTTTGATCCCATGATGAATGGTGAGAGAGATTTGACAACTAACACGTTTGTACTAACTAACACTATAAGTTTCAGCATCACTTGAGATGGGACCACAAAATCTAAATAGAATCAAATCTCCAAAAAGTGAGAGAGGTTATTGTAGGTCTTTGCACCATGGTCCTATAGCACCTAGAATCACATCCATACCTCACATGAGATTTAAGATATACCCTATCAAATATTGCTGCCCTATGGCATTTAGTGACTCTTAGGGTCATTTTAGTTCATTGTGCCCCAGAATGTTCGAGTGCTCAATGGGATAGGAGGAGCTTAGGACTAGGGTTTAATCTAAAAAAATAGACAGTTTGATCCCATGACAAGTGGTGAGAGAGATATCAGCAAAATATGTTTTCCTAGGCCACTTTGTGCAAGATATGAGCAAAAGTTGCTAATTACACAAAATTGGTTCTTTTTAAATTTTTAGTCAAGATAGCCTAGGATTAGGTATTTTTATTTGTTTTTTATGAGTTTAGAGCTTTTACCAAGTCCTAAAATTGAAATCCAGTGAACTTTTAAAAAGTTGCTTAAAAATGCAAATCTAACTGGAAACATTCTAACCTTCAGAAATATGTTTCCCATGCTCATATACCGAAGCATGGATAGTTACAACTTCCCAAACTTTAATTTTCAAGTTTTTTGAAAAAATTGTAAAAGTTGTTATTGCAACTTTTTGAGCAACATTGCAACTTTTGAGCAATTTTTTCTCTTTACATATTTAGGTCAAATGGGTCCATCTAGGCCTATTCTAGGACCCTAGTTAAGATTCCTAAGACCTATTAGGTAATCAAATACCTTAGTTTTCCATGAATATTCAAATATTATGAATAAGAAATTAGCTACCAGCTACAGATATTTCAAAGACATTGAAAATAATATATATTATTCTTTCAAGAAAATTGAGGTACCAATTCTGAAAATAAGTTTGAAATGATTCTCATCAGTGACATGGCCAAGAACTAGCTTTTTAATATAGTGGCCAATAGTTGGCCTGACTACCCATGCCTTCTCATTCTTACAGAGGAAAGTTTAATATATAGAGGAATTGTAGCTACATCTATTAAATATACAGACAAAGATATAGAAAACTTGCTTAATAGAGAGATTAATATGATAGAAAAGGGCATTTTAGAAGAAAATAGTTACCTTGGTGCCATGTAGGGAGTAAGTCTAGATTTCAAACTACCTCTCTCTAACAAAATCAAAGGATCTATTCATATTGTTGAGCATAGCTTCATTTAAAATTCTTCAGTTGCCCTTTCCCTTATAATACAACTATTAGGAAAGAGTGCACATGTACACAAAATAAATAAATATAGATCTAGAGAAGTAGAAAGTGCTATAGAATTATCCATGAAGCAATGTGAAGTGCAGCCTCAAATTGGCTCATTGGTAGGAAAAGAATGTAGTGACGCACTTCACTTCAGCTCCATAGATATTTCAATTAGAAATGCCTATTCATCAACAGCCTTGAATTTACAAGACTTGGGAAGCTAGGTTACTCAAGTTGTGCATGATCCCTAAAAGTTCTCATTGAAATATATTAATGATCTTAACAAAACAACAAAAAGCTCATTGCCACCTTTAAATGGAGACTTGAGTTTAAATGGAGATTGTCAATTCCCAAACATGTCCAAGTCAAGTAGATGATTGGTGCAAGTGTACCCACTCTAGAATTATCAAAGAAGGAACCTAAGGATCCTAGATAGCTCACTTAGGATAGGTTTCCACATTGATCTAGTTGTAAGAGCTAGTTCCAAGATTAGGCATAAATATGAGTCCTTGGGTAACTAAGAAAAAATATGATGAATACACCTAAAAAATGAATAGGATTCTTGGTTTTTAATTGTTTTTAATAACTAGATCCATGTTGGATGACCTACTTTAGTTTTGGACCAAGTTTGGTCTTCAAATTTGCATTTTTGCAAATTTTGCAAAAATTGCTCAAAAGTTGTTGGCAACTTTTGAGAAACTTTGCAAAAAAGTGTCAAATACTTTCAAATCCTTTCCTTGAATGGATAGGTAGTATAAGTTAACCATGTAACCATTAGAGAAGTCCTACAAAGCCTTATAGGCTGATGATAGGAAGAAATATTGTAATTTGGCATTGAAATCAATACAAATCAAAAAATTTCCTTCCAAAACACATGTTCTAGACCCTTGTATGTAACTGTACGGATGAGAGTTAATGTACTAGTGGATCTAGAAGTTGGAGAATTTTATCTATTTAATTTTTCATCAAGTCTCATTTTTTAATTCTTCATAGGTTGAAAGTTATCAAATTTTCTTGCTTGCTTCCTAGGATTTTGCCTAGAAATCAACACTTTGCTAGGGCTGGGTCATTTTAAGACATTCCACCATTGGAAGTTGATGCCCTTTGGTGGAATAAATGGTGTAACAATGTGATTTTGGATTCTACAATTTTTTCTCTAGTAATTGCAAGGAGTTGAGCTTGACACCATACCCTAGGTGTGCATCACCATGAGTACACCATACAACATTTGTAACAGTCCCTTTTATTTTGTGTTGTTGGATTCATTCGAGGCTAAAACCTTGAATTATTGTTTCTTTTAAATTCCCCCTCATATCATAATAGTTGGATTGAGATTCTTCTTTGTAGAAAACAACTTGTAGAGTAAATGGAGCCTTAATTAGGCCTAGCAATCTAGTCTAATGTTGCAACAGCAACAACCTTTGTTCCTCCCCATCCTTGGGTGCTTTGGCATGTTTTATAAAACCCAAAAGGGTATCAAAATGCATGGTCAATGCACCATTGTATTTGGAAGAATTCAAGCTTATGCCTCATTCTCATTCTAGGAGGGCTACAAGAAAATTAATTGGTTTTCAAAGCAACTTGATGCTATATGTTGTCTTTGACGAAATGAATCATTTATTCATGTTGAATAGGACCTAAATAGGGCATATCATTTATTGTAGGCCACACTAATCTTTATATCCAGTTTTTGGGGTTTGATCCCTCTTTCGCTAAGGGAATCCATTAGTGCATTATGAGTTTTTGGTGCTTAGAACATTGGTAGACCTAGTGATTAGGTTACCTTGTCTCATAGGGTTATGAAAACCTTCTTATAAGCCCATCTCCATAGCTATGATAAGTATTTGGCACTAGGAACCTTCAGCTTGGGTGTTGAAGGAATTTGACAACTTCTACGATTCCTTGCTATTTGAAGACTTATGTTGCCTACTGCTGCATCAATGACCAAAGTGTTGCTTGAGTAAAGGGGATACTAGTTCATTAAGGTATCTTTATGATCTCACTTGCATTCAATTACTATTTTTTGAGTGGCTAGCCAATTGCTTAAGTGTCGGATTTTTGTAATATATGATGTCATCATACAAGTATATGCCATTTTTTGCAAACATTTTCTATTGTAAAGGATTAGTGAATAATATCAATAATGTCCATTTTTGGGACTAAAGAATATAACTATTAAAATTGCAAAACTTCCATGTTGTTTTAATGGAGATTATGTTGAACATCATTTTGCTAATTCTGATTTGGTCAATAATATTGTGTACATATGTAAGAATAATTTGGTTCATATATATATATATATATATATATATATATCTAGTTCTTAATTGTCTAAATATTATGAATGACTTATTTCCTTTGGTTTGAAAAAATATTTGTTGCATACAATACTCAATATTTGTATTCCCTTATATTCTTTATTAGTTAATGTTCATATATATATATATATATCCTTCAATGATGTTCCTCTTCTTTATTGGATGCAATTGTTGACTGCTAGGCTACCATTCTGAATAAAGAGCATTCAACGACTCCCACTAAGCTAGGTCTTTTTGACCATTTCTTTACAACCACTTCTAGGATCATGCAGGACTCACCAAGCCTTGTAATGCATTGCTTTAGTATGCCAAAACAACTCTTTTTTATTATCCTATGTAACGATTTCACCCTTTTTCCTTAAACCAAGGCTACAAGGAAGAGCCCCAATTAGCACTATTTCACCTACAAAATATGAATTTTCTCACTTTTCTTCCACTAAACCTTCCAAGATGTCTTCATGGACCTCTATTCATTTTGTGAGAGCTTTGAGATTTTATAAGTTTTAGACCCTAGAATGGTTGTACAATCCTTGTGCTGATTTTGAGGGTTGTAGAAGGTTTACAAGGTTAACTTTTTTGGTCTTTTAATGTGCCTTAATGGATTGGCCAAACCTTCTCCTTCCACTCAAGGGGTCTCCTATCACTGTCTTACAACCTCCATGTTCAACTTCAAAAGATCTCCACAATCCTTGCAAGAAATAAGCTCTGTTACAACACTATACCCTAGCTGTGATTTTGCCACAATATATTACATTCTGTATACTCACTATCCGCAAGAGGCCATACAATTCCAATAGTGGGATAGTGAGTTACACCATTATTAATACAAGTTGCTAAAAATAGGACAACACACTAGTGTAAAGATAAAGATTTTTAAAACTATGAAAAGAAAGACAATCAAACCAAATTACCTAAAACAAAATTTTTCTAAACAACCCAATCTACCATGGTAACTAGTTTAGTCTTCGAAAAAAAAAAAATGTCAAAAACACATTAAAACATAGAAACTCAGTAATTTTGCCTTCAAATATCATGCTATAACATGCTGACCATGCACAATCATATTAACTTCCCTCATTTTAGGGTTTGGAAAGTCTTTATATCTCCTCCTAGGTCTTTAACCTTCATCCTTATGGTTCCATTAGCCTCCTTCAAGTTTTAAAAGGAAAATCCATAGTTTCTTTCAAAGTTAGCATTTTGCGAAAATTACAAAATTGCGATATAGAAAATTTTGCAAATTTTATTGCTCGCTCTTCTTAACACTTCTAACTTGTTATTTAGGATATGTCTTAGCAATTCCATGCTAGGGACCCTTACCTATGGTAATGACTCATCTCTTAGGTTACTCATTGCCCTATGGCAAGGCATGTCTTGATTTTTAGGCCAAAATAGTGACTCTTCTAAGGACATTAAATGACATCCAATACCCTAACTACCACACCTAGGTCCAATAACCCTTATTCTACTTACAAGACTCACTTGGATCATAACACAAAAAAAATGGAAAGGGGAGGGCCCTATAACTCAGGGTGCCCCTACACCTCTCTCTCTCTCTCTCTCTCTCTCTCTCTCTCTCTCTCTCTCTCTCTCTCTCTCTCTCTCTCTCTCTCTCTATTCAATCTAATGAACCAACTAGATCTGTTCTACATTTTAATGTCTCAAGTATTACCTCATGATCTGACTCATGAACTTTCCAAAGAGTCTTATTATCTGGTTTTCCACCAAATTTTATCAAGTGGACATTTGATGCGACAACAAGGTTCAAAAAATAAAAAATCTTCCTCTCTATTTGCCAATCCTTGAATAATAATAAGTTAGGGTTCTTCATAGAATTTCGTCTAAGTCATGTGTTAGTTAGAACCATCACACTGATATGGTACTCTAAACCTTCACCATCTATAACCAAGTGATTCAATTTTTGTTTCTCTTAGACACTGTTGGTGTTTTGAATTATTACAGGTTTCAAATTACTTTGATGAGAACAAGACACATCTAGGGGTAGGTAATTCCCATCTTCAACATATCTTTTCAAATACTCGGCCAACTATAAGACTAGACCCTTCTTCTACTTCAGGCTCTACAAAACCTACACAAGTGGACCTTAGATTCAATCAATATGGTACTAGTGCAAAACATATTCCTAAATCTAACAAAGTAGAGAAAAACCCTTGTATCTCCTAATAACTCATGCAATAACACAGATCTACTGTAGAAAATTTCAATCCTATGATATTCATAAGCTAAGTGAGGGAATTCTATTGTAGCTCTTCAACATGAAAGGGGAAAAGAATTTGATTAATAATGTTGAATTCAAAAAAACTCCTAATATGAAA
This sequence comes from Cupressus sempervirens, assembly GCA_028749045.1. Lineage (NCBI taxonomy): Eukaryota > Viridiplantae > Streptophyta > Pinopsida > Cupressales > Cupressaceae > Cupressus > Cupressus sempervirens. The sequence goes on from CM053792.1 coordinate 828,962,423, forward strand.
CAATATAAGAAAGTGATCCTATAATTGATTAGTGCCTTATCTATTGGGAAATTCCATGAAACTAATGCATGCATCTATGATATCAATGATGTATTCCATACACCAAAGTATTAGATCTATCTAATCACCTTGTGAATCAAAGATCAATGTTCATAAAGACCTCATTCTTATGAAGTATCCTTCTCATAATAATCAACAACCCTGTCAAACACATTAAGCATTTACTTGGTCCTTTTTTTCAACAGCAAAACAAATCTAACATACAGCCTTAAAGGTATGTAAATGAGTCTCAGTTATTTGTTCCTTGACTGCATAAGACTATAGATTACTAAGACAAGAGATGAGAATCTGAATGAAACTAATGAATTTCTGGCTCATTTGTATTCATTATCTTGAAACAATACAATCAAATCCATGAAATCAAAACATGAAAACATGTTACATGTTAGAACTAGCTATATTATCTTTCCTACCACTATTCATACAAGAGAACTATGCTAAAGAAAATGGTGTCATTGTATTGGGAATACATAAAAAATGGAACCAAAACACGAAATCACAGTAGTGAGTATTTTTTTCCTCCAAAAAACTAGAACCCTCATTATGGATGAAAGAAAGAAAGATATAAAAAAAGATGAATTCCCAAATTTGATCTCAGAATGATATGTGTCCACTTGAAATTCCATCCTTTGCAGTTGCAAAAATTCTTTTTACTTTCTACCCATCTGATCTGATATGGTTTTCATCATCATCCTGTAGCTGATTTGAAAATATCTCTACTGAAATGATGAAAACTTTTGTGCAACCAAAATATCTGATATGCACCAAGAATGTTGATAAAACCTTGATTCAATTGACTTAAAAGTAGTTAAATTTGACCCCAACTACATTTTCACTGTCTTTTATGTTTATTCAGTTCATTACCATGCCAAAAATTTGCTTTGGACGTCAAAGCCTAAAGGTAGTTGCAAGTTAGGAATCTAGGACAAAAACCTCCTATAGCTTGAACAAACTCCATGTGTGAAAAATAACCTCAAAATTAGAAAGTTCATATTCTCCCAATTTTGACGATATATAATATCACTATAATAGCCTTCCAAAAACCCTCTAAATCTTAGTTTGAAAAACACCCCCTACTATAACTATTTGGTATGCAACTGAAATTAAAAAATGTAAAATAATTTCTAAAGTATGGACTTTCGAAAATGACCATTTTTGCATTTTAAAAAAATGCATGGGAGCCCTTTCTGAAAAACATTTTAAAATATTTCCTTTCTTGGCGTCACCATACAACCTTTGGTCAATCGTAGCTTGAATTTTTTGCCACATGGTAGCTTCTGATTGGCTGACCTCTGGTGCCACATCATTTTCGACCTAGGCCTGCTGCATTACTTAACTGGTGAGCATCTCCATTTTGTGGGCATGCCCCCACCGCTAGATCTAGACATGTGTCAGCATCTAGGTGCATCTAGGTTTTTGGCACCATGCCCTCCAGCTATCATCCACATCTAAGTTGGCTACAAGGTCCTACACAAGGTTGCAGTTTACAAAAGCCATTGTCTTTTGAGACACTAAGCTTATAGTGTTGAATTGTATTCAACCATAAAAAATCCCTCACACAAGCAATATAGGATATATGTGATTTCATGGTTTTCCTATTGTTCTTTGTAAATTTCTTCTTGATTTTGTATATGCTCCTTCATTTTGATTTTTCCATTGGTGGTGCCTTCTGAACATCCTCCAATCTGCCTGTCCTTGATTCTTGTTATCATCTTCTATTGTGAGTTTGGGCTTTGTTTTGCTCACGTGACCTTCATCACTGCTATTGACTCCCCTTATGTTTGTACAAGGTCTTTGGCTTGTGACTAGCTTGAGCTGCTTATCCTTACAGTGGGCGGCCTTCTAATACATAACTCCATACGATGTTCCTCAGTTATTATTCCCTTGCCAACTATGCATGGGTCTATTTTGCATGGGGATTCCATCTCAAAAGGTGGGCTTTCTTTTTGATTTGTTGCTGCAACTTTCTTGTGGTATCCCTTATTCTATCAAGCTATGGAAATCTCCCCAATTCTCTTGCAAATTCCTCTATGTTGCCTTTGTTTCTTGCGGCTTCTCCAAATTCAAGGCTCATCATTTTTTGTTTAAGATCCTTTGTCCGATGCTTGATCTTGGAAATTTCATAAAGCTTTCTCAAAGGCTGTAGCTACAACTTCCTTTAATAGTGAACCATAGTAAAAGCATAAGCCAAAATCAAATACTTCCCAACGCGACTAATTGAGCTACTCATAATCTGGCAAAGAACCTCTAAATATTTCAAAATAGAACCAACCTTTATCTGAGCACACTAGTACAAGCTACTTAACCTTGCAGAATCTCTTTAAATAATTTTTTTTTGAAAAATACTCGATAAAATTATCAACAACGGAACATTGCTTAAAAAATTTAAAATGTTATTCCCAAAAATATTCATCATATTACAAAATACAACTACCTAAAAGGTTACAAACTTTTGAAATAGTTAAACATTGAAGTGTCCTTTTACTTTGTTTATGTGGTCATTTCCCTCTTTGACTATTGGAGCAGCTCTAAGAACTTCTTTATTGAAATTTGCATGGGGTTCTTAAATTTGATATGCTCATCCCTTTACATTGGTCTCAAAGTGACCAAAGTTTTCTTTGAAGTTTGATCGGTTATCTCTTTCAATTCCTAGCTTCTTTGCAATGATTATTCAATTGTTCTTGACATCACCCATATTGTTGTTTTAGTGATCCTATTATGCATGAAATAAACACTGCTTCACTAGCACTAAAGACGATCATACTTTTAAAAATGTCATTTGAAAACCTCAATATGAACATTCTATTTCTATTGACAAAGAGATATCTTGAAACTTTGAACAAACTTGTCAATATTTCAATATCTTGAGAAACCTCCATGAATCATACATAGCTAGTTTCAAAGGCTACACATTATTATGATGAGTCAATCCTCTTCCCATTACTTTCATTTATAGTTGCACCACTTTGCGATTGTCATTCAAAGCTTCCATGAATCTATAAAACGAGAAACCCCAAGATAGCTATTCATGAAATCCTACACTATAAAAGCCAAAAATATTACTTTGAGCTTCTAAAGAATGATATTAATGTCAGTCTTTTGCTACTAGATCTACCATGAAGCTTTTTCAAACTAGATGAAAGCTTTTGAAAATTTTATATTTACTTCCACCTTCACTATTCTAAACCTTTTCATTGCCTTTTGATTTTCTTGATTGACTTTCTTTTGTTTCCCTTTGTCATAACAGTCATCTTGACCATGTCTTTGATTTTTTATGCATTTCTTACAAAACCTTAAGTTCACCATAACTTGTGACAATGCCCTAATAATCCCTCATGCATTGACCTTAGTTCGAGTTATGAAAGCATTGTTCTCCTACATCCTATTATCCTTTAACATATTAAAACTCTCCACCTTATTTTTATCACCTTATTAATCTAACAAGATTAATCAGGTCCCAAAGTGGGTTTGCCTGAAAAGAATTTCATTTACAAATGACTAAATTGCAAAACTGACTCATTGACCCTTTGGCACTGATTTGAAACAAATTTAACCACTGAAAGTGAATTTGAAGCTCATTTTACATTTTCTACAAACTGTCAATTTTGTGTCAGGAGCTCTTTTGACTGGTTTTAAAAACTACTCCAAATCTCTAGTTGGGCTCTAAAATCAAACACACTGATTCCCTGTCCAACATACTTTTACCCTATTGAATCTCATCTCATGATGAATTCTTAGTCAAAAGATATTGACTATCAAAGTTACCCTTTAAGAATTGCCTACAAGAAAACAAGTTAGAAAATGATAAATTACGTTCGGATTTGGCATTGAAAATTGGGTAAACTAACACTTGGGAAAACAAAAACTAGGATGTTGGTTCACTGTCACAAGGAGATTATAAATCTATGATTTGGGCTCATGAAGAATAACTAGACATGAATGGTAAGCAGTTAAAGTAGGCTACACAGAATTTGCAAACTGGAAACTATAGTAGAAAAGCATTTTTTGCAAATGGAATTGACTTGGGAAAATGTGTAGATGGATTCATCATGATTTGAAAATTGGCACACTTCAAGTATTTTTAGAGTAAAACATAGTGGTTCAATCCATTTTATCTCACCTTTCATTAATTTCAACATATGACATCACAAACAGGGGTATCGACAAATCTGCTCCTTTTGACACCAGTAAAAAGTTGAAATTGCATTTGGAATCACGTTCAAAAATTGATCAAATGGACTCATCATAAGCTCAAACTTGAAACATAGAAAGTCTCTGGCCTCTAAAATATGATGCAAAATGAAATTTCTCTTTTTGGTCAACTGGGTCAAAGTTATCACAAGTCAAATAGGGCTTCCTAGAATTATGAATAGTTTACATCAGCATGACATTGATAAACAAACAAATTTGAGGGATTCAGAACCTGGTCAAATGGATTCAAAATAGCTCAAAATATGAAACATAGGCTCTTTGGTATGGACAATAAAAAATCCATAAGAAATGAATAATAAAACTTTATTGGGTGCAAGATATTTAGTTGCAAACATAGCCTCTTGTCACTATTTGACACTTTAAAAAAATGCAAATTTGACAAATGCTCAAAACAGGACTTGATGAGATGGCTCAGAATGACAATTTAACTTCATGAAATAGATAGGTGCATTGAATGCATAGTGCTTGAAGCATTAGACACCTCTTGGGGCTCAAAAATATAGCCAAGTACATATGCATTAAAAAATGTTTATGGGACTTGAATTTCTCAATGGTCCTAAAAATTGGGGCTTCAATTTTGAGTCCCAACAGTGGCTCTCTCTGGGGATGCATGTCCCTTGTAGGCATGGCAAGGATTTAGATATCTAGTAGAAGCATATCACTCACAGAACAACAATACTTCTCTCAAACAACTTTATTGAAAGAAAAAACAACTACCTCTACTATGTACAAGCAATGACCCCGGGCTACCAAACTTCAACAAACCTTTTACCTCTATCAAAAATCTGATTCTAATTTGAACTTGCATGAGGTAAACTAGAAATACTCTTTCTATCAGTCTCACCAATTAGATTAGAATCATGAAACTAATCACTTGGCAAAATGAAATCAACACCTTCGCTTTCATAATGCATACAAAAACTAGCTTCACTTTCAACCACTTGCTCATTATGAAAGTTATGATCAACATGCTCAAACATATTAGACTGAAACTGAAACTCTTCTTTATTAAATGAATCATACATGCTATCAATCTTGAATATGACAGCATCATATTCAACATGGGGAAAAGGACCACACATACCTTGAACTTGTATATCCTTAAGCATGACTAGATGATACTCAAATGAGCAATAAGATTTATACTCACATATATCATCAATGTTAGAAATTGAAACTAATCTGGAGTCCTTAAATGATTCTTCACAATCAGCAAGTGGATTAGTTGTCACATTAAAGTGTTCATCATAAAACTTTCTACAAGGTCCATGCTGATTTTCAATAACATCTTCGTCAATCACCTTATTATCAATCTCATAAGATGCAACATTATAATCATTTTTTGAATACTCAGAAGAAGAAAAATCATCATGTGAAGAAAAATCAAAACCATATGAAGACGCAACATCCACTCCATCAACGAAGCATGTAGAAATTAGATCCATGTTTTTCTCATTGTCTTCATCAAGGTGATTCAAATGTCTTGCAAACCAATCATCATTAAGTGCTGATGCATTAACCTTAGAATCAATTATGTATTTTTGATTACTACTCCATGTGTCTTCAAGACACTCACCTGCACAACTAATCAATTCATCTTTATAAACAATCTTTTTATCCTCATATTGTGTATATAAATCTTCTTCACAACTTTGAACCAAAAGCTAACTTACACAATTCTAAAATGGAACTTCACTTTTAGATTTAGAAAAAGAACATATACCTTTACTTTCATAAGAGTACTAACTTCCATCATTTCTTTCTTCTTCCCAATTTGCATCTAATTCACATGAAGATGAACACATGCTATCACTGTCCTCTTCTTGATTCAAGTAAAAACTCTCATCATTGTCTTCACATGATGTTTCTTCACAATACATTGGATTAGCAAGTTCACCTTCATCACTTGACACATTACTTCTAGCCTCTTCATCCTCACACTGAGATGAATAACTTTCCTCTTAATAGTTTACAACATTCTCAATTAAATGCATATTATCATTAGGAGAAGAAATAACCAAATTTATTTCTTGCCTGTTTAATTGATCCAGTGAGGTAACTTTATCATTTGCACATGTGCATTTAATTCAGCAAGGAAAGAATTAGCTCCTCTTTGCAACAAATAATCTTCATCTACACATGTTTTTAATTCTGAAATTTCAACAAGGTCTTTTACAACAACAGGGGTACTTATTTTCTGATCTAAAATCAAACACTCTTCATGATATTGATTCGTTCTTTGCACCTCATCTTGCCAGCAAACATTTTTGGAGAAGTGGCTCATGGTTAGTTCATACTTTGTGTTATTTTCAATCTCTATTGCCATCATGAATGCTTGATGCAAAGTCTCTGGTTCTTTATCTCTCAATAAATAGCCCATCTTTTTATCAAATGTGCCAAGATAAAGAACTAGACACACTTGATCATTGGGCTTATAAATTTTAGCAATATCATTTAAAACCTTTGAAAATATGATATAAAATTCAAGAACTAACTCACTATTCCCAATTTGTATATTAAAAAACTTATCAAAATAATCATAGATGCTTACTCTTTCCTCGAACTACGTCATGAAGGTTGAAATTAATTCATCCCAAGATGAAATTGAACATTCTAGTAGAAAGGAAAACCAATCCCTAGCATTATCTTGCAAAGTTTGAACAAGCAACTTCATATGCATGTCTTCATGAGAAATCTCAAAATCACCAAGAAAATCACTAAATATATGAACATGATGACTGGCTGAATTTTCATGTTTCCCACTAAACTTAGGAAAATATTTTTTGAGGTTATATGGCATAGGGTTTGGGAAACCAAGAATTCCATCAAAACATAACGACATATATCACTTGGTAGAAACAGATCTATAATTATCACTAACTGACTGCATGCTTGATGAAGGTAAATTTGACATTCTTCAAACTTAAAACTCATTCACCATAATCAAATTCATAATTCATTACTTGTAGCAGATCTGGAATCCTTTCTACCAATTCCAATATTCAAACATACTTCAAAATGCATAAACACTTTTGCTGAATCTATAACTCATAAAGTATGTTGACATGTATTAAAACATTCTCCTATTTTAATGTTGAAAACCATTTGACACAGAAACTTTGTAAAACATACTTTCATGTAAACAAAATCACTTGAAAGTGTAAAATATCTTTAGTGTTGCTATATGAAAACAATGATTTGTTGATTGGCATAGATGTTGGTCTCAATTTGTCACACCTCTAATCAAATCCTTATAGAGCCACCATCTCCTTGAGGAGAATAAAATGATATCACTACTATGATTCACTTTAACATTAAAAATTTGGTGTGACAGCAAATCAATCAACACTTTAAAACTCATCATTCAGGAACTCATATATCTCTCTTCTTGCTTAAAACTTAACATAACTTTCAGATCTGCACAATTTAGTTAAAATATCATGAAGACATTTATATGTAACCGATCTACACTGGTTTATAGATCTCTTAGAGAGTAGATTTTAAAACATAATTCATAACATGACAAATTTGAATTGAACTTTGAACTTGTGGGATTTGTAAATCTTAAAAATCTTCAAAGAGAGAAGCCACTTTTGATCAATTCTAACTCTAAATTTATAGTAATACTTCTAAATACAATATTCAACTAAACTAGTTGAAGATGAAACTTAGTAGCAATACAATTTACATTCAATCTTAAAAGATACTGTTGTCCTGAACAAAGCATCACTGGGGTGCATGATATTTGAGTAAGAAAACTGAAAAACACATTAGATAACTTACTGCTGCAATTTTTTCATACACTTTTCTTACTATATTGAATCTCCTTTTTCAAATTCTCAAGGTTTTTCTACCATTCAGATTCAATACAATCCCCAATAGAGTCATCATTTTGTTGGTTTTTTGAACCATTATAGGTTTCAAATTACCTCGATGAGAAAAAGACACATCTAGGGGTAGGTAATTCCCATCTTCAACATATCTTTTCAGACACTGAGCCAAATATAAGGCTAGACCCTTCGTCTACTTCAGGCTCTACAAAACTTACTTAGGTGGACCTCAAATTCAACCAATATGGTACCAGTGGAAAACATATTCCTAAATCTAACAAAGCGGATAAAAACCCTTATATCTCCTAATAACTCATGCAATAACACAAATTTGCAGTAGCAAATTGTAATCCTATGATATTCATAAGTCGAGTAAGGGCATCCTATTGTAGCTCTTCAACATGAAAGGGGAAAAGTGTTTGATTAATAATGTTGAATTCAAAAAAAACCCCTAATATGCAACAATATAAGAAAGTGATCCTATAACTAAAAAATGCCTTATCTATTGGGCAATTCCATGAATCTAATGCATACATCTGCGATATCAATGACATATTCCATACACCAAAGTATCAGATCTATCTAATCACCTTTTGAATTAGATATCAGTGTTCATAAAGACCTCATTCTTATGAAGTATCCTTCTCACAATAATTAGCAACCCTGTCAAACACATTAAGCACTTACTTGGTCCTTTGTTCAAATAGAAAAAAAATCTAATGTACAACCTTAAAGGGATGCAAATGAGTCTCAATTTTTGGTTCCTTGACTACATAAGAATATAAATTACTGAGACAAGAGACAAGAATCAGAATGAAACTAATACAATTCTTGCTCATTTGTATTCATTTTCTTGAAATAATACAATCAAATGCATGAAATCAAAATATGAAAACACCTAACATGTTAGAACTAGCTATATTACCTTTCCTACTATTATTTGTACAAGAGAATTATGCTGAAGAAAATGGTGTCACAGTACTGGGAATACATCAAAACTAGAACCGTCATTATGGATGGAAGAAAGAAAGATATAGACAAAGATGAATTCCTGGATATGATCTTAGAATAACATGTCTCCACTTGAAATTCCATCCTTTGCAATTGCAGAATCTCTTTTTCCTTTCTACCGATCTGATTTGATATGGTTTTCATCATCATCCTGTAATTGATTTGAAAATATCTTTTCTGAAATGATGAAAAATTTTGTGCAACCAAAATATCTGATATGCATCAAGAATGCTGATAAAACCTTGATTTAACTAACTTAAAGTTGGTCAAATTTGACCCCAACTGCATTCTCACTGTCTTTTATGTTTATTTAATTTATTACCATGCCAGAAATTAGTTTTGAACTTCAAAGCCTAAAGGTGGTTGCAAGTTAGGAATTTGGGACAAAACCTCTTCTAACTTGAACAAACTACTTCCTTTCTGAAAACTAACCTTAGAATTAGAATGTTCATCTTCTCTTGATTTTGGCAATATATAATATCGCTATACTAGCCTTCCAAAAACCCCCTGAATCTCAGTTTGAAAAACACCCCTGCTATAACTATTTGGTATGCAACTAAAATTTAAAAATTTAAAATAATTGCTTAAGTATGGAGTTTAGAAAATGACCATTTTTGCATTTAAAAAAAATTGCATGAGAGCCCTTTCTGAAAAACATTTTAAAACATTTCCTTTTTTGGCCTCACCATACAACCTTGGGTCAATCGTGGTTTGACTTTTTTTACCACATGGCAGCCTCTAGTTAGCCAACGTCTAGCGCCATGTCATCACACAAGAATTTTTGTTCATCCACATCCAGGTCTACTATGAGGGCCCACGTGAGCTTGCATCTTACAAAAGCCACTGTCTTTTGAGACACTAAGCTTATAGTGTTGAATTGCATTTAAACCATAAAAAGTCGCTCACATGACCAATGTGGGATATATGTGATTTCATGGTTTTCCTATTGTTCTCTACAAATTTCTTCTTGATTTGGTGTGTGCTCCTTCATTTTGTCTTTACCGTTAGTAGCACCTTCTAAACATCCTACAATTTGCCTGTCCTCGATCCTTGTTATCATTTTCTATTGTGAGTTTGGGCTTTGTTTTTCTCACATGACCTTTGTCACTACTATTGACTCTCCTTATGTTTGTGCAGGGTCTCTGCCTTGTGACTAGCATGAACTACTTCTCTTTAAACTGGGTGGCCTTCTAAAATGTAGCTCCATGCCGTGTTCCTCAGTTATTCTTCCCTTGACAATTATGTGTGGGTCTATTTTTCATGGGGATTCCATCTCAAAATGTGGGCTTTCTTTTTTATTTGTTGTTGTAGCTTCTTTGTGGGCATGCCCTATTCTATGAAGCTGTGGAAATCTCCCCAATTCTCTTATGAATTCCTTTATGGCACCTTTGTTTCCTATGGCTTCTCCAAATTCAGGGCTCATGATGTTTTGTTTAAGATCCTCCATTTGATGCTTGATCTTGATAATTTCATAAATCTTTCTTAGAGGCTATAGCTACAACTTCCTTTAATAGTGAACAATAGTAAAAGCATAAGCCAAAGTCAAATACTTCCCAAGGCAATTAATTGAGTTGCTCATAACTTGATAAAGAATCTCTAAATATTTCAAAATAGAACCAACATTTATTTGAGCACACTAGTAAAAGCTACTTAACCCTACATAATCTATTTAAAGAGAATTTTTTTGAAAAATACTCAATAAAATTGTAAACAGTTGAATGTTTCTTAAAAACTTTAAAATGTTTTTCCCAAAAATATTCATCATATTACAGAATACAGTTGTCTAAAAGGTTACAAACTTTTGAAATAGTTAAATGTTGAGGCATCCTTTTACTTTGTTTATGTGGTTGTTCCCCTCTTTGAGTGTTGGAGTAGCTTTAGGAACTTCTTTATTGAAATTTTGTGGGGTTCTTAAATTTTCTATGCTCAGGATTACCCTTTATATTGGTCTCAAAGTGACCAAAGTCTACTTTGAAGTTTGATCGGTTATCTCTTTCAATTACTAGCTTCTCTACAATGATTATCCAATTGTTCTTGACATCACCCATATTGTTATTTTAGTGATCATTCTATGCATGAAATCAACATTGCTTCACTAGTACTAAAGACTATCATACTTTTAAAAATGTTATTTGAAAACCTTGATATTAACATTCTACTTCTATTGAGAAAGAGATTTCTTGAAACTTTGGAAAAACCCATCAATATTTCAATAGCCTAACACACCTCCATGAATCATACATAGCTAGTTTCAAAGACTACACATTATTATGATGAGTGAATCCTCTTCCCATTACTTCCATTTACAATTACACCACTTTTCAATCATCACTCAAAGCTTCCATGAATCTATAGAATGAAAAACCCCAAGATTGTTGTTCATGAAATCTTGCACTATAAAAGGAAAAAAATATTACTTTGAGCTTCTAAAGAATGATATTAATGTCAGTCTTTTGCTACTGGATCTACCATGAAGCATGTTCAAACTAGATGAAAGCTTTTGAAAATTTTATATTTCCCTCCACCTTCACTATTATGAGCCTTTTCATTGCCTTTTGATTGTCCTGATTGACTATCTTTTGTTTCCCTCTATCATAACAGTCATCCTAACCGTGTCTTTGATTTTTTATGCATTTCTTACAAAACCTTAAGTTCACGATAACTTGTGACAATTCCCTAATAATCCCTCATGCATTGACCTCACTTGGAGTTATGAAAGCACTATTCTCCTACATCCTATTATCCTTTAATATATTAAAACTCTCTACCTTATTTTTATCACCTTATTAATCTGATGGGATTAATTAGGCCCCAAATTGGGTCTGGCTAAAAAAAAAATTGTTTCCAAATGACTGAATTGCAAAACCGACTAATTCACCCTTTGGCACTGATTTGAAACAAATTCAACCACTAAAAGTGAATTTAAAGCTCATTTGACATCTTTCTGCAAATTGTCAATTTTGCATTAGGAGGTCCTTTGACTGGCTTTAAAAACTGCTCCAAACATCTAATTGGGCTCTAAAATTGAACACATTGATTCCCTATCCAGCATACTTTTACCCTGCCGAATCTTGTCTCATGATAAATTCTCAGTCAAAAGATAAATTCCATTTAGATTTGGCCTTGAAAATTGGGTAAACTGACACTTGGGGAAATAGAAACTGGGACGTTGGTTCACTATCACAAGGAGAGTATAAATCTATGATTTGGGACCATGATGAATAACTAGACACGAATGGCAAGCGGTTAAATTAGGCTACTTGGAATTTGCAGACTGGAAACCATAGCAAAAAAGCATTGTTTGCAAATGGAATTGACTTGGGAAAGTATGTAGAGGGATTTTTCATGTTTGAAAATTGCCACACTTGAAGTATTTTAAGAGTACAACATAGTGGTACAATCCATTTGATCTCAACTATCACAGATTTCAAGATATGACATCATGAACAGGGGTACTGACAAATCTACTCCTTTTGGCACCAATAAAAAGTTAGAAATTGCATTTGGAATTGCATTTGAAAATGGATCAAACAAATTTCTCATAAGCTAAAACTTGAAACATAGAAATTCTTTGACCTCTAAAATATGATGCAAAAGAAAATTTCTCATTTTGGTCAACTAGGTCAAAGTTATAACAAGTCAAACAAGGCTTCACAAAATTATGAACGGTTTACATCAGCATGACATTGATAAACAACCAACTTTGAGGGATTCAAAACCTAGTCAAATGGATTTGAAATAGCTCAAAATGTGAAACATAGGATCTATATTATGGATGCTAAAAACTTCCAAAGCGGTGAATCATAAAACATTACTAGGAATGAGATATTTAGTTGCAAACATAGCTTCCTGTCATTGTTCAACGCAAGAAAAAGTGCAAATTTGACAAATGCTCAAATCCAAACTTCACAAAATGGCTTGGAACACCAATTTAACATCATGAAACACATAGGGACACTGAATGCATGGTTCTAGAAGCATTAAATATCTCTTGGGGCTCAAAAATACAGCCAGGTACATATACATTTAAAAGCATTTATGGGGCTTGAATTTCTCAATAGTACTCAAAATCAAGGCTTCGATTTTGAGTCCCAATAGTGGCTCTATCTTGGGATGCATGTCCCTTGTGGACACGGTAAGGATTAAGATCTCTGGTAGAAGCATGCCACTCATAAAACAACAAAACTTCTCTCAAACAAATTTATTGAAAGCAAAAAAAACTACCTCTACTATGTACAAGCGATGACCCCTGGCCATCAAAATTCAACAAAACTTTTACCTCTATCAAAAATCTAATTCTCATCTGAACTTGCATAAAGTAAACTAGAAATACTCTTTCTATTAGTCTAACCAATTAGAGTGGCATCATGAAAAAAATCACTTGGCAAAATGAAATCAACACCTTCACTTTCATAATGCATACAAAAAATAGCTTCAGCTTCAACCACTTGCTCATCATGAAAGTTATGATCAGCATGCCCAAACATATCAGACTGAAACTAAAACTCTTCTTTATTAAATGAATCATGCATTTTGTCAATCTCAAATATGAAGGCATCATATTCCAAATGGGAAAAAGGATCACACACACCTTGAACTTGTATCCTTATGCATAAATGCATGTTACTCAAATGAGCAATCAAATTTATAGTTACATATATCATCAATGTTAGAAATTGAAACTAATCTAGATTCCTTCAATGATTCTTCACAATCAGCAAGTGGATTAGTTCTCACATTAAAGTATTCATCATAAAACTTGCTACAAGGTGCATGTTGATTTTAAACAACTTCATCAAACACCTTATTATCAATCTCATAAGATGCAACATCATCATCATTTCCTAAATACTCAGAAGAAGAACAATCTAACATCTTATAGAAGTAAGAAAAGGTATCATCATTAAACTCATCATCAATCAATTTTGAAAATTCAATGTCCATTTCAAACAATGGGTTGATAACTGTTGTAGTGATTCCTTTTGAACATCTTGACAAAACATAGGCTGATCATCATCAGGATTTTCATCATATAAAGTGTTTGTATAGACTTTAAAACCATTACCCATTTCATCTTCATCGAGACATTTAGCATGTGAAGAAAAATTGGAACCATATGAAGATGCAACATCCACTCCATCAATGAAGCATGTAGAAATAAGTTCCATGTTTTTCTCATTGTCTTCATCAAGGTGATTCAAATGTCTTGCAAACCAATCATGGTTAAGTGTTGATGCATTAACCTTATGATCAATTATGTACTACTGATTACTACGGAATGAATCTTCAAGAAACTTATCTACACAACTAATCAATTCATCTTTATAAACAATCTTTTTATCCTTGTATTATGTAGATAACTCTTCTTCACAACTTTCAACCACAAGCTGACTTACATAATTGTGAACTAGGACTTCACTTTCAGATTTAGAAAAAGAACTTATACCTTTACTTTCATAAGAGTACTTACTTAAATCATTGCTTTCTTCTTCCCAATTTGCATCTGATTCACATGAAGACGAACATATACTATCACTGTCCTCTTCTTGATTCGAGTAAAACTCTCATCATTGTCTTCACATGATGCTTCTTCACAATACATTGGATCAGCAAGTTCACCTTCATCACTTGATGCATTCCTTCCAACCTCTTCATCCTCACACTCAGATGAATATATTTCCTTTTCATAGTTTACAACATTCTCAATAAAAGGCATAATATCATTAGGAGAAGAAGCAACTAAATTTATTTCTTGCTTGTTTAATTGATCCAATGAAGTAACTTTATCATTTTCTATTGTGATATTATAAACATGTGCATTTAATTCAAAAAGGAAAGAATCAATTCCTCTTTGCATCAAAGAATCTTCATCTTCACATGTTTTTAATTCTAAAATTTCAAAAAGATCTTTTACAACAGCAGGGTTACTTATTTGCTGATCTAAAATCAAACACACTTCATGACATTGATTCATGCTTTGCACCTCATCTTTCTAGAAAACATGTCTAGAGAAGTGGCTCCTGATCAGTGCATACTTTATGTTATTTTCAATCTCTAATGCCATCATGAATGCCTTATGCAAAGTCTCAAGTTATTTATCTCTCAACATATAGCTCATCTTTTTATCAATTGTGTCAAGATAAACAACTAGACACACTTGATCATCAGGCTTATAACTTTTAGGAATGTCGTTTAAAACCTTTGCAAATCTAATATTAAATTTAGGAACTAAATCACTATTCCCAATTTCGATATTCAAAAACTTATCAAAATAATAAGAGATGCTTACTCTTTCCTTGAATGAGGTCATGAAGGCTAAAATTAATTTTTCCCAAGATGAAATTGAACATGATGGTAGAAAGGAAAACCACTCCCTAGCATCATCTTCCAAAGTTTGAACAAACAACTTCAAATGCACGTTTTCATGAGGAATCTAGAAATTAGTAATCAAATCACTAAATATATGAACATGATGACTGGCTGAATTTTCATGTTTCCCACTAAACTTAGGCAAATGTTTTTGAGGTTATATGGCATAGGGTTTGGGAAACCATGAATGCCATCAAAACATAATGGAATTTATCACTTGGTAGAAACATATCTATAATTATCACTAACCAACTACATACTTAATGAGGGGAAATCTGACATTCTTCAAACTTAAAACTCATTCCCCATAATCACTTTCATAATTCATTACTTGCTGCAGATCTGCAATTCTTTCTATCAATTTGGATATTCAAACATACTTCAAAATGCATAAATGCTTTTTCTAAATCTATAACTCATAAAGTATATTTAAACATATTAAACCATTCTTCTATTTTAATGCTGAAAACCATTTGATGGAGAAACTTTGTAAAGCTTACTTTCATGGAAACAAAATCACTTAAAGTGTAAAATACCTTTAGTGTTTTTGTACGAAAACAATGATCTACTGATTGGCATAGGTGTTGGTCTCAATTCATCACACCACTAATCAAATCCTTATAGAGAAGCCATATCCTTGAGGAGAAAAAAATGAAATCGCTAGTGTGATTCACTTTAACATTTAAAATTTCTTGTGACATCAAATAAATCAACACTTTAAAACTCATCAGTCAAGAACTCATATATCTCTCTTCTTGCTTAAAACTTAACATAGCTTTCAGATCTACACAATTCAGTTAAAAAATCCTGAAGACATTTATATGTAACTGTTCTACAATGGTTCAGAGATCTCTTAGAGAGTTTCCACTCACAATTGTGAGATAGATTTTAAAACATAATTCATAACATGACAAATCTGAATTGAACATTCAACTTGTGGTATTTGTAAATCTTAAAGCACTTCGAAGAGAGAAACCACTTTTGATCAATTCTAACTTGAAATTTACAATAGTACATCTAAATACAACATCTTACTAAACTAATTGGAGTTGAAACTTAGTAGCAATATAGTTTACATTGAACCTTGAAAGATATTGTTGTCTTGAACAAAGCATCACTAGGGTGCATGATATTTGAGTAAGAAAACTGGAAAACATGTCAGATAACTTATTGCTGCAATTTTGTCACACACTTCAATTGCTATATTGAATCTCCTTCTTCAAATTCTCAATGTTTATCTACCATTCAAATTCAATATAGTCCCCAACAGAGTTGCCATTATGTTGGTGTTTTGAACCGTTATAGGTTTCAAATTACCCTGATGAGAACAAGACACATCTAGGGGAACCTAATTCCCATCTTCAACATATCTTTTCAAAAATCAAGCCAACTATAAGGCTAGACCCTTCTTCTACTTTAGGCTTTGCTAAACCTAGGTGGGTGGACCTTAGATTCAATCAATATGGTACCAGTGCAAAACGTATTCCTAAATATAACAAAGCAGATAAAAACCCTTATATCTCCTAATAACTCATGCAATAACACATATCTATAGTAGAAAATTTCTATCCTATGATATTCATAAGCTGAGTGAGGGCATATTATTGTAGCTCTTCAACATGAAAGGGGAAAAGCATTTGATTAATAATGTTGAATTCAACAAAACCCCTAATATGCAGCAATATAAGTAAGTGATTGTGTAACTGATTAGTGCCTTATCTATTGGAAAATTTCATGAATCTAATGAATGCATCTATGATATCAATGACATATTCCATACACCAAAGTATCAAATCTATCTAGTCACCTTGTGAATCAAAGATCGATGTTCATAAAGACCTCATTCTTATGAAGTATCCTTCTCACAATAATCAACAACCCTATCAAATACATTAAGCATTTACTTGGTCTTTTGTTCCAACAGAAAAACAAATATGACATACAACCTTAAAGGGATGCAAATAAGTCTCAGTTCTTTGTTCCTTGACTAATAACACTATAGATTACTGAGACAGGAGATGAGAATCAAAATGAAACTAATGAAATTTTGGCTCATTTGTATTCATTTTCTTGAAACAATATAATCAAATGCATGAAATCAAAATATGAAAACACCTAACATGTTAGAAAAAGCTATATTATCTTTCCTACTATTGTTTGTACAAGAGAATTATGCTGAAACACATAGGTGCATTGAATGCATGGTGCTAGAAGCATTAAACACCTCTTGGGGCTCAAAAGTATAGCCAAGTACATATGCATTTAAAAGTGTTTATGGGGCCTGAATTTCTTAATGGTACTCAAAATGAAGGCTTTGATTTTGAGTTCCAATAGACACAACAACACAAATAATAATATGTCCCTTCTTTAGTGTCTTCAAGTGTGATAACAAAAAAAACATGGCCTGTAAAGATAAATGTACAAAATACAATCATTAATTCAAAAAGTACTTATTTAAAAGTTATAAAGTTATATATTGAAATTACAAAGATATATATATATGTATGTATGTATGTATTACTAGGTTGCACTAGATCAGACAAGCAGTTGAAGTCAATGGATGAATCCATTTCTACTATTTCTAGTGCTTGTGGGGGATGATAGGTGTCAATTGGGTCCAAAACCTGTTATCCCATTTGTCCACCCATCTAGTCGAGTCACACTCATCAAAATTTTCCTCTACACATGATGGACAATAGCATGCCATTTTTTTGTGTTTGGATACTCCATGAACTTGCATTAGAGCTTCTAAAAGAGCACAACTGATTTGATCTTACTAGTGTGCAACAATCCTCATATGGTGTAGTGTTAGTATTATCTATCAACCAAAAAAATCTATGAGCTATAGACTCACCTTCCTTACATGGACCCATTGTAGCATTACACCACTGGTTGATGGATTTTGCATCTATAAATATTGCTCCATGTTTCTACTTTAGTTCTTCATGAGTGAAAGCTCTTTTGATGCATGCACCTGAACCATCATAATCTCCCTTTCCATGATCAGCCTCTGTGAAATTCCACATATATTTAATTCCAAACAACTTGTGCATCCTGCTCAACCAATAGAACATTTGTGCATTCTTGAATTGAGATGTGAAATTGTTTGACCAAATAATGTGCTAACAATATGGTATGCCCTTTTTAGCCAAATCTCCATAAAATTGTTGAAAACAACCTTGTACAAACTCTGTAGAATGTGATTGATCAACACTGATGTAAAAATGGTACTCTCTCAAAATCTTCCTATCATCCTCTATTCTTGTTATGTGAACAAATATGGAAACCTATTGAGAAGAATAATACTTTGTTTGCACCTCATTTTGTGGTTGTAGTGTGTAGTTCTCTGTGATGTCTACAACCAAAACAATGGTATCTAGTGGAAAAGCATTCATGCACAACTTGAAATGCAAATCTAGCCATCGAGCTCTATTTGTATGCATTGCATACTTGTAAATAATGTTTTCATGAAAAATCTTCATGAACTCATACACTAGAATCTTTTCAATGACTACATCACTTATTTTATCCTATTTCCCATCTTATAGAGCATATCTCACTGTCTTATATTTTCTGTAATCTACTATTTCATTTCCAATTGCATGTGTGCTATCTATATGTTCACAAGTCGATAAAAGTTGCAAAGAACTACAAAATAAGCATGTACCATCCAAGCATGATGTCTTGTAATTTTTTTGGCTATCTCCTATTTCACATAAAATGCTAGATATGAATTCCTTGAAGATCTAGGTGGGTCATTCATGTCACAATCTTGCAAAACAAACTTAGAATGCAAAAACACACATATATGCCTAAAAACATCAAAATGGTTAGAAAATTCAATATGTATCCTACAACAAAAAATTGTGCATGTGTGATTTATCTTCACATAAAAGGCTTACCCATCTCAAAAAATCTTTGACATATTCAATTTGAGGATACATACCAATAAATTTTGCCAAAAATTGTGTTTGAGCTGAGTCCAAAAAATGTTTTGCATGTGGTTCAAAACTTTGGCTACCAATCCTCCTTCTTACAACATCATTTTGATTAGGAGAAACACGTGTGTTTTTTGTCCAAAAATCTTTGATTGATGATTTTAATACTTCACTAATTTCTTTATCCTTATGTATTAGTCTACTGCTAAATGTCCATAACTCATTTTTTGTTGGATCTTCCAATCTCTCATGCCTTAGCATGCCTCTCCTTGGAGTACCTCTACTAATTTTCAATGCTTTTCTTGTCTTTGTCATGATTAGATCTTTCTTCATTTAGGTACTTAGTGTTGTTGACGTAAGTACTTGTCTTGTGATATTACTATCTTTGGTGCATGATTTAGAACCCACTTTGTCATAAGCACTCATTAGATTCTTTACAATTCTTTTTTCATTTGAATTGTACATCATTCTTAGCCCAAGAATATTCATGATAGGCCTAAATTTAAAATTCTTCATCATTTCAACAAATATTTGTAATTGACCTATAATATTTAGTTCTTTAAAGAATAATCTTCACATAAGGTTAACTTTTCTTTGGCAAGTACACTTGCTAATCTTGTTAGGCATTGATTTGAAAATGTTAGTGTCAATATCAATCAAATATTTTGGTCTTCTAAAATGAATTCTATGAGGTGTTATAATCTCTTCCATTCCCTCAACATTTTGAACATCAACATAAAGTTGGTTGTTTTGCATTACTTGAACCAAAGATGATGTGCCCTCACAATAAGATGCAAAAAATGGAATATCACCTACTTGATATGTTGATGTTGTGCCTTCAACATGACATGTTGGAGTGTTTACATCATTGGATGTACAAATTAACATCTCTTCAACATGAGATGATGATATGACTTCAACATTGGAAGATGGTGTAGTTTCAAAATTTAATTGTCTTCTTGAGCATAATAGTCTCATTCATTTTCTGTCTTTCCAATTCTTCCTCTTTGTTTCTTTGTATCGGTGGTTCTTGTTCCTCTTGGAAAAAAAATTCTTCATTATTTCCTTGCAATTTTTTTTGTTTACATAGTAACTTCATTTTATCTCTTTTAAATGCCAAATCTCTTTCCCTCTCTTCCATAGTTTGAGATCTTGGTTTCTTCCTTGGCATGATGATGATTTCTAAATGTCAAATTATTCAAACATTTGAATTACTTACAATTTGTAAATTACAAATCATTCAAATACATATACAAATTACAATTATTTCAATGAATTCAAAATATATATCTATATTAAACAACTTGTCAAATTTCTAGCCATTTCCAAAAAACAATTCATTCAAACATACAAATTTCAACAAATTCACTATATATTAAATATCTTGTCAAATTATAATTAAATTTGTCTCCATATAGTAACAAAGAATATTTAAAAAGGACTGCACTAACCTTTTCTATAGAAAGAATATTCAAAAAGCCTTCAAATAGTGTATCAAATGATTGAATTTGGTGTTTTCTACCCTCAAATAGAATGAAAGAATGTTCAAAAAGCCTTCAAATAGTGTATCCAATGATTGAAAATGGTGTTTGCTAACTTCCAACAACATGAAACCCATATTTAATGTTAGAAAAAAAAACACACAACAAACAAAAAACAAAATATGGATTAGTAGGGACCCAAATTTTCATTATAACCATTTTTTGGTGTTTTCATATAGTGCGTACACCCTCTGAACCATGTGCACACTATAGTGCATATGCACTATGTGAAAAATTATCTCTCCCTATCCTACCCTCTTCCATCCCCTACTCTCTCTCTTCAGCTAGTCTCTCTCCTCTCCTATCATGTACTCTCTCTATCACACACACACTCCCATCCCCCCTCTTCCTCTCTATCTCTCTCTCCCACTGCCTACTCTCTCACTGTCTCTCCCATCCCCTACTCTCTCTCTCCTCTCCCATCCCCTACTCTCTCTCTCTCTCTCACACATACACACACACTCTCCCATCCCCCCTCTCTCCCTCTCCCACTACCCACTCTCTCTCACTCTCTTTCTCACCCACCTCTCTCTCTCTCTCTCTCTCTCTCTCTCTCTCGGGCTACTCTCTCTCACTCACTCTCTCCTCTCCCATCCCCTCTCTCTCTCTCACACACACTCCCATCCTCCTTCTCTCCCTCTCCCACTCACTCTCCCACCACCTACTCTCTCTCTCACTCACTCACTCTCTCCCATCCCCTACTCTGTCTCAAGCTATTCTCTCTCTCTCTCTCTCTCTCTCTCTCTCTCTCTCTCTCTCTTCTCTCCTATCCCCTACTCTCTCTCTCCCTCACACAAACACACACA
The DNA here is from genome assembly GCA_028749045.1 of Cupressus sempervirens. Classification (NCBI taxonomy): domain Eukaryota; kingdom Viridiplantae; phylum Streptophyta; class Pinopsida; order Cupressales; family Cupressaceae; genus Cupressus; species Cupressus sempervirens. The sequence continues at coordinate 828,984,190 of CM053792.1, forward strand.
CACACACTCCCATACCCTACCCTCTCTCTCTCTCTCCCACTCTCTCTACCATCTCCTGCTCTCTCTTTCCCACCCCTACTCTCTCTCTCTCTCTCACACACACACACACACACACACCCACACTCCCATAGCTCCACTCTCTCTCTCTCTCTCTCGCTCACTCTCCCTCTCCCACCACCTACTCTCTCTCCACTCACATTCTCTCTCTCCCATCCCCTACTCTTTCTCTCTCATTATCCCACCCCTTTCTCTCTCACTCTCTCCCTTTTCCACTCCTCCCACCATCTACTCTCTTTCTCTCACTCTCTCTCTCCCATCCGCTACTCTTTGTCATTCTCCCACCCCCTACTCTCTCTCTCTCTCACTCTCTCTCCCCCATCCTCTACTCTCTCTCTTACACACTCCCATCCCCCTCTCTTTCCCTCTCCCTCTCCCTCTCCCACCACCTGCTCTCTCTTTCTCTCTCTCTCTCTCTCTCTCTCTCTCTCTCTCTCTCTCTCCCCCCCCCACTCTCTCTCTCATTCTCCCACACACTCCCATCCCCCTGCTCTCTCTCTCCCTCTCTCTCTATCTCACTCTCACTCTCCCACTGCCTACTCTCTCTCTCACTCACACATTCTCTCTCTCCCATTCCCTACTCTCTCTCTCTCTTTCTCCCACCCCCTACTCTCTCTCACTCTTTCTCCCATCCCCTACTCTTCTCAGGCTACTCTCTCTCTCTCTCTCTCTCCCCCCCTCACACACAATCCCATCCCACTCTCTCTCACACTCTCTTGCTCCCTCTCCCACCACCTACTCTCTCTCACTCTCTCTCTGTCATCCCCTACTCTCTCTCATTCTCCCACCCTCTACTCTCTCTCTCTCTCTCTCTCTCTCTCTCTCTCTCTCTCTCTCTCTCTCTCTCTCTCTTATCTCTCTCCCATCCCCTGCTCTCTATCTCTCTCTAACCCTCTACTCTCTCTCACTCTCTCTCTCTCCCATCCACTACTCTCTCTCCCATCCCATCTCCCTCTCGCTCTTACTCTCCCACTCCCTCTCCCAATACCTACTCTCTTTGACATCCCCTACTCTCTCTCACTCTCTCTCTCCCATCTCCTAATCTCTCTATATCTCTCTCTCTCACACACACACACTCTCTCTCTCCCTCTCTACTCTCTCTCCCCCATCCCCTACTCTCACTCTCTCTCTCTCATCCGCTACTCTCTCTTTGCCAGCCCCTACTCTCTACTCTCTCTTTTCCACCCCTTGCTCTCTCTCTCTCTCTCTCTCTCTCTCTCTCTCTCTCTCTCTCTCTCTCTCTCTCTCTCTTCTCTCCCATCCCCTACTCTCTCTCCCCCATCCCTTACTCTCTCTCTCTCTCCCTCTCTCTCTCTCTCTCTCTCTCTCTAGGGGGAGCACACAAATATTTCATGTTTTTGGGATGTGTCCAATAAAAAAATTCATTAAAAAAAATACGCATTATTAAATTACCCAAAAAATCTGGGATAAACTACAGTGTTAGGTGACTTTTGACTAGACAGATTAAAGAAATTCAAAAAAAAAGTTGAAATTCTAGGGTGGCCACACTTTGTACTGTGTTATATTTTTGCTGAGTAAATAGTATCACTTTTTGTGGCCCCCTTTTTTGAGGACGTAAAACTAAAGCATTTTGGAAAATTTTTTGTAGTTTAGAAACTAAATTCAAAGGATTACTACTTTTGTTTTTGTAATATCTTAAAATTTTTGGCATAACTATCTTCAAATTCTTGTTCAAGTTCAAAGATTGTTGATTTCAAGAAAATATAAAGGTGGTCACTTATATCCCCCTTTTGGCACCACAACTTGGTGTACTTACCATCCTATGATAGATAAATCTTTGTTGTTCCTTATACTACTATAGCCTTTGTGTTTTGCATTTATGTTCTTCTCTGCTAGTTACATTACATATATATCAATTCAATTTACAATTCAAAAAAGTTAGCTATTATACAAGTTTCCACAAAATACACAAAGTCAGTCAAATTGTAGGAACTCAAGTTCTGAGGACTAGCTCAGTGAGGTTTTGATACTCGACATCTACTATCAATGCTCAACATCATCATGCATTCTGTAGATCCAGAAACTTGGTCGATACTAATCACTTTCAAGTAGTTTGAACTTGGTCTACATTGGTGACTTAGTGAATATTGTGAAACTTAACATATAAACTAGACCACTTGATTCATACTACATAGCTTGGTCAATGCTATCAATATGAGCTTGGTATAAACTAAATCATTCAGTTGAGATTGAGTGGCTCGGTCAACACTAGATTCACATCATTGTAACTATGAACTCAGTAAGCACTGCACAACTCGGTTTGCACTGAGGAACTCATAAACCTTATGAGGCTCAATTTACACTATTGATCACCATCATGATAGAAACTACTCGATGCAAACTAAATACTATTCCTTGAACTCAGTAGCAACTATAGAACTCAGTAAAGCCTAAAATGCTTGGTTAACATTGTTAACTGTATAATAAGCTCGATAGATAATATCTATCTTGATAATTATGTGCCACTAATAAAAAACATGACTATAATTTCAACAATCTCCCCCTTTGGCATTAGTGACAAAAAAAAAAACACTTATCAGTCAAAATTGAATTCTTAAAAAGTTCAAGAACACCTTTTATTTTCCATCTCGTGTCTTCAACTCAGTAGACTACTCTATTTTTGAGATTTTTCAAAATTGCTTTTGTAAGAGATGTTTCTTTGACTATCTGTACATAGTATAATATGATAATTCCTCCCCATACATATATATACAATATACTTTACATCTTCTACACACATTTTCTCCCCCTTTATATATGCTTTATATATATACCTTTATAATTCAAATGTACCTTTGGAATTAGTGCCATTTTCTTGTCCCAATGTTCTCACAACACCTTGCATGTGTGCAATGCAACTTGAACTTTTGTTGACATCTCTATCATGTGGTTTCCAATAGAGAATTTTTTTATAATGGATGAGCATTTTAGCATGTGCAATATGTTTCTACAATGCATCCATGTTTAGGAGAATCATGCCCTGTATGTTTGTTAGTGTAGCTCTTATCTTGGCTTCTTCTCTTAATAAGTATGCCTACATCTCAATTAAGAATCTGATCTTTCTATAATAGGTAGAGCTATAACTCAGGTCAAGTTTCAACTAATGTGCACTTGCCTTCAGATCTTCATCAATTAAAAAAAAGTTATCTTTAATTTCTTCGATTAAATTTGAAGTATCATAGAGTTTACTGAATAAAGAGGTTATATCGTTGCAAGAGGTCTCCAATGAGCCTAGAATAGTAGCCAAGTCTACTTGATAAATCAAGCAATCTTTTCTACAATTAGCTTCAAAACTTTATTCTCAAATTTCTTCTTTTCTCTCTCCAACAATTTCTCCTATCCATTTAAATCTTTGTTGAATTTCTCAACTACCTCTGCTACTTGAGCCAACATTGGTTGAGAAGTGTCAACCTCTATGCTGAGTGTCTCTACTAGAATATTCTTTGCATCTTCAAGAACTTGAAATTCTTTATTTCTTTCTTCTCTAAGCCTCTGCTGCTTAGCTTTCTTCTGAAGAATTTCTCCAATGATGTGAATTTGATTAGGATTAAGATTGGAGATATTCCAATTCAAGATAACTATCTCCTCATCAAGGTCAATTTCTTCTTCCTTCTCTTTGAATTTACTCAAAAAATGGTTGAGGCTTGGTCTCAACTATCCTTTTACTTATTAATTGCATGATTAGAATGGAAATAATGATAGAAATAGTAGGACTAGTAGAAAAAGTAGATACTAGACTTATTGAAGAAATACCTTGTGTAACCAAAACTGGTGGAGGAGAAAGTCTTGTCTGCTAGGTAGATGAAGTGCTTGTCATTTATGTCAATGAAATAATAAGCTGAACAGGTGCAAAAATTGATTGAGTGCTTGTAATTGCAATGTTTGACACAATCAATTCTCTAGTTGCTTTCTTTGAGCTTGATTTTTTCAATGCTTTTCTCAGAGAATGAGGAAGTGCGGCTATGACTGCTACTGCAATCTTCTAAGGTTTGGTCTCCTCAATCTTCTAAACTTCAGGTAGATCTTCCTTGGTAGCTTCATGTTATTGTTCCTTATCATATATATTGTCATTATTTGTTTCCTCTACATCATTATTTACTTCTTCTTCCTTGTCATCATCATCACCACCACCATCATCATCATCCTTGTCACTGACATTAATATCAAAATCACTCTTATTATGAAGATTATAGATTTTTTTCCATGTGTTGGTAGCATTCTTCACTAAATGTTCAATGTCATTGATTAATATTAGATAAGTGTTAAACTTCAATTTAAGTTTCTCTTCATTCTACTTGATGGACTCATTAAATTCTTTATCACTTAAGGTTGGCATGAGTTTCCTTAAGGTCAATTCATATATGTCTTTAGTATATTTCTTGGCTTGTTCCCATCTTGGCTTACCTTTCTCCATCAATTCACTCAGAATCTGTTGAACAAGGTGATCTGGAGAATATTTCCATTTTCCTAACTAAGACATAACCATGTCTTAAATTTTCTTCTACTCCTCTACAGTTCTTATTTCATACCTTAGTGATTTGAAATTCACCATATCGGCTCCAATGTCAATTTCATTGAACTTTTCTTGAAATGAGGGTGGTGGCCTTTTGAAGATTACATCTCCTCCTTAGTTCTTCGTTGAAGCCCTCCTCATGAAAACTGTAGTAGATGGTTTTTTAGGTTTGCTTATAATAACCTTACATTTCATCTTTACTAGCTCTCCTTCCTCTAACTTCTCTTCATCTTCTGCTTCATCTTTCTCAATATCATTATCTTTTCCTTCAGTCAACAGAAGAGTGGAGTTAGTTTTCAATTTTACAATCCTCTTCTTTCCTTCATTGATTACCTAAGAGAGTTTTATCTCTAGTTCTATTCTTGATTTTGCTTCATCAAAAGTGCCAAAATATGCTCATTCAACAGTGCTTCAATAATGTCCTTGGTTTCATCAATGTTAACCTCATAACCTAGAGGCTTGACCCATACAATTCTTGGTCTAACTATGTGTACATACAATTTATCACTATCAACCATGAAACAAATGTCATCTTTGTAATCATCAACAAGATTTTCAATATCCTAAATTTTTTATTCATCTTGTCCTCGAATGCATCAAAGTAGTTATCCATAATACTAACATAGTTTTCTCCTATTTCAGCTATATACCTATTAATTTGGTAAAGAATAGGTACATCCTTCCTCCATACGATGGTACCTTTTGATGGGTAAAACTTTTGCACATAGAAAAATAGACATGTTAAGAGTGAACCAAACTTACAATGGTTGTTCTTTGAAGCTGTTATACTCTCCATATTTTTGTTAAACTGATTAAACATCAACTTGACAAGGTCAAGTGACATATTATTCTTGACCTCTTTGTCTAAAAGATCCATAGCTTCACATGATACACTATTGATTATGCTCAAGCTTTATATTTTGTATGTGATGACATGTATCTTGAACTTCAATTCCATAGTTATGATACAACTAATCTTGATTCTCCTTCATTTGACTTGGCTAGGGTTTTCTTTTCTAGCTTGACCCAACTTAGGGTTTTGGTCATCTTTTCCTTGGTTAGAATTGGAAGTCTTATGATATGATGGATCATTTTCTTTGTTATTACAATAGGTTTCTCCAACCACAATTGACCATTATGCACACAATTGAGGATAAATCTTATTTAATTTTAAAGTCTCATGGTATGTGCCAAAGGTGAGTCAAACCCTTTGTTCAAAGTTTTGATGCTCTAGTTTTAACACACCATTCATACATAGCTTCTCCAAGGTTTCATCCATTTCCAGGGTTCCAATATCTTGAAAATCACATCAAAAATGTGATCAAATATCATTAAGTGTACCTTAGATGGAATTTACAACTGTGCTCCACTTGGATCTAGGGTTTTTATGACAACCATACATGGTTTGAAGTTTGGTGCCTTCCATTCCATGCCTCAAACTAACATCTCTGACCCTTTCTTAGTTTTTATGCTAGAGGATGCCATTTTCTTGGTAGGATTTTCAAAGATATGGAAATCTTCAACAATAATTTTCTTAGATACACTAAAATATCTTTTCATAGATAGCTCTAGAAAATTCATAGTGACAAATGAATTTGACTTTGCCCTTTTATCAAAATTTTCCTTTTGATTGCCATAAATGTATGGTACAATCATTCACTCAAATAATAGACTGTCTTCCACTCAGCCTACACTGAATGCTCAGGAGGAGCATCCATGACTTGATTTCTACATAATAATGAGTTAATCCTGACCTTGCTTGGTAAGTTCTGCAACCTGACCTCACTCGGTAATGACTGGCATCTTCTTGAATACTTGGTGATCCTTTACATTTCAAATGCTGATATGGATATTCATTTTTCTGACTGGAACTAATATGAGATGTTTTCTTTAGAATCCTAGTTCTAGTTCTCCTTGTGAGAGATGAAGTAGAAAGTCTTGAGTCACCCAATTCTTGAGTGACATTTTCATCATTGTTTAGACTTGCACTCTCAGAAGATTTTAGAATCCATTGTTGTATCATGTACTTCTTAATATTATCAACTTTTGCTTTCTTTTCATCTTCAATTCTTCTAGTATTCATATAGTTCTTCACAAGATGACCAAGTTTTGTACAAATAAAACATCTTCTCGTGGTGTCCCTTATCCTCATGTAATTTTTTACATAATTCATTCCAATGTGTCCAAATTCTCCATAGTAATGACATCTACACCAAATGTTATAATCCCAACCAAATATAGCTTTTACAATCTATTATTCTAGGTTCAATATCTTAGTTTTGCACTCTAAATATGTGTGATCATGCTTCTTACATTTGTGACATTTTCCTTCAAACTTAGGTTTCTCTCTACACTCATTAGCTCTATGACCATACTTATTACAATTGTAGCATTTCCATTGAATTTAACCTTCCCATTGCTCCAACATTTGTTTGATGTATGACCTATCTTACCACAGTGACTATAGGTAGGTCTTTGATTCTTTTGAGTTCCTTTCTTGGATGATTCACCTTCTTCTATATATCCAATTCTTACTTTTCCTTTTTGTCTATATTGGATTCACTCATTTAGTTGATCCATGTCTGCTTGATATTTAATCATCCTCTCATTTATTTTCTTTTGATTGTTTAGATTATTATGCAATCTTTCATTTTGTAATTTTTGATTCATGATTTCTTCATTTGCATTGGTGAGCTCATTAATGATGTTTTCCTACTGAAGGGATAGGTGCTAAATTTCATTATTATCTCCTTCTATCTCTTCATTTATGTTATTTTTCTCTTCCATGACTTCACATATTCTTACTGACTGCATTTCTTTCTCTCTTCTCATCTTTCTTAGTTCTTTTTGAAGTGTAGTATTCTTTTTCAAAAGTTCTTTGATTTCCCCTTTTAGCTTCATCTAAATTGTTTTTTGAATGGATGTCTTCAATTCTTTCTTTGATGTAGAGTTGGTCATTCATCTAGATTTCAAGATCTTTTATTCTTTTTGAGGATTGAGATAGTTTCTCTTTTGCTTTCTTGAGTTTTCCAATAGCCAATTCCAAATCCATCTTTTCATTGTCAATAGCCTTGTCAAGTCTAAATACCTCCATAGCCTCTAATCTTTGCTCAAGTTGTTAAACTTCTTTCCTAAGAACCAAAAAGCTCTAATACCTATATATATGTATGATAGGCTAAGTTACTAAGATGGGAGGGGTGAATCAGTTACCTATAAAACTTAATCCTTCATCTCACCAATTAATTCTTCATGTGAATTTTGATTTACTTGCATGCATGAAAAACTAAAAGCATTAAAACATTCGTAATTGACACACAATATGGTGATCCAGAAACCTTCCAAATAGAAAGTAAAATGGGGGTGGGGATGATACCCACAAGATTTAGTACTACAATATAAATTTGGCCTATTGAGGCTTATAATGATCACTTCTGATGGTCTTCCCTATTGGAAGCAATAAGGGCTACTAGGCCCACCTTGCAAAAGGAATTACAAACATACAATAAAGTATATACTTAGTGAAGAGGTTTAAAAAAGACTTTTAAGTCTACCTCATGAAAGGATTTAATTGATACACCTATTAAGATGGAATAATGGCTAATCTCTGATCTGTAACTTGGTTTGCTGAGTGAGATACATTTGAGTGTTATGATCACCTTCCTGTTATAGATAAATCTTTGTTGCTCCTTATACTACTATAGCCTTTGTATTTTGCATTTTTTTTTCTTTTCTAGTTACATTTCATATATACTTCTTATTGGATGTGATACATTACATTACATATATACCAATCCAATTTATAATTCAATAAATTTGGCTACAATAGAAGTTTCCAAAAAATACACAAAGTTGGCCAAATTGTAGGAACTCGGGTTCTGAGGACTAGCTCATTGAGGTTCTGATACTTGGCATCCACTACCAGTGCTTGACATCATCATGCATTTGGTAGATGTAGAAGCTTAGTTCATACTGATCACTTCTAAGTAGTCTAAACTTAGTCTGCACTGGTGACTCGATGAAAACCACAAAAATCAACATATAAAATAAATCACTTGATTCATACTACATAGCTCAGTCAATGCTATCATTACAAGCTCGATATAAACTAAATCATGTAGTTGAAACTAAGTGGCTCAATCAACACTAGATTTACAACACTATAACTGCAAAGTTGGTAAGCATTGCACAACTCGGTTTGCACTAAGGAACTCAGCAAACTTTATGAAGCTTGGTTTACATTACTAATCACCATCATAGTAGAAACTACTCAGCACAAACTAAATATTGTTCCTTGTACTCAGTAGCATTTTTTAGAACTAATATGCCTTTCATAGTTTTAGAAAAATAAGTGTTAGTGTGTAATACATGTCTAATTTACTGCTCTTTACCCTTAGCTTGAGGATATGCTATGATGATGTGTTATAGTGACTTGTGTAGAAAAGTTGTTGGAGGTGGTTCTCTACATTCTTTCTTAAATTTTTAAATGGGTTATTGTCCATTATTTTGTATCTTTCAAAAGAGAAAGGTGGGTCAATATGAAGTCCTTGTATTGACTTGATTCATGACATGCCTATGAATGTTAAACCCTAACATTTTATTTTTCCAATATCAATTGTTTCTTTGTGGAGTGTGAGGCCTTGCAATTTATGAATTGCAATAGCCCATGCCATAGTGATTGTTATTTTCCTTTGGTTGCATAGTATAGTTGGTGTTATTGGAAAACATTTCGGATCATGTGGATTCCACACTAGACAAGTATAGTTGTCAACCCTTGCTATAATGTACATAGGAATGTCAAGCAGTTTGGAGTCAGGACTGTATACAATTTCAATAATGCTACCAAGTGCTTCATTAATGAGTCTTGCTTGTGCCCATATGTTGACTATGAGCATTATGCGTTCACCCTTATACAAGAGCACATTTTTTGGGAAGTTGTTCTTCATTAGAGTGTTCTTTTCAATCACTATAGATATTGATTGTGGTGCTCATGACAATTGGTTGGTTGAGTTGTTTTAACATTATTCTGTTGTGTGAAGTTATGATGTCATTTGTGGCAAAAATTTTGGTTGAATTATCAAATTCTTTGCTTTCTTTAGATGGTAGGAAATGTTTGCATCATATCATCAATAGATCCCAATCTTTTTGTATGGGTTCAACATTACGTATATTGCTCAATGATTGTTTGAAGTGCAATTCTATTGGCCCTTCACCTTGTTTGCAGAATATGTTGACAATGTCACAATTATTGTGAAATCTCTACAAATTGCAAGAGTATCCATTTGTGTTGCATAAAGAGGTTTGTCTAATACTGGAGGTAGTTATTAAAGTTCTCTAGTTAGGATGATGGATCTCCCTCCAAAGTGAGTAGATTGTTCAGTGGGAAATGCCTTGCATAGACTTGTATCAATCTTTAGAAGTAGCTTAGGGCCTATGAAGCTCATCTCATCAATAAGGATGTACTTGATATACTACATGCCTTCTTCAAATGTTGTTAGTTCTTATCCATTGAGTGGGTGCATGTATTTGAACAAAATTTTGAGTATTGAATGTATTGTTGTTGCACATATGTTAACTACAACCACTCCTGTTGGTGCAAGTATCAAGATTTGGGGGCATTGTGTCTGAATGTTATCAATAATTAAACGATGTATACATTTAATTATGTGCATTTTTCTAGTTCTATGTATACCTTGGATTACTATGCATACTAAGTAGAGGAGGTGGCCTTTGTTGTGCTCTTTAAAAATGTTGAGGTCCTTCTCTTGGTCACTTGATAATGTATGATTAGGTGCATTGTGTCATGTAGGCACTACTATAGACTCGTAATATTTGTTGGTGAATATAAAGTTTGATGCAGAGTCATGTAAATTAGGTGGTATAGTATGTTTAGCCAAATTTTAATTCTTATCAAATTTGTATCTCCCAAGCATTTGAATATTGTCAAGATCATTATAATTTGTATGGCCCAAATGTGAGAGTAGTTTCCATTCCTGAATCTCTATGTTATCTAATGAAGTTATCTCATTTTTGTTGGTGTCTTGGTCATCTATTATAGAGGTGGCTCCTATGTTGTGAGCTACATGAAAAATGATGTAGCCTTTTGAATTGAGTTGGCACCAGGTTGCAGCAATTGCATCTGTTGTAAGTCCAATATATTTTTCAATATTGTGAAAGTCCTTATACACTAGCAACTCAGTGTAGAAAATAGTTTCAAAATGTTCAAAGTCTCTATCTGGAACTTTTTAAAATTTGAGGTAATAGCGATATCTTTTCTTACTTTCCATTTGTCCCCATGTCATTGTGTTGTGTATGAGAATGTCCTGGCTGATTTGATTAATGTTATTGCTTCCATTCATTGAGGTTGGTTTATATATGTCTATAAGTAATTTCTTTGTATGTGTGTACCATTTTCTTCTCATGTAAACTAGTGTAGTATATTTCTACCTACATTTAGGTTAATAAATGGTTTTTTGCACATGACCAAGGGCAATTTTTGTAGCATATGACAAGTTTCTTGAGCACTTATATCTCATTCTACTAAAAGTTCCATCATAAACTTTCAATACTCTTTGACGGCTACTTCTTCTACCTAATTTATGGTGGATATTTTGGTTAGCATTTCTTTCTAGGTCTCTGATGTTTTTTCTACTTTTACTACATATTTTTCTATATACTTGAGTACCTGGTCATGTGATGTTACCACTTAGCAATCAATGTTTTCTCTCCATATGAGAGCATTTTGGGGTTGTGTACATTGAGTTTTTCATCCTTTTTTGCATGTTCATATTTATTTTTACCTTCTTCATCACACATTAACATTGAGTAGGGTTGTTCCATCCAAGGTGCTTTGTATCGGTACTCCATTGTTTGGCCCTTTTTTTTGCAAGCATGTTCCCTCCCTACATTTTATGTGTCTTTATACTCAATTGAGAATTTCTATGTAATTTGTAAAGCCATTTATTGTAAATATGGCAGTGGTGTCTAGTAGACATGGATCATCATTAGGAGACCAATTTATTGTATTGCTCTTTTCTGTTGCTTTATGTAGGTTCCATGCAATGATGTATACATCAAATATTTTTTGTGCTTCCTTTATGGCAACACTATTATTCTAATCAATATTTATCATATTCAGGGTATTGTTCATCCAAATGAACCCATGGATGTGTGTTGTACCTTGGCTTTTCCATTCATATCTATACCAATATTCCTTTGCCTCAAAGTGATTTTCAATCACTTCCTCATGGAATATTGTAATGCACTGGTGTGGGTACAATGACATTAGCTGGGGGTCGTTGATCACATTCTCTAAGATTTGTTGTCCTAATTGTTGATGCATTCCACTATCACTTTAGAGACTCTTTTGTAGGTCTAGCCATTTTGTATTAGCAACACGAAGTGTGAAGAAGAGAGTAGGCACACCTAGTTGACAAAGTAGCAAATCTTGGATTTCTTCCAAATCTTTGGTCATGAAATTTGAGTGAGTTCACTATATATTCATATATCTTGCCTTCTTTTAGACATGGTTTTAGTTGGAGTACCACACCATTTGGGAACAATGTCGAGAATGCCATATTGAGTAGTCCTTTTGTGTCATATTTATTGATGAGTGATGATGCTATGGTAGGCCAATCAATTGTTTCACCATTTTTGTTTGTGAGATCTAACATTTCTTTTATAAAATCTAGCTTGCACTTTTGATTATATAGTGTTGAAATAAAGCATGATGTATTAGCTGGGGCATCATTTGTGGGTTCTCCTTCACTTTATGCTTATGTCTCATCATTTTTTAAGTCATTAGTTGTTCTGATCATATGAGGGGTGTTTGACACATTGGTTCTTCTCTCAAGAAGTTGTCCTCAGTGGTTAATATTGATAATTACATCTTGGTATAGTGGATCATTTTTTATTTTTTATTCCAACATTGCTTAGACATGATACTAGCTTACACAACACTCATAGGAGTGCCCTTTTCCATCAGACCTTTGGACTATGATGACATCTAAATCTTGGATTTTGTGGGTGGCTCTTTTGCTATGTTGCTAATATCTTGGGGGAAATTTATCGTATGGCCATGATACTTATATTGCCCTCTAGTAGCATGTGTAACCAAAAAGATTGGGTTGACCCTAGCAATGAGCATTTCTTCTACTTGGGTCAAACTTTCTAAACCAACTAGCTTCTCTCTTGGATCCATGTTATTTAGTTGTGTAAACCGGTGTGTACCACTTTTTCTTTGGCATTTTGTGCATGTGACTATTGAGCTTCTAGAGTGGATAGCCATACCTGGGTATGATTCTTTTTAGATGGTACATATTTTCAAGGTACCCAAAGCATCTACTCTACATTAGAATCTTTGTAGTGCATCTTTAAACTTAGGATTTTTGGTAAAGATGTTTGATGGGTTTTGTTCACTTTGGCAGCCATATTGATGTATTGACCTTTGTTGTTGTTTGAGTATTTTAAGTGCACATATTTCTTCTTTATGTCATACATAGTATTCTCTACTCTGTACTCTACATTGTTGTCTCTTGAGGTCAATGTTGTCTTGTGGATCCATTCTATCAATTGCATGCAAAATTTTGGATGAAACATTATTACTATAGTATTAAAGGTATTGTTCAATTTCAACATACATAATTATAAGAAGGTATGATAATTTTCAACAATAATATAGGTGAGTTTCAGTTAATAGTGAACTCTATTAGGAAAGAGAGATAAAATTTCTGATTTGAGAATAGCATGTATATCTAATTCGTATATCATGAGTATTATCCATTCAATAGTTGGAGTGTGAAATGATAGGAAGTTGTATATGCTTTAACTATAGCTTCAAGACTATATATTACTATGACACCCACAATGTTAGTAACATGTGTTACAGATATTTTTATAAATCACTTTTGTTCTATTACCATGTGAGGTGCTTTGTTCTCTTGGTAGCATATATGGTCATTATCTTATGATAGTGTAATACAAGAATTAGGTTATTATAATAGACTATTCAGATAGGTTCATTCAATAGGAAAATGTATTAATGTAACATGAGCAGTGTAGCTATCACTTATGTAGACATTATCTTATGATAGAGTAGTACAATAGTTAGGTTATTATAGCGGAGTGATTGTATAGTTACATTAACATTTGATGTTTGAGTAGTGAAGTAGCTACATAAACATCATCTTACAACAAGAATAAGGTAGTGGAATTATTAGAAACATTACATTTTCACAAGGTATTACAATAATTGCATATGCAATTTTTTCTTTAGCACATTGTATAACAAAGCCAATTAATCTATAAGTTGAGCCCAGCATATGGCATAAATCAGTATATAAATTGGTATAATTTCTCTTTAGAACCTATTAAGTTGATCATTCTACAAAACAAGGTTGGAGTAGTTGGCATGGTGCTCAACTTAGGGTTGTACAAATTATTTTAATATTGGGTATATCTCATCAAACCAATAAACATGCTCAAACCTATGACATTGTAGACCCAAGATGCTCGACGTCGAATGTAATATTTGGGAAAAGAGACAATCTGTCTATGTCCATGTTAATATTTTCTCTATGGTGATCATTCGTATCGTCTCTTTGATTGGTAGGGATAAGTAGACTCATTGTGGGCCCCACCCTTGTAATACTTGTCAAGTCCACATTGTGTTCGAAGCAAAGCCAAATAGCATCCTAAATATATCACTATGGTAGTGCAAACTATTGAATCTTGAAGTATTGATTTGGGGTCTATGTAACATCTATTCTATCCAGATTTTACCAGTTACAACTAGTAAATAACCATACTCTAACTCACTTGTTATGAATGCTGATTGGAACCATATCTCACTTTGAAGGTGATGTATGTTCATTAGATTATAGGTACTATAGGTAAGAAAATCTATAAACATATGGTCTAAATTGCATTTCAGTGGTAGTCGATATGTAATCAAATGCCTTTGTGCCAATCCTTGTTGTTCGAGCGTAGAGGTATATCTTTCTTCACTATAAGTACTATATGGATCTATGTGTTAGATAGAATTAGTTGTCATAGTATTCCTACGTCACAATATGTCTAGATAACATGTCAACAATATTATTTTATTTGATATTATGTACACATACAATCAACTTGAGTAATCACTTTTTTCTATAAACAATAAGCCAATTAATAATTTACAAACATAATCAAATTCATTTCATGAAAGTAATGAAGGTAATTTCCAAGTATTCATCATAGTTCAAGAAATGGAAAGCATCAAACATAAATTTAGTCTATAGATAATAGTATCTAGTAGCACAAATCCTTAATTTTTTATGGTGAGTTTTGAAGATGCAGATAACTTTGCTTACAAGCGGCTTTTAAAGGACACAAAGCTATGGTTGTTGTAGCAACTCCATTGCTATTCATAATTACACAAACCTTGATGTTCTATCATGGATAGTATGTATTTATATTCTTTATAAGTGTAATTACATTTGGAATGTCTTCAAGCAATCATGGCAGTGTGAGGCCAAAGTGGTCTTTTCATGTTCATGGGTATCTGGATGCTCTTTAGCTACACTTCCTATATTTTTTTTTGTAGTAGTAGCTTCAGTGACATTTTGATTATATCATGGGTTTTATATATCAATTCTACTGCAAGAATTATTATCCACCTTCACATTGACACAATATGAGAATAACAACATTAGATTTTTCATGGTGCTAAGTGTGAGAGGCAAGCATACTATTTGTATAATTTATCTTGTCTTACTGGGTTATATTTGTTGTAGAGAAGGTGTATTCTGATAGTTGTATTATTGAGCTCACCGTGATTTCTCCAAGAGCAATTTAATCACTATACTTTGTAGGCAATAAAGTTTGGTGCACATGTGTACCATCTAAAATGTCTAAGGTATAATGTTCCACCTCGATTAGGCCTTGTCAAAGTTTACTAGTTGAAAATACTTGCACAATAGGTGATGTAATTCTGTGTCCAACAATCAATTGATCTATGGCATATGGTGTCAGCATGTCCATAATGCATTGTTCTTTGGTTTCCTTGGTTGCTCTGAAATGTGGCATAGATATCAACACATAGTTACGCTTATGGTAGAAACCACTCTGATTATGAAATCATGATGAATATAGTATATAGTATGCTACAACAATTTATATTCATGTGGATCAAGATAGCTTTGTCTATGTTAGAAGTATGTCATTTAGAAAGGCAAAGACTATTTTTGATATTGTACATTGGTGTCCTATGAACATATATACCTATTTTTGAATTAGTGCTGACAACAAAAAAATGAGGTGCAACAATGTGATGTAGACTATTGTAGTAAAGAGAATATCAAGCTTTAGATGGAGGTTTCTATAGTGCGAATCTATGCTCTCATGTTAGCAATCATTCAAATCTCATTACTTGACAAAAGAAATGCAAAAGGGAACTATCACTTGAATAGTTATAGCAAAGAAGAATTACAATGCCAAGATGGAACATATTTCTAAATTAACAAGTTACTCAGTTTCTCTTAGTTTCGATGGTCCAAGTGAAAATAAGTATATTGTCATAGTCCACATCCAAAAACATGAAAAATTAGAGTGAAAACTTTCTTTTTATGTTAGCTACTAAAGGAATCAACATTTAAGACAATAAGGTATAAAAGTCATTACTCTTGTTTGATAGATTTTACAATACCAAAAATTGGGTACATGTGTTAACTTCAAGGTGAGCATGACTCAAATGCAATAAAATGAGCTCAACCTATGCATGAAATTTATACTAAACTAATGAATAACTACCTAAAATTTGTTTTTAGAGATGTGATTGCAAGATCCTAACTAATAGATATATAAGCCACACTTAATGTATTTTTGGAAAGTAAAAGAAGATTATAAAGGAAAGATCAATCTTATATTTTATCTTCATTTTGTGAATCTAACCCAACTTTCCTCATAGAGTAATTCAGTTATACATCTTCTCACATGGATTAAGAAGGAAGCATACTTTTTTTTGCATGCATTAAGAAGGAAGCATATGAGGAATTATGCAAGGACTTTGATTAGCTGGCCCAAGATGAGAACAACAAAAGGAAAATTAGGCCACCATCCACACCATAGAGAAAAAGTAGGAAGCACACAAGTAATTGCTAAACCATATACAACAATATCACTATGCCTTGGTACATGCAAAGTACACAACCAATCCGTATATGGAATTAGTGGAAGCCAAAAATACCACCAAGAAGTTTATGAGTATGAGTATTTACCAAAGTTCAAGCCAACAACTTAAGTATGGAATCATTTTCCAAACAAAATCATTTACACACAATAGAAGCTTAATATAACATAGCTATACATTATTGTTCTTAGACCTGATTGACATTTTTTATGTATTTACATACCTTCCTATATGGCATATGGTTGTTTAAAGGATTCGTAGGTACAAGATGAAAAAAAATTGTTTATACATTTCTTGTAGATTTGTAGAGGGTTGGTTTTGACTACATTTGTACAATTGTACTCACAATTATCTATAATTATGTTCATAGGCCATCAAATATGTGGGTGCTAGCATTTTGGGGTATAGTATTCTAGCCATGATTAGGTAGCCATTTACTATTTACATAATAGTTAAATTCTTATTTCCATATTTTGGAGACATCCATGTCATACAACTTGGCATATACAATTTGACATGATGACTTATTGAAGGCATCTGCCACATTGCACATTGCCTCTTCTGTGTCTACGGTATATTCCATCCTTTCAATGCTAATGGTGGTAGTGGTCTCCATTATGGTGGACATGTGCCTTATATACTACACAATTTCTTCACAATATCCCACAATGTTGCAGTAGACTTCATCTATTTCATGGTTGCTCTTTGGATATTTTTGTACAAGTGTAGAGTCCAACTCCAATTCTGCATCGTTATTGTTTGCTTGCACCATGTTGTCCCTCTCTAGACTAGTGTTGGAGATTGTGATGACATCATCTCCATCTTCTGATGCCATTACATAGTTAAATAATTACACATACAAAAGCAGATTAGGCCACTAAATGTAGTTCAATGTTTGAGGAAAAAATATTTACTGAGATGTTTTACTATCAAAAATCTCCGAAGACATACTCTAGAAAACCAAATGTTGACCATAAAAGCTTATTGTATTCATCCCTTTTAACCAACATGATTTATTTTCATGATATATTGTGTAGATGTGACAAGGAGCCTAAACAAAAGGGTAAGGGTTCCAACATACGACATGCAAGGTCCTTTTTTTGTAGAACATAGCTCTCTCTTATTTTTTCCCTAGAACATGAGTTCATAAATGAAGTAGTCAACAATAGAAGTTGTAGAAGAGAATACTAGTGTGAGATGATAGAAGCCTTTAAAAGATGAGCAAAGGAGTGCGATGGTCAATTGTCACCTAAAGCTAGCTAGCCAATAGTATAGTGTTGTTGCAAACTAGGTGCAGTCACCATGTTTCAATCCAAGAGATAACTCTATGGAGGTGAAGGCACAATATAATTCATTCATGAAATGATGATTGAGAGAGAGAGAGAGAGAGAGAGAGAGAGAGAGAGAGAGAGAGAGAGAGAGAGAGAAATAATAACTTGGAGATAAGAAATTTCAACAAATAGGATGATTGTAGAGGGGGGGAAAATTGGTCCTCTAATGATTGCAAAATGCCTAGTGTGGAGGGAGACAAATTTGTGACTGTTTTCAAAATTGTAGGTCAAGTGAAGACCTATTGTTTCCTATAGAACATGGGCATGATTGGGAAACATGGAGAAATAGACAAAAACTACTTTCTATAGAGTGCAATCCCATGATAGAACTCAATTTAACATTTTGGGCATTTGGTGTTGCCTAATTTAGAACATCAAATGAAAGTACTAAAATTTGAGTGATAGATTCTACATTTCTATATAATGAAGTTGTTAGATCAAATTAACACAAAGAGAATGTAGTATAGTAAAGATAAATTTTCTTGAACATCCTTGGGATAGTTGAGGAATGTCATGACATCTTTGGCCACCCTAGGAGTTTCCCAAAACTATGCAACATTTCTAGGACATTTTTGGGATGGCACTAAGAAAATTCTACAAGTCTTCTTGCAAGTATTATCCAAATATCTTGTTCTCCTTTAATCACTAATCTAAAATTCATAATATTTAGTAAAGGTCATATCTTGACATTTGACAGGACTTAAGCACATGTATTTAGCATGATATCTTGCCAATTATTTTGTAGATTCTTTGAACAACTTAAATAATGGTACTCAATCCATAACTTCTTATTTTCATGACACCATGTCACCAAACTCTCATAGAGTGATAGGAAGGTGGTTCTAATGCCATTAAAAATATGCCATTGTAGTAAACAGTGCAAACCTAACAATTAATTCTATAGTAGGATCATAAACTCCTAACAACATACCAAGATAAATTTATAAGTGATTAGATCTTATGGTTCACAAATAGTGTAACCTACATAACCATAATTAATGAAAATTTACTATATAAGATATGCAACATGATTCTATATAGTTTCTCTATACATGTCATGTGTTGCATTTTTTATCACAACCAAGATGGTCGACAATAAGTTGTAGGTTTGTGTTTTAAGGTGTAAGCATCAATAGATGTGTAGGGTAAGATAGGCTATGAATCTTGATAGCCTAGTCTTTGAATAATTTGATATAAATAATATATGATGTATGAGACTTTATTTATCCTTTTTCTTGGGCTGACTTGTTTTGTTGTTTCTTATAAAGGGAGAAGAAAATTCTAATTGAAGGCATCATGGAATTAGTTATTTGATCCTTGCTTGGAATGCACCTAGGTTGAGATGGAAACCTCAATGCTAGACATCATAGGTAGAATGAAACTCTACCTGAACAACTATTTATTAATCATAATTGACTAAGGCAAAAACATTCTATCTATTTGCAGAAATGGAAAAGGTTCAAGGCACTCACCTTTATTGATTTTAGACAATAGACAATGGCAACTTAGGAGTGGACCTGTATGTGCTGAATTTCTAACCTATAATCTATTTGCTATAGGTTGTATTTGAATAAAGCTCCATTTCTACATTTTTATGAGACTTCTACTTTAAGAGTTTTGAATTGTATGAACTGATATACCATTTCACGCTCCCCTCCATTTTTTGCAATAGTAACATATTATTGAAATCACAAAACTGAAAACTATGAAAAAATATGCTAGTCAAAATACAAGAGATAAAATTAAATTTTTTTGACATATGGAATCTTCTAATCTATCTAATGAATATTGAAATTGAATAGCCCCTAACAAAACAAGATTTATATAGGATAGATAGTAATGTATGAAAAATATTTTTTAAAAATAAAAAATAAAAAATATGTATTAATTCTTAAATTTATCAAATAAATGTTGTATACTGGCAATGCCTCTAAAAACAAGATAGGTAAATTGTCTGACATCAACAGTTGGCTTCACACAATTATGAATGATCTATTTTTGGAGTTAGATCTATAGTCATATGCATTAATTCGATTATAAATTTGTTTATCACAATTAACAACACTAATTTAATGCCAAACACGTTAACTTACCAGAAAACAACATTAGAAACATATCTTAAGTCACAATAGTTAGTTGGCAAAGAAATGTTAATATTAGTAGTGTCATTTGTTGGACTGAGGGCAAGCACAATAAAAGTAATTGAGATCAATGAACAGTAGACCTCTGAAAATCAAAGAGAGATTATATATGGTGTTAGAGATATCTATTCATTCTCTTGAATACAATGGTAATCATGCTAAATGAAGCTCTCAAGGGGCTTGGGGGCATAGAATTGTGTCTCCAGAATACATCCCCATAGTAGGCTAAAGTTATGTAACTTCTAAAGTTTAATGGGTGATGGACCATTTATAATAATCAAAGATGATTTCTTGAAATCTATTTTATGAAAATAGGCTCTTGGAATTCCACTACTAGTGATATAAAAGTTGATAAAATTGATTTGAAAATTAATTGCTTACATGAAAGCTCTGTCAAAGAATTTCCCTCCTTGGCCCATTTCCTCCTATTTAGGCCCATCTCCACTTCCTTTATTTTCTGATGGGTGGGCAGAGGCACACAAGAAAATATGAACGCAATGTGTTGCAGTATAATAAAAATTAATTGCATTCAATTACACTTTGATTGATTCAAAATGGATACAGAAATCTCCCTTTTATAGGCAAGTTTGTAATCTCTAGAAATTTCTAACATTTTCCGACAAGACACTTATCTACAGAATTTTGGAAACTATTATAGCCAACACAACCTAAACCTAAACTCCTAGAAACATTTAATGATAAATTGGAGTAGAAATTAATATTTCTAACACTCCCCTCTAATTTCTACTATCAACTATTATAAAGCTTCTTTAATATATACAACTCTGAGAGCCTCCTTCAAAATTTCAAATTGTACTTATGGTAAGGCCTTGGTGAAGATATCTACAAGTTGCTCCTCTAATTTGTAATGTTGTAGATTAATTTATTTGCTATTAACCAGCTCTCTAATGAAGTGATACCTTGTGTCAATGTCCTTTGTCCTCTTGTGAAACACATGGTTCTTTGAAAGTGCAATAGCAGACTTGTTATCACAATAGATTGTAGTAGGTCCATCTTGAGCTTGCATTAAGTCTTTCAAAATCCTTCACATCCATATTGCTTGACATGCTTCTGTTGTCCCTGCTACATACTCTACTTCAACTGATGAGAGAGTTACTATAGGTTGCTTCTTTGATGCCCAAGCTACAACACCTATCCCAAGATGAAATGCATATCCAGATGTACTCCTTCTATCCTCAGTATTCCCTGCAAAATCACTATCTGTATATCCAACTAACTGAAAATCATCTGAAGTAGAATATAAAATGCCATGATTCATAGTTCCTACAATATATCTAAAAATCATTTTTCCTGACTGCCAATGTGAGTTCTTTGGTGAATCCATGAATCTAGAGATTAAAATCACTCCATACATAATATTAGGTCTAGTAGTAGTGAGATACATCAAACTACCAACCAATTTTATAAATATAGTTGAATCAAAACCCTTCTCAGTATCTTCTCTATTTAATTTGGTGCCTACTGCCATAGGTGTAGAAACTAGACAGCAATTTATCAATCTAAATCTTTTCAAAATATCTTTTGCATATTTACTTTGGCAAATAAAAATTACTTTATCATTTTGATTAACTTCAATGCCAAGAAAATATTTCATCAATCCTAGATCTGTCGTTTCAAATTCCCTTTCCATTGCTGATTTAAACATTTCAATACATAAATTACTTGTGAAGATCAAATCATCAACATATAAACAAACAATCAAAATTTGACCTTGTTCATTGACCTTGATATATAATGTAGGTTCACTGGTGCTTCTCTTGAATCCATTCTTCATCATGTATGAATCTATTCTACTGTACCAAGCTCTTGGAGCTTTCTTTAGTCCATTAAGTCCCTTCTTCAACTTATAAACTTTGTCTTCATGTCCTCTTATTTCATATCCTAGTGGTTGCTGCACATAGACTTCTTCATCCAAATATCCATTCAAAAATGCAAATTTAACATCCATTTGGTAAACCATCCATTTGTTTTTATCTGCAATAGCTAATACTATTCTAATAGTATCAAGCCTTGCTATAGGTACAAATGTCTCATTATAGTCAACCCCATATTCTTGTGAAAATCCCTTAACAACTAACCTTGCCTTATATTTGTTTACATCTCCATTAGCTTTAAACTTAGTCTTATAAACCAATTTTACACCAACACAATCTTTGTTCTTAGGAAAATCAACTAATTCCCATGTATCATTTCTCTTAATTGATTCTATTTCATCATTCATTGCATTAATTCAACGTTCTTCCTTAATTGCATCTTCAAAAAATATAGTTACTTGAGTAAATAAAGAAAAAATTGATTGCAAATATAATTTACTTCTTTGATCATAAATCTCACTCAACCTTCTAGTTTTCTTGCTTGATCTTAGTTGTGCAAGTATAGGGTTTTAATTATTACTTATTTGTGAATTCGAAGATTCTCCATGCTCAACTTCATTTTCTAAGTGATCTCGTTGTGGACATTGTGGTGGAGTTCCTTCTTGGTCACTTGGTTGATCCTCTTAATCTTCATGATCCTTTTTATCCTTCTCATCATATGATATTGTTCCAACACTTGTAACATTTGTATCTATATTTCCATCCCAAGATTCATCCTCTTTAAATATAACATCCCTACCCACAATGACTTTTATGGTGATAGGATTAAACAACCTATATGCCTTAGATTGCTCATCATAGCCAAAAAAAATGCATTTCTCACTCTTATCATCTAACTTACTTCTAGTTTTTTTAGGAACATGTGCATATGAAATATAGCCAAATACTTTGAGATGAGAAACACTATGAATCTTACCACTCCATGCTTGTTGTGGAATCATGTCCCTCACAATATTTGTTGGGCTCCTATTTAAAATATAAAAAGCACAAGAAATTGCCTCAACCCAATACTTATTAGGAAGATTTTTACCTTTCAACATGCTCCTTGCCATCTCCATTATTGTCCTATTTTTTCTCTTTGCAACAACATTTTTCTGTGGTGTGTAATTGGTAGTAAATTGATTTTTGATTCCATGATCTTTGCAATAATCTAAAAACTCATTTGACTTATACTCTCCTACTCTATCAGATCTCAATACCTTGATAGATAAACCACTTTGTTTCTCAACAAAAGTCCTAAATTCTTTAAATTTGCGAAAAGTTTCAAATTTGTATTTAAGAAAGTAAACCCATGTCTTTCTAGTAAAGTCATCAATAAATGTTAAGAAATAAATCCCCCCCCCACCATGATGGCATTTTCATTGGACCACATCTATCTGAATGCACAATTTCTAAAGGTACCCTTGCTCTATATGACATCCCTTTTGGGAAACTCTCTCTATGACGTTTGGCCAAAATACAACATTCACATGGACTTAATGATGCTTCAATTGAGGGTAAGCCTCTTACCATTTCCTTTCTTTGCAATAAAGATAATCCTTTAAGATTTAGATGACCATACCTCAAGTGCCATATCCATGTGTGATCTTGACTTTCTGCCTTGAAACTTGCTGCAACTTCATTAGACATATTACTCTTCATCCGAAGTGGAAACATTTTGTTATTTGTCATTTCTAGTCTTGCAGTCACCATGTTAGTAGGAGGTATATCAAATATAGTGCACAAATTTTTCTCAAAAATAACTCTATAACCTTTTTGACTAAGTTTCCCACACTTATAAGATTATATTTCAAACCAAGTACAAAGTATACATCAGAAATAGATTTCTTACCATGCTTTTTTATAACATTGATTGTGCATTTTCCACTCACTTCCACTATCTCATTATTTCTCAACTTCACTTTAGATTTAATTGATCTATCCAAACTTTCAAAAAAAAATTCATTTCTTGTCATATGATTGCTGCAACCACTATCTAAAAACCAAAAATAATTTGTGCTCTCTTGAGCTACATTGCAAGTAATGAACAATGACTCAGAACTACTCTTAGAAAAATTTGCATTTTGTTTACTCATATCATCTTGTTTCTTTTTATACTCATTTGCAAAATGTCCAAACTTCTTTAGTAATAACATTGAATATTTGATTTATCATACCTTTGTGATGTTTGGTTGTTATAACTTCCCCTTGAATAAGAGTATTGATTCTTCTTCCTCCTGAATTTGGACTCCTTTCTTCTTTTTGAAAATAATTTCTGCCTCTTCCTCTTCCTCTAAATCCAACATTTCCTCTTCCTCTGCCTCTGGAAAATGTCATTTGTGTTTTAAATGCATTCTCTAGTGAATTACCATTATGCTTGTTCAACCTATCTTAATGATCATACAAGGATCCAAACACCTCATCTATAGACAATGTTGTTAAATCCCTAGATTCTTCAATTGCAACCACAACATTATCAAATTTAGGAGGAAATCTTCTTAAAATCTTTTCTACAACTTTCTAGTCAGAAATCTCATCAACCTTCATCCTTACTTGATTAGCCACATTCATAACATGATTTGAAAATTGCTCTATAGTGTTAGAATCCTTCATTTGTAAATTTTCAAATTCTCTTCTAAGTGCTTGCAACTTAACAATATTTACCTTCATCCTTACTTGATTAGCCACATTCATAACATGATTTGAAAATTGCTCTATAGAGTTAGAATCCTTCATTTGTAAATTTTCAAATTCTCTTCTAAGTGCTTGCAACCTAACAATCTTTACCTTACTTGTACCTTGATATGTAGTCTCAAGAATGTCCCAAGCTTGCTTGGCTATAGCAACTAGCTTAATTTTTCCAAGAACTGAGTCATCCAGAGCTTGTCCAATAATTTGCAAAGATTTTTTACTTTTTTTCCTATTCTCATCAAACTTTTTCTTTTGGTTAGCATTTAAAGTAGACTAATCTATAGGTTCAGCATAACCAGTTAAGATCATATCTAATAACTCATAGGAATCAAATATAATGTTCATTTTAAAAGCCCAATCATCATAATTCTTTCCAGAGAACATTAGAATTGAAGTCTGAAAACTCCTTGAAGTCATGCCTGATAGAAACTTATAAACAATATTCATAGATATAACAAACCCTAAATAGGGCAATAAGAAACTTACAAATCTCACAATACCTTTCTCTACTATAGTCATCCTTATGCACAATCCTTCAAACACCTCTTCTTAACCAAGCTCTTATACCAATGTGGGTGGGTAGAGGCACACAAGAAAATATGAACGCAATGTGTTGCAGCACAATAAAAATTAATTGTATTCAATTACACTTTAATTGATTCAAAATGGATACACAATACTCCCTTTATAGGAAAGTTTGTAATCTCTAGAAATTTCTAACATTTGCCGACAAGACACTTATCTATAGATTTTTGGAAACTACTACAGCCAACACAACCTAAACCTAAACTTCTAGAAACATTTAATGATAGATAGGAGTAGAAATTAATATTTCTAACATTTTCAAACTCCTCAACTCACATTTAGAGCCATATATTCTTGTACAAAAAGCAATAAAATGTTTTTTCTTTCTTGTGGGGGCAGAAATAAAAATGAATAGGGTTCATATCATGTTGGTGGTGCTAAAATGTGGAAGAAGTCATACGACATGTGAAAACATTCTTTAGGGTTTGATGTTCTAAACGCTGTCAAAATGGTTATACTCCTATAGGCTCTCCTATAGATGATGTGGTGACCAGGGTGTACGAAAATAATGGTACAGTATAGCCTGTTTTAGTCCATTGTGCTTTCAGTGAGTACATGATCCTTTTGAAAGGTGTGTAACTTAAGAAACAAAGAATGAGTCACATTATTTTCGATCTAAGTGCTATATAATTGATCGATCGTGATATAAAAATTCGCAATCATAATGTCGAATATGAAATCTTGGTTTAGTTCTTTATTCTCTATTTTTGTAAATTAAGCGAAGCACCTTCAGACACATTTTTTCCTTTAAATTAAGTGTTAATTGATGGATGAGACAAATTATTTGCAGTCATGATAAAATGTAAGATTCTTCAGTGGAAGTGTAATTTTTGTAAGAAATGAAATTCAAATGAAGATGCTTTTTCATCTGAAGTATGATACCTACATAATGGGTGAGAGAGGCATTTGCACTCTTAACCTAGAAGATGAAATATTAATTAAAAATAATCAAAGGGTGTGATATTGAGTTGAGAGAATGGGGCATCTACATTCTAAAGGCTACCTACAAGGGCATCCATATATGTTGTAGTGTAAAAAATCTTCAGCCAATGGTTGATGCCCTAGTTCTTTAGATAGAGTAGGGCACTAATGTAACTACTAACAAACTTTGTAAATAGAAGACAAGAGAACCATAAACCATTTCAACCAAAACAATATACATTCTCTAAACAAGGAAATACACCAAGTAGAATCGCATAATGGCATAATACCAAAATGGTTGAGCAGAATCATCATTACAGATTACAAGACTTCTCCAACTCATTGTTGTTCACCTCTGCTACTGTCTACCTAGTTACTATAGAAAGCAAAAGAAAACAATCTAGGAAGGGTTATCAAGAAGTAGTAAGCATATTAACAAATTCAAAATCAATGATCAAAGGAAGAATACCTATTTAATTTGTATCATACCAGTGATCCCTTACAAAAATCCCTCATGTGCAAAATTTATAGGAAACCTGGGTGATCAAATTGTGGTGGTTAGAGAGGTGGTGCTCTCCAACAATTGCCCCATCGATGGACTTGTGGCCTTACACTTGGCTACATAGCATCTTAATCTCCCCTAAGGTTCTCTATTATGCATAAAGTAGGATAGTAGCAAGCTAGTTTTGGCAATGAACCTCAGGGTATCCTGACAACCCTCAGGAAATAGGCACGTGAGGAAATTTCGGTGGGCTATCACCCAAGTGAAATCCTATCAACAATAAAAGATGATATGGTTAAAGGTACTTACATATATTTTTTAGTGTCAAACTTGGAAATAATGGTCCCAACAAAGTCGGACGAGCTTCCTTTTGGAAAATAATAAACCTTCAACGTGTTAATTAAGAGCTACATATAGATCTTGCAGATGAATCAAGAAAATTAATCCAATGAAAATGGGCTTGTGTCTTTGTAGAATTTAATATGACCAGAATCTAATAGAGTTAAAAATTATTGAAATCATTCATCCAGGTGCTATAACATTATTCAAGGTTGTTTACTGCCATAATAATTTGTTTAAGGGGGATTTTTAGTTCTCCAAACTATTGGAATCATTAAGAACAATTTTATCAATTAATTCAACCAATCATAATCAACAATTAAAAGTTTTACAAAAATTTTCAATAGTTTAATAAAATTTTCTATTTTGACAATTGTTAAAATTTGCATTTATATATATTCTTATTGGCCAACACAAAAAAATGTAAGGGAGAAAAATCATTTTTCTATTTTAGATAAATAGTACAAAATTACTAATGATCAAATCATTAATTAAAATCATAAAATCTTTGGCTTGTAAATGGGCTTGTTATGTCTAATCATAATTTGAATGGGTAAATGGTATGTTAGATACCACCAGAGGAAGGATGGATTAAAATAAACTTCTATAGGGCTACTAGGTGGAATCTGGGAGTCTTGGGGTGTGGTTTGTATAGCGAGAGATCATAAGGGCAACACTGTCTCCTTCATATCCAAATGACTAAGCAATGGCACAAATAATGTGGTAGAATGTTGTGCGGCAAAAGAGGCTCTAGTTTGAGGAGCTAAACCAGGCATTCAAAGAGTCCATCTTGAAGTGAACTTAGAGATAATCATTAATGGAATAAAGAAAGCAAAGATGGAAGCATAGAAACTCAAAAAATGCATTCAGTAGATTAGAGGACTATTAATGGAATTTGAAGATTTCAAGTTTCCAAATATTTATCAAGAAGAAAATAGGGTGGTGGACAACCTGGCCAATATGGGTGTGAGTACAACTTTGGGGATTTAGAATGAAATATATGAAGACCTTAGACTCCTCTTTTTAGATGGAATAGAGGAAGTTATTATTAAGAGGCCAAAAATAAAAATACAACATCCTTGTTGATCATTTGGAACTTTCATCATGACTCCATCCCCCAATGGCATTCATCAAATTATGGTATGTAGAGATCACAATCTCAAGCATATGCTAGATTGTGATATCATTTTTTGACACCTCGATGTATGCTTTCTTTCAGCATGTCCAAAGTAAGTTAATATATAGAGGAAAGACAGGGTAATACACAAAGTTTTATACAAGGGAGGCAGATATAGAGATGAATTTTGCACTGGTATCAGAGAACTAGATACAAACTTATGAAGGAAAGATTACAGTTCACTGTTTGAAGAATATTTTCATGTTCAATGATCTATATTTCTTGGAGAGCATAAAAAAGATGTACATTTTGGAGTACTTGGATGATTACTAGAAGTGACACTCAAATTTTTATGTGGCCTCACTTTTTGTGGCACTACCACTAATGGTGCACAAATCGAAGGAGGAAGTATGTCATGTTGTGACAAATTGTGTTGACCCACAAGGGCTGCTAGGGTTTGAAGAGATTGTGGAATAGGTTGTGTTGGGTGTGGGTTTAGAGATGGGATAGGAGCTGTGGAGAATGATTGGAGGTGGTGAGTCTTTTGAACAACCCCTAGTAGTTTTGTCTTTGAAGAGTCCAAAATCAGTGCACGTCCCCAAGGCTGAGTAAGGATGGAGGAAGATAGTGGACTTCCTGCAAGGGAGGATGTGGGTGTTGGTTGAGGACAAGTATGGATTCAAGAAGGAAACATCATGTAAGAGAGTGTTAGGTCTAGATCAGCCCTTGTGACATCATCTTGTGAGGAAGAATAAGAAGGAAGAAGACAAATCCATGGTAAAGGGCATATGGGTGGATGCTTCATTGTTAGAAGAGGAGGGTGATAGTAGAAGGAAGTGTCATCAAGTTCTATAGGGGATGCCAAGGCTGATGTCTATTTTGGACAATAGATCCACTTCAACTTTCACACGAGAGGAGGTGGTTAGTTGGTTCAAGGACTAGCTTGGATGGTATCAGCTCTTTGGGCACTTGCATATTTTCTTTTTGGGTGGTTAAGTGGGTATGGGAAGATAGTTCTTGTGACAAGGTGTTAATACTTTTTTTTTTTGTTAAAACAAATATGTATGGCCTTGGGGATGGGTAGATATATGTTAGTAAGGTCTTTGGCCACTCTTTGCATATGGAAATATTGTAATTCCTCTCCTTAATATCAATACAAATTCATAATTTTACCTATAAAAAAAAATCTTAAAATCTTGCACAATATTTTTAATTCTATATTAATTGCTCAAGTCTCCATCATGGTGTGCATGGTACATGAAAAAGGTGGAAATATATATTTTTCAATCTTATAATGAGATTTTGACATGACACTATTTTATACAAATAAATTTTGTTTTAAATTTATTATAAAATTGATGATAATTTATAGTATTTTCATCATTTTAAATATTTCTTATCTATCATTTAAAATTATATATTATAATAATAAAAATATATAACTAATTTACTTTTAATCCTATATAAAATAAGGATCAACAATTTTCTCAATTATTTCAACCAAGAATTAAAAGTTTTAGAAAAATTTCCTATAGTTTAATATAATTTTCTATTTTGATAATTATTAAAATGTCCATTTATCTATATTAAATTTTTATTTTTTTATTGTCTGATGATAATTATTGTGATACTATAGTAGAGATGATTATATTCACAAAATATATCAAAATAATTATTTTACAATTATTCAAATAAATAAACTTGACATATTCCATTCAAATTTAATATACTAGTAAATGTATATAATTATTTGAAGAAATATTTATAAATATACTAATCTTATAGATATTTATCATAAAATTAATATCATAGATTTTTATTTCTTAGTCATATTTTAAGTTTATTTGTAACAACATTGGCTATTGGTAAGGGGACTATCATTTCCTAAGATATGGCATAGTTAAATGTATGTCTACTTCTTCTTCATCTTCTTCCTCTCCCTTTTTCCAATCTTCTCCCATATTCATTCCATTGTCTTCATATCTACTTCTATCTTCCAATCACATTCTATTTTCTTCTCTAATTCTAATCTTCCATTTCCACTCAATTTGCAAGAACTTTGACACCTTGTGTCTCTCGTTTATAATGTCATTCACTCATGGGTGTGCTAATATAAAATTATAGTACCTTTTAATAAGATTCATTTCATAATAGTATTTTTGATGAATAATTAAAATTAGTGAAAGTTTATTAGTACATGATCATATTATTCTATTACATAGTATATTTGGCATCTATTTAAAAAAAAAAATGAAAATATTCTACAAATATGAAAATGTTTATGAACTACTAAAAATTAATTATTAGACAAATACAAGCCTTTTGTGTGTGTCCTTTTTTCTTTATTAATCTCATTAATGCATGATTAAGTTACTACAATTTACTTAATATTATGGTAAATCACTATCATTTTTGGTTCCAAATTTAGTTTTAAGTCAGATTTAAATACTATTTTATTTTGGAATCAATGGTAAGATAAGTTATTTTAGGTGCTACAGTAGAGGAACTAATCCTTTGTAGATAATCATTCTAACATGAAAATAGGGACAAACACTAACAACATTTCAAGAAGACATGAAAAACATGAGATATATCTCATTAATGAGA
The DNA here is from genome assembly GCA_028749045.1 of Cupressus sempervirens. NCBI lineage: Eukaryota > Viridiplantae > Streptophyta > Pinopsida > Cupressales > Cupressaceae > Cupressus > Cupressus sempervirens. The sequence goes on from CM053792.1 coordinate 829,015,055, forward strand.
CATGCTTCTTATTTTGAAAGCTACTATATAAACAAAAAATAATCTACATGAGGTATTTCCCTAGAAAAAACTTTAGTTCAATGGAGTGTGTATGATTCAAAAAGATGACGTAGTACATATAACACTTACCATAGAAAATCCTATCTATTGCTTTTTATTAAATCAATAGAGAGTGCCCAACCCTAGTCCCATACATAAATAAGACATAACCATAACACACCACCCTAAACTTTAGGTCATTACATCTTGAAGTACCAAATTTTGGGCTGCACTAAGACTTCAATCTTTCAATTAAAAAATAGTCGTAAAAGATTGTAACTCATTTTTGAACCACTACCAATAACACCATACTTCCAACCTTAGACACTTAAAAAGTTAGACCAAATCAAAATTCTACTACTATGAGAGTCTTGGTACAAAACCATAATAATAATAAAGGACTTGTATTAGCCCATGAGGCTATCAACTCATTTAAGAGAAATAGAATTATATCAATAGCTTCCTAAAATCAAAACAAACTAAAATAGTAATCATCATTTGGCTCTAAAACACATAGAACAAGTTAACATGAGGCACTCAACCTCAAAGAGTGATATCCTTAGGATCATCATTCAAAGTAATGAGATCACCATTTCTTGAGTGATGATGTTGATTTGGGAGGAAATGGTGATATATATGGGGGAAGTGGTCAAAAATACATTTAAAGCATGATTATATGACTAGAGAATAAATGGGAATCTAAGAATAGAAATTCTCATGAATATAGAGTTTGGAAGAAGAAAGGACCTTGATTTAAGTAATTAAATGAAAAAGGAGACCCTAATGTACCATACTAGACTAAGAAGGGATGAAAAGTCTCAAATGAAAGTGCTTCCATTTTAAGATAGTACACAGAGAAATTGATAGTCCAATATTCAATAGATAGTTGAAAAATGAGGTATGAAATCCCTTCTTGGATTAAGATTCAAGGACAATGAAGAAGAAAACTAGATCAAACTAACTAATCTATCTTATGTAGGGAATGAGAAGTTCATTTCCAAGGAATAATGAAGCTCACTTCATGGAATGTTAAAGGTATGAATGCCCCTAACAAAAAACACCTACTAAAGTTCAACCCTTGTTTCTTTATATATGAAATAATCTTGATATAGGAAACAAAATTAAGCAAGAAAGAAACCACCAAATTCAAATAAAAAATAGATTATGGAAGGTAGAATGGTTTATTCAATGGGAGAATCAAGTGGCTTAGCCATTATTTGGAACCAAAGTACGGTGGATTATGAAAGAGGAATAAACAATGTAACTGGACGGGGGGATGTATTCACTATAACAGAGTTAATTTTGTATTTTTTAATTAATGTTTATGGCTGATAAATTCAAATATTAAGGAAGAGTTATGGAATGAAATAGATAAGTACTTTTAATAATCTACTAATCTAAATCTCATAATAGGTTAAGACTATAATTCTATTCTATATACTAATGATAAATATGAAGAAAGTTAGCATTCTACTTAATCAATACAAGATATCAAAGATTGGTTCATTCAAAATAATTTGTTGGATACCAAAATAAAGAGTGGAGGCTATACTTAGAATAATAGAATAGAAGGGTTCAGTTATATAAAAAAGCGACTAGATGAATTTCTATTTCAATGAGATTTCAAACACTGACTAAACTTTATTAACATTTATTCACACTTCACCAGGGTTATATCACTTCCTTGTTAAATTGATTATTGAAGAAGAAAGAAAACCTTCAAGAAACCCCTTCAAATTTGAGAACATGTGGTTCTAGGATCAATAATTCCTAGGTATGTTAGAAATTTGGTGAAAATATAACATATTTAAGTGATGAAAGATGATTTGTTTTATCTCCTAATTTAAATAATTTTTTTTAGTTTTTTAAAAATGGAACAATCAACACTTTAAAAGAATCTTTGGAGAAAACTTAAAAATAGAAAATGAAATAAATGAGTTAAATGGAGAAATAATCAAAACATATATGGATAGGGACAAATATTAAAGAAAGATAACTACTACTAAACATGAAAACTTATTAGCTAAAGAAGAAAATTTTTGGGAACAAAAATCTCTTGAAATGTGCCTTTTTGAAGGTGATAAAATTTTTAATTTTTTCAACAATAGTAAAAAGATTAGAGAAATACTAAAAACAAATTGAAAATTAGAAACCTAAGAGGTGAAATATTAGAGGATCCTAAATAGTTAGTAAATTGTTTTTTTCAACCCTACTCTAATGCCCTTGACAATTAGGACAAATATTATAGACTTATACATCAAAAAATAATCAAGGGTATGTGTAGGAACATGATGAACCAAAAAGTGGCAATGTGAAAAAAGTGGAGTTTGAAAATGTCTAAAAGTGTTCCAAAATCCACTCTAACTTTTTTCCACCCATCCCGATACCAAGACTAAATGGTTAGGACCAAGCCTTTTCGAGTATCTAATCGGTAATTGGGTATCTAATTTCATATTAGGTATTTGATTTCATATCAAATACCTGAAACCTATAACATAGATTTAAAAAAAAAACTTGAGAGCACTTTTTAGATTGCATTTTTTTGGTTTGAGTGTTGACCTCCATTCGAGTATCGGATTTTGGAACAGGTATTAGATAAAGGTTTTTTTTCAAATGTTTTGAATGAATATTATTATAAATTAGTTATTTTAAATTGAATTTGTTAAAAATTAGGTTCTTTTAATAGAAATTATTGAAATTTAGGTTATTTTAATAGAAATTATGTTTTTCAAATTAATAGGTATGGCTGACCCAAATAATGATACTAAGGCAGGAAACAATGTTCCTCATAACCCTCCACCAAAAGATCTAGTACCCCCTCAAAATTGTCCACCAAACAATCCCCTACCCCCTCAAAACACTCCTCAAATTGAAGATTTGATATTTGAAAACCTCACCAAATTGAGGGTTTTGTAAACCACATATACTATTATACATGTATTGGCTACCATGTTATCCATGTTAAACACCATAATGGATAATATTGAAACACTTACCAATGAACAAAATGTTGCTCTTCGCTGGCATGACCAAATGTATGCCATGTTGCATGATGGGTTGGACTATGATGAGGTTGCAACCCTAAATGTAAGTAAAGATGATATAGTTGGCCTCTTTATGGACCCAAAGATTGGTAAACAACTAGAACACACAAACCCCAAGCTATAAATTAAATGGTACAAAAATGAGGCTATGCATGCGAACTTTTGGGATCATTCGTGGATGGTTTTTGACATCCCTCCACAGAGAAATTTAGGGGTACCATTTTATTTTATTAGAAAATTGTATGCCAAATTTATGTTGCAACTCAAGGTGAACTATTGGAGCATGAGGCCCAACATGGGTGTAGGAGGAGGAGTTCCTTAGGATATGCCCTTTGCCTAGCGGAAGAAATCTAGCACTTTTGTCCCCTCTACTGATGTCTCTACCCTCATCCAGTGTAGCATCCTGATATTATTGTAGAGGCTAGCTCTCAAACTATTAAAGCCATCCATATATTGAGTAGCCTATTAATATCCCAAGCTAAGTCAATGTTTCCTCCCTGTGTTGATGATCCTAGTGCAAGTTCATCATCGATGAGCTCATCACATGTTTGTGTTCCCCATAGTTGCATAACATGCAAGAATAATTGTCTGAATCCTATAGGTGATCTTTCTGAGTATCAATTTTTATTTGAGGATAGACCAAATGTACACATAGAGGCTACACACCTTGACGTGAGAGAGGAGGGAGATGTAAAGGCACGAAATGCCTCTGTGTTAGTACATGTATATATTTTATGGTTACGACATACACAATTTAAAGTTAATCTTTATAATAGAGTAATTTCAATTTTTAACCCATACTGACTTATACATGTATGTGATCTTCATTCATGTTTAGTTGATGACTAAGGAGGAGCTCAAATAGGTTGATAATGTCACACTCTCAGCTATTTCATTTGGCCTTGATACATCTACGGTATATTATCTTGTATTTTTTTTTCTATTTGATATTGGAGCATATATGGTTTCTAATATTTCTTTTCTCTTGTAGGTATCACCTGTCAGTGGGGGGTAGAGTGTGGGGGATGAGGTACAACCCATTGACAAAGGAAAGGTAATTAGGTACTTTTAATGTGATTAAATATTAATTCATTCTTATAAAATGTTTTTGGTAATGAAATTTAGTTACATTCTTATTTTATAGGGCATGTCTATTAGTGATGAGTCTAGGCAAATTCCACATCATAGACCCTCTAGCATTTCCATTCATAGCGAGAGCCTCATCGCATGTATAAGTATCATTTTTTTTTCTTTCTAATTTTCATAAATAAATTCAAAACTGATTTCTACGTTATTAACAACTAGTATTTTGTATCTCATAGGAAACACCCAATGCACAGGAGGTTGCATGCCAGAGTTTTGTATCTTTGCTGATGCAACCATTACATCTAGAGGAGTTGAAAAAGGTAAGTTGTAGTTCGAATTCTTGATTATATGTTATAAATTTAGCATGCTATGAATTATAATGTTATATTTTAAGTTGTAGATTCATCTAAAAAACATACTTGAGCATACACAGGCCATAATCAACGAGGTTCAAGCATTGTCAAGGACATATGAGAGGACTCCTAACCAACTTAGGAGGTCGATGAGAGAGGTATTTATGATGAAAGTTTAATATTATAAATCTTCATTAAAAAAAGGATCATTATGAATTTGAGTAATTCAATGTTAGATATATAGAATCATAAAAATTTAGTAGTCCAACTTTGGGTTTTCCTTTTTTGTTTATGTAGGAGGCATCTGATCCATCTAGTGTAGCAAAGAGGCTGCATTTTGATCATCCACCAGTAGCATAGGATAGTATAGTTTCCATAGGATGTGTCATGAGACATTTTAAGATGACATATGCCACATTGTATCTAGAAACATTGATATTATATGCATTCCAATGGCATGATCAACCACATTTTGTATATGGATCTAAGCATTTTGATATATATTTTCCTAATCTGTCTATAGATACATGAACTTTGATATATATTTGTGTAATTTGTCTATGGATACATGGATTTTGATATATATATATATATATATATATATATATATATATATTTGTTTCATTTATGTGCACAATGATATACATATTAATTTAGTATAGTATTGTTGAATTTATCATGGATCATGCGTATTGTTCATGTTTATGGAATATTATTCATTTTGATAATGTTTGTTATATTCGACTCAAATGAAATAATTTTTGAATAAAATTTTAACAACCTTTATTATCAAACTTTGATGCAATGTTTAATTTGAAATGCTATCATATATGTTTGATTTGAAATAGTCTTTGCAATCCCTTAAGATGTCACTATGGTTCACCCACCCAAATGAACTTAGAGCACCTTGGAAATGAGATAGGTTATTTTAGGCCTTAACATTATCATCTTGTAGAATTTGATATTTCATTGATAGCCCCTACAAGCTCTAGCTTACAACACTTGGAAGATCAACCTCGAAATACACGTATAGCACCTTGGAGACTCTTTGGTACGAGGTGGCCGCAAGCGATGGAGGCTCTCCATGGTCAAAAAAATGGTGTCATTGGAGTTCATCCACCCATCTAGAGGTAATGGCTCTAACGATTTGATGCAAAGATCAACCGTTTCAAAGTTATGTTGTGATGCACCTATGAACTGAGACACACTGCGAGTTTTGGCATTGAGTGAGATCGTTGTGTCAAATCCAAATGAAATGTGATCTCTCAAAACTGAGATAGGTTATTTTAAACCTTAGCATTACCATCCTATAGCATTTGATGTTTCATCGATAGCCCCCACGAGCTCTAGGTTATGACCCTTGGAAGATCCACCTTGAAACAAACTTAATGCACCTTGGAGACTCTTCGATACAGGGTGGTCATGAGTGATGGAGGCTCTCCATAGTCAGAAAAAGGGTGTCACTAGGGTTCATCCACCCATCCAAAGCTAATGGAACTAAATATTTGATGCCAAGATCAACAGTTTCAAAGTTATGCTATGATGCACCATTGAACTAAGGCACACTACGAGTTTTGGCATTGAGTGAGATCGTCATGTTGAATCCAAATGGAAAGTGATCTCACAAAAATGACAAAGGTTATTATAGGCATTTACATGAACATCCTATTTCATTGGACATTTCATCGATAGCCCTCATGACCTCCGAGTTATGACCCTCAGAAGATCAACCTTGAAACACACTTATAGCATCTTGGAGACTCTTTGGTATGGGGTGGCCATGAAAGATGATGGTTCTCCATGGCTAGAAAAAGCATGTCACTAGGGCTCAACCTCCCATTTGGAGCTAATGGAACTGATGATTTGATGCCAAGATCAGCAATTTCAGAGTTACACTGTGATGTACCTATGAACTGAGGCACACTGTGAGTTTTGGCATCAAGCAAGATCACTGTGTTGAATCCAAAAAAAATGTGATGTATCAAAAATGAGATAGGTTATTTTATATCTCAGCATGACAGTCCTATAGCATTTGACATTTCATTGATAACCCTCACGAGATTCAAATTATGACCCTTGGAATATTGACCTCAAAATGCTCTAAGAGTACCTTAGAGACTCTTCGGTAAGTTGTGGCTATGAAAGATGGAGGCTCTCTGTAGCTGGAGCAAGGATGTCACTAGGGTTCACCCACCCATCCAAAGCCAATGGCATTGATGATTTGATTCCAAGATTAATGGTTTCAAAGTTATCTTGTGATGCACCTATGAACTAAAGCACACTGCGAGTTTTTGGAACGAGCAAGATCATTGTTCTAAATCCAAACAAAATGTGATCTCTCAAAAATGAGATAGTTTTCTTTAGGTCTTAACATGAGCATCTTATAGTATTTGACATTTCATTGATAGCCCCCATGAGCTTTGAGTTACACCCCTTGGAAGATCGACCTCAAAATGCACTTAGATAGCCTTGGCAAAACTTTGGTATGAGGTGGCCACAAATGATGGAGGTTCTCCATGGCTAGAAAAAGAGTTTCACTAGGATTCACTCACCCATCTAGAGATAATGGTGCTAAAGATTCAATGCCAAGATTAATGATTTCAAGGTTATGATACGATGCACCTATGAACTGAGGCATACTGCAAGTTTTGGCATCGAGCAAGATCGCTATGCCGAATCCAAATAGAAATTGATCTCTCAAAAATGAGAAAGTTTAGTTTATACCTCAACATGACCATCCTATAGCATTCAATTTTTCATTGTGATCCCCTAGAATCTTTGAGTCATGAACCTTATAAGATAGAACTCAAAACTCACTTAGAGCACCTTGGAGACTCTTTGGGATAGGGTGCTCACAAATGATGGAGGCTCTCTGGGACCAGAACAAGGGTGTCACTAGGGTTCACCCACCCATCTTGAGCTGATGGAAAAGATTATTTGATGCCAAGATCAATGGTTTTAAAGTTACACTATGATGCACCTATGAACTGAGGCAAACGAGTATTGACATCAAGCAAGATCATTGTGCCGAATTCGAATGGAAAGTGATCTCTGAAAAATGAGATCATTGTGCCAAATCCATTTTTGGTTTCTTGAACCTTCATGTCAATTATAATTAGGAGATATGTAACCATCATGTGCATTGTCATTTTCAACATGGTCAATCATGCAATTTAAATTATGAACTGATAAAGTTTCTTTCTCCAAATTTTCATTCTTTAAATTTTCAATCTTGGCATTATCATCATCAAATGGTACATTTTCATTCCCCAACTATAAAAATTCATTATCTAACTCTATTATTTCACCTTCGATCAATATATTATCAACTTGACTCACATTTAACATACCTTGTCTCTTCCTTGGGTAATTTACCTTGTCCCTTTACTTATATGTTGCAATGTCTTTATTCAATACCTTCCTTTTGTGTTTATCCTTTTGATGACTACTGCTTCCCACTCAAAAAAAAATATTAGACACCTAATCATACATTATAGAACTTTTTTGATCATATGCACCCCAAGAAATCATTTTCTTTAAATCTGTATAAATGGACCACAAAAAACATGATTGTCGGGTCTGTAGTGAAGGAAAATATTTTGGAAAAAGTATACTAGTATTTTGGGTACCTGATCCCATATTAGGTATTCGATCCCAAATTGGATACCCAATATGATATCGAGTACTTGAAATGGATGCCTAAATTTTGGAGGGAAGTCAAAATTTGGAAAGTGTGGGAAATGTGAACAAATTTGTACATTATGATATATTAGTTTTTTTAAAATATAATATTTGAATATAATTATTAAATTATGAATATTATTATATAACCTATGACCCCTTTCGATGTATTTCATGACTACATATTTCCCTAGGCGGCTTAGAACCCTTGGGACTCATTGGGTTGGTTTGAATGCATCGAAAGGGGTCATAGGTTAACCTATGACCCCTTTTAACACATTTCATGACAAACTATGTCCCTAGGGGCCCTAGGACCCCTAGGGACCCATTTGGTTGGTTTGAATGGATCGAAAGGGGTAATAGGATAACCTATTATCCCTTTCGACACATTTCATGACAATATATTTCCCTAGGGGACCTAGGCCCCCTAAGGAACTATTTGGTTGGTTTACATGCATCAAAAGTGGTCATAGATCATCTATAACTCCTTAAATGTGCAAAGGTTGATTCCCCAAGGAAAAGTGTGCATCCATCTTGAAAGTCACACACAATAGATTATCATTTGAAACTACCAAAAATCAATACTCTTTGAGAATTGTCATATCTCCCAACCTATAATGAATTAGAACTTAGGCTACTGATACAAGGAATTTATATATGCCCTCTTGAATCCCTAAGTTGTACAGCCTTACATTCTTTAAGTATGATTATTTATATGATCTATAATAGGAGCCTATAAATGGGAGAAACATAGTTTCAGCAGGAAGGTTCAAACAACTCAAACTTCAACTTAATCCATCCAATCTCTATGAGATCATGAGGAGAGGTTCTTCAATGTGTCTCCAACACATCCCTAACCATGAAATCATAACTCCACTAAAATCCAAGCTCGATGCTCCTCAACACTTGACCAAAATCGCTCCAAACATACAGGATTGTAGGAAAGCCTAGGATGCTCCTACATCAAACACCCCAGGTTCAAAAAGATGTTCTAGTAATTAGAAGAACATCTTTTGGGATTAAGCACATAAATCCCAAGTTTGTTCTTAACATAGACATCCTCCAAGTCTTTGAATTGCACACTCTTTCTCTCTTTTTTTCTTCTTCTTCACATCCACCACAAGTGTTCCACAGGTCTATTTTCTTTGTTGATCTCCAAGCTTCTCAAAATATACCAAATCCAAATGAAATGTGATCCCTCAAAAATTAGATAGATTAGTTTAGGCTTTGGCATCACTGTCCTATAGCATTGGATGTTTCATTGATAGCCTTCATGAGCTCCAAGTTATGACCCTTAGAAGATCGACCTTGAAACACACTTATAGTAGCTTGGAGACTCTTCGGTACAGGGTGGGCATGAATGATGGTTTCTCTCCATGGTTGTAAAAAGGATGTTACTAGGGTTCACCTACCCATCCAAAGCTAATGGCACTAACAATTTTATGCCAAGATCAGTAGTTTCAAAGTTACACCATGATATACCTATGAACTGAAGCACACTATGGGTTTTGGCATTGAGTGAGATCATTGTGTTGAATCCAAAAAAAATGTGCTCTCTCAAAAATGAGATAGGTTATGTTATATCTTGACATGACCATCCTATATCATTCAAAATTTTATTGCTAACCCTCATGAGCTATGAGTTATAACCCTTCGAATATCGACCTTGATACACTCTTAGAGCACCTTGGAAAGTCTTCGATACGGGGTGGCTACAAAAGATGGAGACTCTCCATGGCCAAAAAAAGAATGTCACTAGGGTTCACCCACCATATAGAGCTAATTTCATTGATATTTGATGCCAAGATTAGTGGTTTCAAATTTATGATGTGATGCACCTATGAACTGAGGCACATGGCGAGTTTTGGCATCGAGCAAGATCATTTTTTAAAATCCAAACAAAATGTGATCTCTCAAAAATGAGATAGTTTATATTAGGCCCTAGCATGACCAACCTATAGCATTTGAAATTTCATTGATATCCCCCACAAGCTCTAAGTTATGCCCCTTGGAAGATTGACCTAGAAATGCACTTAGAGGACTTTGGTGACTCTTGGGTATGAGGTCTCCTAAAATAATGGATGCTCTCCATGCTAGAAAAAGGATTTGAAAAGGGTTCACTCACCTATCTATAGCTAATGGCACTAACAATTCAATGCCAAGATCAGCAATTTCAAAGTTATGATGTGATGCACCAATGCACTGAGGCATACTGTGAGTTTTGGCATCGAGGGAGATTGCTATGTCAAATCCAAATAGAATGTGATATCTCAAAAATGAGATAGGTTAGTTTATACCTCAACATGACCATCCTATAGCATTCAATGTTTCATCAATATCCACCAGGAGCTCTGAGTTATGACCCTCAGAAGATCAAACTCAAAAACTCACTCAGAGCATGTTGCAGACTCTTAGGTATAGGTTGATTGCAAATGATGGAGGCTCTCTGTGGCTTGAACAAGGGTGTTACTAGGGTCCACCCACTCATCTTGAGCTAATGACACTGATGATTTGATGCCAAGATCAATGGTTTCAAAGTTACATTGTGATGCACCTATGAACTGAGGCAGACAACTAGTATTGGCATCAAGTGAGATTGTTGTGTTGAATTCGAATAGAATGTGATCTCTCAAAAATGAGATCATTGTGCCAAATCCATTTTGGTTTTATAGAACCTTCATGTTGATTATAATTAGGAGATATGTAACCATCCTATGCATTGTCATTTTCAACAAGGTCAATCATGCAATTTACATTATGAACTGGTAAAGTTTCATTTTCAAAATTTTCCTTCTCTAAATTTTCAATCCCAAAATTATCATTATCAATTGGTACCTTTTCATTCCCCAACAATACATATTCATTGTCTAACTCTATGATTTCACCTTCAATGAATACATCATCAACTTGACTCACATTTAACATACCTTGTCTCTTCCTTGGGTGATTTACCTTGTCCCTTTCCCTATATGTTGCAATGTCTTTATTCAACACCTTCCTTTTGTGTTTATCCTTTCGATGACTACTTTTTCCCATTCAAAAAATAATATCAGACACCTGATCATACATTATAGAACTTTTTTTGATCGTATGCACCCCAAGAAATCATTTTTCTCCAAATCTATGCAAATGGTCCCCAAAAAACATGATTGTCGGGTCTGTAGTGATAAAGAATATTTTGGGAAAAGTATGCCAATATTTTGGGTACCCGATCCCATGTTAGGTATCCGATCCCAAATTGGATACTCAATATGATATTGGGTACCTGAAATGGATGCCCAAATTTTTGAGAGAAGTCAAAATTTAGAAAGTGTGGGCAATGTGAACAAATTTGTACATCATTATATATTAGTAATTTATTAAATATAATATTTGTATAAAATTATTATTATGAATATTATTATTATATAACCTATGACCCCTTTAGATGCATTTCATGACACCATATTTACCTATGGGGCCTAGGACCCTTGGGACTCACTGGGTTGGTTTGAATGCATCAAAAGGGGTCATAGAATAACCTATGACCCCTTTTGACACATTTCATGACAAAATTTCTCCCTAAGGGCCCTAGGATCCCTAGGGACCCATTTAGTTGGTTTGGATTCATCGAAAGGGGTCAAAGGATAAGCTATGACCCCTTTCGACACATTTCATGACAACATATTTCCCTAGAGGCCCTAGGACCCATAGGGACCCATTTGGTTGGTTTGCACACATCAAAAGTGTTCATGGGTTATCTAATGACCCTTTTTGATTCATTTCATGACAACATATGGTTGGTTTGAATGCATCAAAAGGGGCCATAGGATGACCTATAACCCCTTTTGATGCACTTTATGACAACATATGTCCCAAGGGGTGATGCAGTGCAAGGTAGGAGGATCCATAAAGGAGATGTCCTAGCCCCTAGATATACAACCACATAGTGGAAACACAACACCAAGAAGCAACAAGGCAAGATCTGATACCAAACTACAATTCTTGATTCATAGATATATAACTGATTACACGTAATAAGCCCAGCTGGAAAGCCTTCTGGTTTAAGGTCAAATACAAATAGCAATTAAAAAATATAATTAGTTCTAGAAGATCCAACAAGATACAACTTACAACCAATCTTAGCTAGTCTAGATACAAAACTAGATAAGAACACTGAGAAGAATCCACACTTGTACCCATACATCCACCAAGAGATCCTCTAGTTACTAAGCCTTAGCTCTAGCTCCTTAAATTCACATCTATCCTTCCTTTCATCTCAACTCCATTATGACTAAATGACTGCACAAGATCCCTACTTATACCAATCTAATCAACAAATCACCCCAGAACAAAAATTAAATACAAATGCATAAATTAAGTGCCACAAGTCGGCCTGCAACAACAATTAAATGTCCAAAAATTGATATTCGAGTAAAATCATGATATCTCCTAGATCCGATTGAATTAGAACTCATACCTCAAACCATAGGTATAAATATAGGTCCTCTATAACCCCTTAAATTTGCAAAAGCTAGTTCCCCAAGGAAAGGTGCATATCAATCTTGAAAGTCACACACAACATATTGTTGTGTGAAACTACCAAATATTGATACTCTAGGAGAATTGCCATATCTCCCAACCTATAATGAATTAGAATTTATGATCTTTATATAAGTAATTAATCTATGCCCTCTTCAATTCCTAATGTTTTCAGCCTTGTATTCATTAATTATAATTATTTATATGCTCTACAATAGGCACTAAGAAATGAAAAAAACACAGTTTCAGCAACAAGGTTCAAACAACTTGAACTTGAACTTAATCCATCCAATCTCTATGCAATCATGAGGAGAGGTTCTCCAATGTGTCTCCAAAACATCCCTAACCATGAAATCATAACTCCACCAAAATCCAAGCTTGATGCTCATCAACACTTGACCAAAATCCCTCCAAACATGCAGGATTGTAGGAAATCCTAGGATGCTCCTACATCAAATACCCTAGGTTCAAAAAGATGTTCTAGTAACTCGAAGAAAATATTCTAGGATTCAACATATAAATTTCAAATTATTTTTTAACATACACATAGTCCAAGTCTTTAAATTGCACACTCTTTCCCTTTTTTTTCTTCTTCTTCTTCACATCCACCACAACTATTCCATAGGCCTGCTTTCCTTGCTGATCTCCAACCTTCTCAGAATCTACCAAATCCAAATAGAATGTGATCTCCCAAAAATTAGATAGGTTATTTTAGGTTTTGGCATGACCATCCTATAGCATTGGAAATTTCATCGATAGCCCTCATGAGCTCCAAGTTATGACCCTTGGAAGATCGACCTCGAAACACACTTAGAGCACCTTGGAGACTCTTTGCTATGTGGTGGCCACGAATGATGGTGGCTTTCCATGGCTGAAAAAAGGGTATTACTAGTGTTCACCTACCCATCTAGAGCTAATCACACTGATGATTCGATGCCAAGATCAGGGGTTTCAAAGCTACATTGTAACGTACTTATGAACTAAGGCACACTGTGGGTTTTGGCATCAAGTGAGGTCACTATGCTGAATCCAAACAAATTGTGACATCTAAAAAATGAGATAATTTATTTTTTATCTCGGCATAGTTGTCCTATAGCATTCAACATTTCATTGATAACCCTCATGAGCTTTGAGTTGTGACCCTTAGAATATCGACCTCAAAACACTCTTAGAGCACCTTAGAGACTCTTTAATACGAGGTGGCCGTGAAAGATGGGGGCTCTCTATAGCTAGAACAAGGATGTCACTAGGGTTTAACCACCATCTAGAGCTAATGGAATTGACGATTCGATGCCAAGATTAGTGGTTTCAAAGTTATTCTGTGATGCACCTATGAACTAAGGTACATTGTGAGTTTTGCAATTGAGTGAGATCGTTGTTTCAAATCCAAACAAAATTTGATCTCTTGAAAATGAGATAGTTTATTTTAGGCATCAGCATGAACAACCTATATCATTTGACATTTCATCAATAGCCCCCATGAGCTCTGAGTTACGCCTCTTAGAAGATCAACCTCGAAATGCACTTAGAGCACCTTGGCGACTCTTTGGTAGGAGGTGGCTGCAAATGATGGAGGCTCTCCACAATCAGAACAAGGGTTTCATTAGGGTTCATGCACCCATCTAGAGCTAATGGCACTAATGAGTTAATGCTAAGATTAGTGATTTCAAAGTTATAATGTGATGCAACTATGAACTGAGGCATATTATGAGTTTTGGCATCGAGTGAGATTGTTATACCGAATCCAAATAGAATGTGATCTCTAAAAAATGAGATAGGTTAGTTTATACCTCAGCATGACCATCCTGTAGCATTCAATGTTTCATCGATATCACCTAGGAGCTCTAAACTCAAAACTCACTTAGAGAACCTTGGAGACTATTCAGTATAGGGTGGTCACAAAAAATAGAGGCTCTCTACAGCCAGAACAAGGGTGTCACTAGTGTTCACCTACCCATTTGAGCTAATTGCACTAATGATTTAATGCCAAGATCAATGGTTTCAATGTTACACTGTGATACACCTATGAACTAAGGCACACGATGAGTATTGGCATCGAGCGAGATTGTTGTGCCAAATTTGTACAGAATGTGATCTCTCAAAAATGAGATCATTGTACCAAATCCATTTTGGTTTTCTAGAACCTTCATGTTGATTATAATTAGGAGTTATATAACCATCTTGTGCATTTTTCATTTTCAACATGGTCAATCATTCAATTCACATTATGAACTAGTAAAGTTTCATCCTCCAAATTTTCATTCTCTAAATTTTCATTCTTGACATTATCATTATCAATTGATACATTTTCATTCTGCAACTATACATATTCATTATCCAACTCTATGTTTTCACCTTCAATCAATACATCATCAACGTGACTCGCATTTAATATCACTTGTCTCTTCCTTGGGTGATTTACCTTGTCCCTTTCCCTATATGTTACAATGTCTTCATTCAACACCTTCTTTTTGTGTTTATCCTTTTGACGACTACTACTCCCCATTCAAAAAAAATATCATACACCTAATCACACATTATAGAACCTTTTTTGATCATATGAACCCAAAGAAATCATTTTTCTCCAAATCAGTGAGAATGGCACCCAAAAACCATGATTTTCCAGTCTGTAGTGATAGAGAATATTTTGGAAAAAGTATGCCAGTATTTTAGGTACCTGATCCCATATTAGGTATCTAATCCCAAATCACATACCCGATATGATATTGGGTACCTAAAATGGATGCCCAAATTTTGGAGGGAAGTCCAAATTTGGAATGTGTGGGCAATGCAAAAAAATTTGTACATTATTATTTATTATGATTTTATTAAATATAATAATTGTATATAATTATTATTATGAATATTATTGTTATATGACCTATGACCCCTTTCAATACATTTTGGACAACATATTTCCCTAGGGGTCCTAGGACCCCTAGGGACCCATTAGGTTGGTTGAATGCATCGAAAGGGGTCATAAGATAACCTATGACCCCTTTCGACACATTTCATGACAACATATGTCCCTAAGGGCCCTAGAACCCTTAGGGACCCATTTGTTTGGTTTGAATGCATCAAAAGGGGTCATAGGTTATCGACACATTTCATGAAAACATATTTCCCTAGGGGCCCTAGGACCCCTAAGAACCCATTTGGTTGGTTTTCATGCATTGAAAGTGGTCATAGGATATCCTATGACCCCTTTTGATATGTTTCATGACAACATATATCCCTAGATGCCCTAGAACCCCTACCGACCCATTTGGTTGGTTTGAATGAAAAGGGGTCATAGGATAACTTATAACCCCTTTCGATGCATTTCATGATAACATATGTCCCTAGGGGTGATGCATTGCAAGGTAGGAGGATCCCTAAAGGAGATTTCCTAACCCCCAGCTATATAACCACATAGTGGAAACACAACACCAAGAATCAACAATGCAAGATCTAATACCAAACTACAATTCTTGATTCATAGATATATAAATCATTACGTGCAATAAGCCCAATTGTAAGGCCTTTTGGGTTAGGGCCAAATAAAATTAGTTCTACAAGATCCAACAAGATATAACTTACAACCAATCTTTTCTAGTCTAGATACACAACTGGATAAGAGCACCAAGAAGAATCCACACTTGTACCCACACATCCACCAAGAGATCATCTATTTCCTTAGTCACAGCTCTAGCTCCTCAAATTTGCATCTATCATTCCTTTCATCTCAACTCCAGTATGATTAAAAGATTAAAAAGACCCCTAATTATACCAATCCAAGCAACAAGTCACCCCGGAACACAAATTAAATACAAATACATAATTTAAATGCCACAAGTTGGCCTGCAACAACAATTAAATGTACAAAAATAGATATCTGAGTAAAATCATGATATCTCCTATCTCTGATAGAATTAGAACTCATGCTTCAAAAAATGGGTAGAAATATAGGTCCTCTACAACCCCTAAAATTTACAAAGGCTCATTCCCCAAGGAAAATTTTGCACCCATCCTGAAAATCACACACAATAGATTGCCGTGCAAAACTATTAGAAATTGATACTTTGGGAGAATTGCCATATCTCTCAACCTATAATGAATTAGAACTTATGCTATTGAAACAAGGAATTAATCTATGCCCTCTTCAATCTCTAAAGTGTGTAGCCTCACATTTATTAAGTATAAATATTTATATTCTCTACAGTAGGGACCCAAAAACTACGAAAAAATAGTTTCAGCAACAAGGTTCAAATAGCTCAAACTTCAACTTAATCCATCCAATCTCTATGAAATCATGAGGAGAGGTTATCCAATGTGTCTTTGACACATCCCTAACCATGAAATCATAAATCCACAATCGAATCTTGATGCTCTTCAACACTTGACCAAAATCCCTCCAAACATGTAGGATTGTAGGAAAGCCTAGGATGCTCCTACATCAAACACCCTAGGTTCAAAAATATGTTCTAGTAATTGGAAGAAAATCTTCTAGGATTCAATAGATAAATCTCAAATTGGTTCTTAAGATACATGTCCTCCAAGTCTTTGAATTGCACACTCTTTCCCTTATTTTTCTTCTTCTTCTTCACATCCACCACAAGTGTTCCATAGATCTACTTTCCCTACTGATCTCCAACCTTCTAAGAATCTACCAACTCAACTCAGCTACCAATACTTAGGTTCCTCCTACTGAGCTCTTCATTCTAAAAAGGAATCAAAGAAAAATTTCTACCACCTTTCTCAACAATAAACACATTCCTAACACAATCATGTACAGTCCTACATTCATACTGCCAAGGTTTGCTAAGCAACACATGACAACTATTCATATCCACAATATCACACAACACTTGATCCTTATACTGCCCAATCTGGAAATCAACAAGGCATTGCTCCCTCACTTCTGAAGCATGCTTACCTCGCAACCAGCCAATCCTATAAGGATAATGATGTGTCATTCTCGTCAAACCAAGTTTCTAAACCATCTCTTCAGCAACAAGGTTATCTATAATACCACCATCCACAATCACCTTATAGATTTTGCCACCAGAATTAAAACAAGTCATAAAAAAATAAGTCCTCTGACAAGAATCCAATGTCCTCTCACCAATTAGTAATTGTTGAGCTAGCAAACTCTCTCCATGCTTAGGCTGACTATCCTAGATTGCAACCTTATTCAAAACAATATTTGTCCTCCCAATTGAACATTCAAAAGATCTATGTCCTTCTTGACCACACTTGAAAGAATTAGCTCTGAACCCACCTCCACCTCTCCTTCTTTTCTATTCAATAGGTTTTGGTTCATCTTCTACTTTTGGTTTAGCTTGTGTTGAACTATCCTACCTCTCCTTCCCTCAGTAACTACCTTGATTCTTTGCCTTTAGCTTCTCCTCTACTCTCAAAACATACTGATAAGAATCCTCAACTAAAGAAATATTCAACATACTAAACTCATCCTAAATATTGAATCTCAGACCATTAATATATCAAGCTACCTTCTCTTTTGACAATTCTCTATGCCCAGACCGAATAGTCAACTTGTAGAACTCCTTTTTATAATATTTCATAGTCATATCCTTCTACTTTAGATTATGCAACCTTTTAAACAACTCAAGTTGATAATCATCGAGAATGTACTTAGCCTTCAACTTAGTCACCATCAATTTGCATCTAGTGATCTTCACTTCACCTTCCTCTTCTATGTCTCTTTGCAATTCCTTCCACCAAAGAACAACATGTCCCTTCAACTTAGTTTGTGCCAACCTTAAGTGGAATATCTTCAAGCTCAAAGTAGTCTTCTAATTCACAAATCAAATCAATCAGGTCTATAGGATTCAAAGTAACCGAAAAATTAGAAACCTCCATCTTATGCTTCAACTTGAACTGAGATCCAGGCCTAGAAAAATGAACAGCCCTAGTTCCAATTGGTCTCTCCACACAATCAGTTCTATCCTTACTACTAGATCTAGTATCTTCAAATTCTTTAACAACTTCCTCATAACTTCCTTTGGTACCCACATGTCTAGGTACACCACCTAAAGCACTTATAATTTCAGCAATCATGTCACACTTCATCAATGCAATCTCATATTTGAATTCTCCTCTCATCTTCTCTAACATCCATTCTTCTACAACATCACTAAGATCAGAAATTACCCTAGGGTCCAATCTTCTTGGAGACATCTTGAAAAAATTTACCAAACCCTAAGGAAAAAATCCACCAATCAAGAAGATCAATCAACCACAAGATCAACCTTCTTCAACCCAAGTCCTAGTGCAAACTACCTCAACTTTGGTGATCTGTCTACACACTTAGGAATAACCTTTGCTTTGATTCCACCTGACATAGTGAAATGTAGGAGGATCCCCAAAGGATATGTCCTAGCCCCAATATATACAACCACATAGTGAAAACACAACACCAAGAAGCAACAATGCAAAATATGATACCAAACTACAATTCTTGATTCATAGATATATAACTGATTACATGCAATATGCCCAACTATAAAGCCTTCCAAGTTAGGGCAAAAGACAAATAGAAATAAAAAAATACAATCAGTTCTACAAGATCCAACAAGATCCAACTTACAACCAACCTCAGCTAGTCTAGATACACAACTAGATAAGAACACCAAGAAGAATCCACACTTGTACTCGTAGGTCCACCAAGAGATGCTCTGATTCCTAAGCTGTAGCTCTAGCTCCTAACATTTTCATCTATCCTTCCTTTCAAGTCAACTCCATTATGACTAAAAGACTCCACAAAAACCCTACTTACACAATTCTATGCCATAAGTCAGCCCAAAACACAAATTAAATACAAATACATAAACTAAATGCTACAAGTCAACCTGCAACAATAATTAAATGTCCAGAAGTCGATATCTGAGTAAAATCATGATGCTTCAAACCATAGGTAGAAATCTAGGCTGTCTACAACCATTTAAATGAACAAAGGCATATTTCCCAAGGAAAAGTGTGCATCCATCTTGAAATTCACACACAATAGACTATCATGTGAAATTGCTAGAAATCAATACCTCAGGAGAATTGTCATATCTCCCAACCTATAATAAAGTAGAACTTGAGCTTTTGATACATGGAATTACTCTAGTCCCTATTCAATCCCTAAAGTGCATATACTCTTATTTATTAAGTATAATTATTTATACACTCTACAATAGGCACCTAAAAATTAGAAAAACATAGTTTCAACAGCAAGGTTCAAACAGCTCAAACTTCAACTTAATCCATCCAATCTCTATGCAATCATGAGGAAAGGACCTCCAATGTATCTCCAACACATCCCTAACCATGAAAATATAAATCCACTAAAATCCAAGCTCGATGATCCTCAAAACATGACCAAAATCTCTCCAAACATGTAGGATTGCAGGAAAGCTTAGGATGCTCGTGGATCAAGGGGCCCTAGGACTCCTAGGGACCTATTTGGTTGGCTCAAACACATTAAAAGGGGTCATAAGATAACCTATGACCCCTTCTAGTGAATTTCATGACAACATATGTTGCTAACGGTCCTAGGAGCCCTAGAGACCTATTTGGTTGGTTGGAATGCATCGAAAGTGATCATAGGAAAACTTATGATCCCATTTGATGCATTTCATGACAACATATGTCCCTAGGGGCCCTAGGACTCCTAAAAACCTATTTGGTTGTTTTGAACGTAATGAAAGGGGTCATAGGATAACCTATGACCACTTTCAATGTATTTCATCACAAGATATGTCACTAGGGGCCCTAGGACCCCTAGGGACCTATTTGGTTGGTTCAAATGTGTCTAAAGGGGTCATAGGTTAACCTATGACCCCTTTCTACACATTTCATGACAACATATGTTCGTAGGGGCCCTAAGACCCCTAGGGACCTATTTGGTTGGTTTGAATACATTGAAAGGGGTCATAGGTTAACCTATGACCCCTTTCGATGCATTTTATGATAACATATGTCCCTAGGGACCTATTTGGTTGTTTCAAATGCATCAAAAGAGGCATTTCATGATAATATATGTCCCCAGGGGTCCTAGGACCCCTAGGGACCTATTTGGTTGGTTTGAATGTGTTGAGAGGGGTCATAGTATAACCTATGACACCTTTCAACTCATTTCATGACAACATATGACCCTAGGGGCCCTAGGACCCCTAGGAACCTATTTGGGTGTTTCGAATACATCCAAAGGGGTCATAGGATAACCTATGACCCCTTTCAATGAATTTCATTACAACATATGTCCCTAGGGGCCCTAGGACCCCTAGGGACCCATTTGGTTGTTTTGAATGCATCGAAAGGGGTTATAGGTTAACCTATGACCCCTTTAAACACATTTCATGACAACATATGTCCCTAGTGGCCCTAGGACCCATAGGGACCTATTTGGTTGGTTCAAATGTGTTCAAAGGGGTTTGACACATTTCAGGACAACATATATTCCTACGGGCCCTAGGACCCCTAGCGACCTATCTATTTGGTTAAAATGCATCAAAAGGGGTCATAGGATAACCTATGACCCCTTTCAACACATTTGATGACAACATATGTCCCTAGGGGAACGTATATGTTTGGTTTGAATATGTCGAAAGGGGTCATAGATAACCTATGACCCCTTGTGTTACATTTCATGACAACATATGTCCCTAGGGGCCCTCAAACCCCTAGGGACCTATTTGGTTTGTTCGAATGCATTGAAATAGGGCCTTAGGATCTCTAGGGGCCTATTTATTTGGTTTGAATGCATCAAAAGGGGTCATAGGTTAACCTATGACTCGTTTCAATGAATTTCATGACAATATTATATTTAGTAATAATACTATAATAATATATATTTAATATAATAATAATAATCATAATAATCATATATATTACTATATATAATAAGAATAATAGTATAATATTACTATATATAATAATAATAATCATAATCATATATATTAGTAATAGTTAATAATAATAATGCCTACATTTCACAAATTTTGGTTTACCAAAAGTTGGGTTGTTTCCCTCAAAAATTTCCAAGATTTGGGCTAGGTTATGAATGTTTGAAAGAATTTTCGCCACCACTTTTTGGGTACCCAATCTAGTATTGAATACCTGATTAGGCTTGGTATTTACGAAACCTATTTGGTCAACTCCAAAAATGTGTTTGAGAAAGGTTTCATTGACATTCACACTTCAAGTAGCAGTCTGACAATATTATTTTCATAAAAATTCAATGAAATGAAAAGGGTTTTTTTATAACACTCTCAAGATTCTATCGATATAATTTCTGTCAAATTCTGAATTCGACAATTATTTATTAATTAATTTTTAATAAAGATGTCTGTAAACTGTTGATTAACATATTGATTAAAAAATAGCTATAACTTTTAAATGGTATAACATTTTTGAAATCCAAAAGTTGTGTCACATTCTATGCTCCAGCTAGTATAAATAAAAAAAATTGAAAAATATTGTGGTAAAGTTTTCAATTAGTTAAGGTGGCTAGACATGGGAGTTTATTTATTCTAGAAAAGTTATAGTAGAAAATTCATATTTAATTATTTATTTGAAAAAAAATACCCAAATATATGCATCACATCTAGCCATGAGTCTAATTTTTTTAATCTATAATTATACTAAAAAATATTATCATTTGATTTTGATTAAGGTGGTCAAACATACACCTACTTTTTATTTTCCCCCTAAAATTTTTGTAGTACTGCATTAAAATCCAAAATTTTGATGAATCAAAATTTTTTTTCTCCAGATAAGGCCTAGTAGTTTAGAACTTGCATTCAATATCCAATAGATTCTTTTCTTACAAAATTTTGATATAACGGCCATAACTACTTTAAAATCATGTGTCAAGTTACCAAAACCCTAATTTGTTGGTTTTTCACTACCACTTAAGGCCATAGTTTGGTTGACCATGATCCTACACATACCCTCAAATCTATCCCTAAATTAATAACTCATGTTTCCAATTACTATCTAAACAATATATTGTCAGAGTAATTATTTTGTTTCACTTATTAATTAGATCATCTTGATTTAGTTAATTAAGTGGTTTATTACTCTAGTTCTTAAGCTTGCTTTTAGGTGCATATAATTAATAGTTTATATTAATTATAATGCACAAACCTAGTTTTCTTTCCTTAGGGTTTCCTTTTTAGGGTTTTGTGATTCCTTTTATAAGGATTCACCTCTTTGTATTTTTTTATTCACTTATTGGATCATAATAGAGATTTCTCTTTGCATGTTCATAAGATGTCTCTGGCCTTTTGCCTCCATGATTTTTTTCTTGCTTCTATTCTTTTCTTTTTCCATGTGACAGGGTTATTTATGCATGCAAGTGTTCTTGGGAGATTAGTTTTTCACCTAATCTAACTTGGTATCAGAGCCATCTTCCTACTCGTTGTTCATGTTTTGTTGAAGTGTTTCAGAAGCAGGAGTTTTTCAAGGGTGGCACAATGTTTTTGTTTTTTTAATTATTTTTTTATTAAAAAAAATAATTTTTTCTTGCATTCTGAAGGCCCTGGAGGTTTTTTTGCTGTAACTTGAGCATACAGATGTATTTTTTCGATCCAAAAAATGTGCCTAAAAGTTGGTTCCAAGACAGAGATGTTCGTATAGTTTTTTTTGGGTTTTTATGCAGTTTGGTTGCCTATTTTGGTAGTCAAAGCTGGATGTTTTGTTTTACACTCTAGAAGACATATCTTGAGCATCTGGACTCTTTTTTGGGCTCACTAGATATTGTTGGAAAGCAGGTTCTGTGAGTTATTCAGTTGCAGAGGTCTTGTATCCATATTCTACTCCAGGTTCTTTCTCCTTCGAGTTTTTCACTTTCACACTCTTGCAGATTACTTGGATTCTATAGGTCTTGGGATCTCTTCTTCTGTTCTTTTGGCTCACTCTTATTTTTGACTTCTAAGAATTGTATGCTTCTCTTTTGTTGCATTGTTTTTTTTGTAAATGCACTAAGATAAAATGCTTGCTTTTGCATATCTGGGATCTTGTACACCTTGTGTGTGTTTGTACTAGCACTTAGTTATAAAGTGCCATGGGGGATCATGATGTTTTTCCATTTTGTGCTCATCTACCTTTGTCAAGTGAATGTTTCTTCCATGACATTATCCCATGATGTGTGTTGATGACACCGCCCTTTATCCTGTGCTTGTACTTTTATTGCACTATTGGTGTTCCTAATTCTTCTTCTTGCAGATGTTTTTGGTATTGCATTTCAGTGTTCCTGTCAACCCTCTCCTTGTTCAGCATTATGGGGAGGGTTCACCTATTGGCTCTATTGCTTCCTTGGTTCGATTGAGTGATCTACGTATTCAATTTTTGTTCCTATGTACTAGGTGGATGTAGTGGCTAGGAACCTATGCATTTTGGTGAGATGGTTCATGTACTATATAGACACTTATTCGTTCCTACTTTTGGAGGTCACCTATTTGATTGATTAGCTCTTCAGACTTTGTCTTCTCTACCTGGTCATGCACTATTTTAGTGGGGATTCGAGTAGTTTCTTCTGACAGTGTTTGCAGCTTCATGCTTCATAGATGCTTCATGCTCTTTCTTGTTCCTTTCTTTTGGACATTCCCTAGATTGGAGGCTTTGTTTCCTTGTATTGGGTACCTGATCAGGCCTTCTTGCTGAGACCCATTTTCCTGCTTTCATAGCTTTGCTAGGTTAACTTCCTCTCAAGCTTCACTTAAGGGGAGGCATTAGAGTAATTATTTTATTTCACTTATTAATTAGATAATCTTGATTTAGTTAATTAAGTGGTTTATTACTCTAGTTCTTAAGCTTGCTTTTAGGTGCATATGATTAATATTTTATATTAATTATAATGCGCAAACCTAGTTTTATTTCCTTAGGGTTTTCTTTTTAGGATTTCGTGATTCCTTTTATAAGGATTCACCTCTTTGTATTTTTCATTCACTTATTGGATCATAATAGAGATTTCTCTTTGCATGTTCATAAGATGTCTCTGGCCTTTTGGCCTCCATAATTTTTTTCTTGCTTTTGTTCTTTGTTTTTTCCATGTGACAGGGTTAGGCATGCAAGTGTTCTTGGGAGATTAGTTTGTCACCTAATCTAACATATATTACAATGGAAAATTTTAAGGTCACTCTATTCTAACTTTAGCATGATAAATCTCCTGGATCAAACAAATTTTAGGCAAACAACTAATTTTTTCATGGGAAACCATAGAAGATACTCGTAACTTAAGTTATCTACTTAAAACAACCAAAAAAAAATTTCTCACTTTAATATCAAATAATTCAACTATGAAGATGGAGACTCCATAGCTACTGCATTATGTAATAAATGTTATAAGATCTTATCTAAAGCAAAGGCTAATAGACTCAAGAATTTTCTCCAAAAGATTATCTTAGAAAAATAAATAAGAATTTCCCTTGGAAGATCCATCTTTTATGGGATCATAATAGTTTAATAAAAGTTTCATTCTATCAAATAAAATTAAGAAACTTGTATTTTAATGAAACTTGATACTCATAAAGAATGTGATAAAGTAGAATAGATGTTCTTAATAAAGTGTTTTGAGGCCTTTGGTTTGTCCAAACAATGGGTAAATATGATATAACTCCAAACATTTATATTCTCTTTAATGACACCCATGAAGTATTTTTCAATATTTCACAAGGTCTCAAAAAATGATATTCCCTATCAGATTTCCCCATCATAATAAAGATAGTTCCTCAATAGAGCTATGTACAAAGCACCTTAAGAAGGTCTAATTAAGGAAGTATCATTTATAGAAGGAGTATTAAATATCACTCATCAACAATATTTTAATGACACCTTCCTCCTTGACAAAAGATCTAAAATCGAGACTTAGAATTAGAAACATATTTTAAATTTATATATGGAAGTCCCTGGATAGAGAATGAATGCTGAAAAATCAAAAAATGTTTTTCTTAATCCTAAGATGGAAATTGAAGAGGAAATTTACAAAATTATGGGTTTTAGAAAAGGAATTTCCCATTTGAATGCTTAGGGTTACTTATTTGTAAGGTAACAAGGGTTTGTGTAAGAATTTTCCTTAGGGTAGAATTCACCCAAGACCAAGTAACTCAAACACAAGTACAAGAATAGACCAAGAGTATGATCAGAATGAAAATATAATCATTCAATATTCCATATGAAAGTACACTAGGAGTGCTTGTATATAAAGGCCTCTGGAGAGCTTCTAGAATGCATAGGAGTTAGCAACATGATAAGTCATACAACCAAGCACATGTCCACCAGATATGGGTTACCCTCCATTAAGCATGGTTGTAAGTGCGATGATGTGAGGATAAGCCTACAATGGTGTAACATGCAAATTAATGTTGTAGCAAACATGTGCTAAAATGGGAGTGTAAAAAATTGTGTTGTCTACATGACAACTCATTGAATGATGCAAACTCTAGTGTTGTAGACACCATGTGCTAAATTAGAGTTGTGTGTACTTTTGTGTTGTCAACATGACAACTCATGAGAGTACACAAACTCCTAAGTGTCTCACCTAAAAAATAATAAAATAATGCATTAACTTTAGTAAACTTAAGTAAAGTGTAAATAGTAAATACTTATTTACACCAACAGTTAGTAAATTATGGGATCCTATCACTTATAAAATGAATTAAAAAAGGATACCTAAAAAGGAAAATGGTTAGCTAATGTTGGTTGAACTACAATGATTAAATCAGTCCTCTCTTCTATCTAAACTTTCCAAATGTCTTGTCCATCCCTTTGTCAAGGGGTTAAGAACAAATTGAATAGTAAACTCAAGACTTTCTCCTAGCAAGGGTGTTCCTAAAATAAGAAACTTGCACCAATAAAATGGGGTAGTATATAAAACCCCCAATCCATTGTGGGGTTATATATTAAGAACTTGCAATAAAATAATAAAGCATTAGGAGCCAATTTGGTTTGGTGACCATTCCAAGAATCTGATAGGAAGTAGATTAAAATTCTCTTGCACAAACACATCCAAGGGGAGAGTCTAGTAGGTTTATTCATATTTTATTTAGTCTTGCAAAAGATTCTAGGGTCTAGAACTTCATGATGAAATGTAGGGAAATTATAAGTACCGATATAACTTGGGATGTTAGTACTAATGAAAATACTTTGCTATAGGAAGACACATGTTTAGGGTATACTCCTTTCAATAGTTTATAATTATACCCTAGCATTAAAGAAGTACTAACCTCACTATGGGGTATATAATAAGAGACAATGTTGGAATTCCATTGAAAAATCCCTTTTTGGGTTGTCAAAGGAAATCCTTCAAGTTTATCCCAATCTCCAAAAAGAATATTCTTAGAATTTCATTTGTTTTTAGGTAAAGATAAATAGCACTAAAACATAGGCTTGAAATTTTGTTATGGGAAGGGTTGAATAATGATGATTATAGAGTTAAAGATGGATATAAAGATATCTTTTAGTCTAAACATTGAGAAAAGGTGGATTACCCCTTTGATCTCTATTGGAATAAATGTTGTCTCTGAAAGGCTAGAATGTTTCTTTAGGTGGCTCTACAAAAGAGAATCCTCATAGATGAGTGGTTCAAAATGATTGAATTTGAGGGCAATTCAAGGTTCCCTTTCTATGAATAAATTGTTGACTATATTATCATGAACTATCCCTATGCTATGAGATTTTGCTAGTGATACACAAAAAATAAAACCAAAAACCTACATATTTATGATTTATTAGACCACCTAAAAGCATGGTTGACTAATCATAAGAAGAAATTATATAATGACTTACGGATAATATTCCCTTTCATTCTTAAATGAGAACTCTAGAAGAAAAGGAACAAATGGATCTTTGAAGACAAGAAAATGGATTGAATTCTTGGGTTATGGAAAGTGTGTTGAAGATAAGGATTGACACGTTGGATCATTTAATTCAAGGAGAGGATTAGGAAAGATATCTAATGAATGGATTCCATGAGATTTTTCTAGAAAAGAAGGAGATGAATAGATACAATCAATTTTTTGGATCAAATCGTAGACCATAAAATCTACAGTGATTATGAGAAACAAAAAAGGAATAGAATTGCCTATTTAAGGAGGCATAGAGGTAAACTATATATATGAGACATTACAAAGAGATGAGAAAAAAGATAATGTGCATGTTTGAAATATTTCCAATAAGATGGAACAAAGTTGATGAGGTTGATAAGAAAATCTAAGAAAAATACTTAAGTAAAGAATGGTGATTGCTTGAGGAGTTGCCAAGAAAATCAAGGACAGAGGTGACAATGGAGGCTTATCGACGAATTAGCACATGAATTGAATAGAGATTTGAACTATAAAGTGAGTTTTAACCATACACATCAAACCCTACTATTTAATTTCTAATCATTGTAAATAATTGTTATGATTAACCTCAGACATAAATAATAGTTACATACAAATATAACCAATATCAAAAAATAATAGATCACATAGAAGAGAACACAAGATACAAAGATTTAATGTAGATCACCCAATCCCTAGGCTACATCCACCAACAACAAGTACAATATTGTTATTGTCCAATGATTACAATCTACAATCCCTTACATCTTAATACCACTACAAGAAATATCACCATACATTTTGAAATCCATAACCCTAAGCCATTTTATATAAGTTTTTACCGCTTACAAAATTAGGACTAGAATAAGTCATCTAATAAAAAAAATAGTACCTGACACCTTTTACAATATAAGGTTATTTTTTGCTTGAGGGAGTTTCTCCTCAACCCTACCTTGTACTACAATAGGGAGCACACTTGGGGCGCTACCCCTTGACCCTGTCTTAGGGGCATTGGCCCCAAATCCCTACAGAAATAATTTGGGGAGAAACTATGCCAAATAGACCTCTAAGTTTGATTAGGCTCCACATCACAACAAAAATTTGTATTGAAATTATTTTAATCAAAGGTTGACCTAACAGTCATTAAGGACTCAATAGTCTATGTAAATCCTTTAATAGGGTGGCATTCTAATGAAATGTTCTAAAGTCCTCTTATAAAGAAACTCTTAACAATGTGATTAAATCCTCTAACCAAGTCACATTTAACAATGTGTATTATACCCTTTAATAGGTTTGGCTACTAACATGGCTCACTTTCAAAAAAGTGGTGACATGTTGCTAGGATTTTTTCCCGAAATTGGGTTTTCATGTTAAATTTTATTGTCAAACTTGTATTGATTTTTTTAATGGTGTTTTACCTTTCAAATGTTTATGGTCAACAATTTTGTAAAATACTAGTTAATATTGTTATTCAAATTATCGTAGACAGCAAGTTGCAACAGGATAACCAGAACAGTAATGTTTAACTGTTTGATTGTTCAATTGGTACGAACAGACCTTGAGAAACTAACTTAGCCACCCCTCTCACCCTCTCAATTATTCTAAAAATTCTAACAAGGATATCTACGTTTTGATAGTTTGGAATTATCTCCTAGTATTAAAGAAGTACTAACCTCAGTATGGTGTAAATCACTAAGAGACTATGTTGGAATCCCATTGGGAAATCCCTTTTTGGGTTGTCAAAAAAAATCCTTTGAGGCTATCTGAATCTCCAACAAGGATGTGCTTAAAATTTCTTATTTTCTTAGGTCAAGATAAATATCACTAAAAAATAGGCTTTTTGACATGGGGAGGGTTGAATAATGGTGATTATAGACTTAAAGATAGATATAAAGATATCTTTTAGTCTAAACATTAGAAAAAGGTGGATTACTCCCTTAATCTCTATTGAAATAAATGTTTTCTTTGAAAGGCTAGTATGTTTCTTTGGGTGGCTCTAGAAAAAAGAATCTTCACAGCTAAGTGGTTCAAAAGGATTGGATTTGAGGGCCCCTCAAGGTGCCCCCTCTATGAATACCATGTATAATATTTTGACTATATTATCTTCAACTATCCCTATGCTATGAGATGTTGGTGGTGATTATGCAAAACCTAAAGTGAAAAACTACACTTTCTAATGATTTATTAGACCACATAAAAGCATGGTTGACTAATCATACATAGAACTTATATAAAAACTTATACATAATATCCTCTTTAATTCTTGAAAGCAAACTCTAGAAGGAATTTAATAAATAGATCTTTGTGGATACAAAAATGGAGAGACAATCAAGAGAAAGAACTTGAAAAAATAGCTCACAAAAAATGGCAGGAAAAGAGCAAAATGCGAATTTGGCAAAAAAGTAGAGATATCAAATCAAATTAAATCCTGTGGATTTGAAATAGCATTACAAAACATGAAATACAAGACAACAATTGGCAGTCGCAAATAATTCAAACCCTAACAACAGAGCAGAAAACCATAGACACTAGGTAAACACTAATCATCTTAATCACAAAAATACATGAGGGCACGAGGAAACAAGAGTTAATGGGAATCACATCAATACATCCAACCAATTTGAAATTTTATCAAACAATAAGGCTCATCAAATTAACTCTTTCAAGAGATTGTGGAAGTATATGAAAACAGAAGGCTTGAGATCTTAAACAAGGAAAAAGATAAAGAATATCCATCAAAGGTAGAGTAAGGATGGAAAATTTTTCAAAGGAAGAAGAAGATATCAAAACAATGCCAGAACCACCAGTCGATGTAGAAAAGTAATTGGCGAAATTAGAAAAAAGACCTAAGATTTGAGATCCAAAATAAACAAAATGGAGATGGCAGAGAATGTAAAAAGAAAAAGAAGGAGGGTAATACAATATCACCATCACTTTACATATCTAAAGCTAATCATACGGTAATAGGGCCGCAAAAAATTTTGAAGGAAAAAATGTATCATGGACCTTCGATGAACAAAAAATCATATATCCCTCCACATAAGAGGTATATGGAATCTCCAAAACAAACAAACACAAAGGAAAATTAGTTGTCAGATAATAGCTTTGCCGATACACTGATTATTAGTGACATGTTCACAGAAGAATGCTGGAAAGAATGTGAAGAAAGGGGGCTTTACATAGTATGGGATGGCCCTAGCAAATATATCTCGAATCTAAAAACGAGAATTGAAAAATACTTCCAGAACCAGGTAAGTATAAGTTTCTTTGCAAAAAGCTCATTATTTATTCTCTGTAAATCAATGCAAACTAGGAATTTATTAGCCAAAATGGAAAACTATTTTTATAAAGGATTTTTAGTTAAATTTTTACTATGGGAACCTAGTTAGTTTGAAAGTAAACCTAACAAAACTGCCTACTGGTTAAAATTAAAAAATTTCCCTCCGAAAATTAAACATTTTAAAACCCTAACACAAATTGGATTTTTTTTAGGTAAGTTAATTGGTATAGAATCTGATTATTACAAAGAAAGCACCATCAAATTCTTGATAAAATCAAATTGTAAACCAAAAAAACCTATAATTAAAAAATTAATTACAAACAGATCAATTTATAACCTAGAATTTCTAACCTGCGACGGAGAATGTTCTAGCATAATCATTCCTAGCAACAAAGTTGGATTTAAAGCTACAAACATTAAAGACATGCTTAGCTTTGTCAATCAGAGAAAAGGATCGAATAATGAAGCAACATATGAGAAATTATATAAAAAATAAAAAATAGAAGAACATTGCATAGAGGAGCCAAAGGACTCTCAGGAAGGGATAACTAATGACGATCTTGAAGAACACGAGGCAATAGATCAAGATATTTTACCAGCTATAAATCAATGCACTAAATGCAAAAATAACGTTGAGGAATTGGAGACTAATAAGAATAAACTCAAGGCACTAAATTATGAAATTGCAATCACTCAAAGCGATATTGAAGACTTGTTAGTCATCTCAGAACAAATGCACAAAGAACATTGCAAAACTGGGAAGGATACTTAGATTATAAACCCCCTAAATCAAAAAGAGGATAGTCAGGAACCATTGGATATTAAGGACATGCAAGCAAAAATAGAAGATTACATAGAATCTCTAAAAAGCATAGATACCCCTATTCAGAATTCAACTAAAATCCCAAAAACAGATGATGAATAATGGAACAATATAACAATTCGCAAAAAGAATAAGAAAACGAGTTATAAATTTTGGCAAACTCCAATGGATGGCTCAGATATATTTGAAGAATTGGGGAAAAGTCAGACAACAAGCATTGAAATGCAAATGACAATGCAATTACCTAAAATAACTAAGATTTTAAAAGAAGCAAGCCTATCAGAAAGAGAGGTAAATGAAATAAAAAAGGAACTTAAACCCAATACACCAGTGAAGGAAGGAATGGATAATATGGAAACCAATCATACTCCTATTCTGGCAGGAAAAGAAGAAATAGAAGAAGGATATTGGAACACTGAAACAAAGGAGGATGATTTAACTGATTTTCTCATTAATGACCTACTAATGGATGAACCAGAAAGCAATGAAGAAGGAAACAAATAGATCACTCCAGAGATTCTGGGAATAACTACCAATGAAGAAGGTTGTAAACACCCTAAATGTGGCAAAATTAAAAGCAGAAGGGGGAGGAAGTCTCTTAAAGAATTAAGAGAAGTAGCAGGACAAGCTAGAGAACAACCAAAAATTAATGATTTATTAAATGCAAGGAAGGGGAAGAGCCTTCCCAATTAGCAATGAAGATCACTTCCTAGAATGCTAGAGGGCTAAATGCCCCTAGAAAAAAAAGGCTATTAAAAAAAAAATTAATAGCATTTGAGTCAAAAATTATAATCATTCAGGAAACTAAATTAGATATTGCAGAAAGCATTAAACTAGGGAAAAGATTAAAACAATGGTAGTCAAACTTCAAAGAATCTATGGGAGGATCAGGAGCTCTAGGAATAATTTGGAATCCTCAGAAGGTCAATCTCACTATAATAAATAAAAATCATAATTAGATAAGTAGCAGAGTGACAAGCCTCAAAAACAATGTTAAATTTCTACTTATTAATATCTATGGTCTCATTCCCTCTATAGTATGGCAAGGGATCAGTGGCTTTCTCTCTAATCATCCAGATATGACAATATTTCTAGGAGGAGACTTCAATGCAATAATGAGAAAGGAAGAAAAGTATGGTGGAAAGGAAATGTTATCACAGATAAAAAAGGACTTTAAAAGTTGGGAAAAAAAAATATGCTGATAGATATACCAACAAAAAATGGAATATTCACATGGAATAACAGAAGAAAAGATTTCAATTACATTGCAGAGAGATTAGACATATTCCTAGTTATAGGAGATTTAAGCAGCTTTGGCATGGATATTATGGTAGAAATTCTCCCAATATCAGGATTTGATCATTTTCCTATTACTCTTAATATCTTAGAACCCAACAAACCAATAAGAAATGCCTTTAAATGTGAAAAAATGTGGTTCCTAGATCCAACATTTATGATTCAAATTAAGAAATGGTGGAAAACAGATAAGCCGCAAGGATAAAAAATGTCCTGCTTGATAACAAAAATGAAAAACCTAAAAAATAAAATTAAAAAATGGAATAAAGAGCACTTCAAAAATATTTTCTTAACAAAACTTGAAATAGAAGAAGAACTAAAAAACCTCAATAATGAAGTAATTAGGGAAGGCATGGATAATAACAAATACATAAAAGAAAAAGAATTGATGATTAAACAAGAAGAAATATTAGCAAAAGAAGAAATCTTCTGGTGCCAGAAATCAAGAGAAAAATGGCTAGAAGAAGGCGACAGAAATACAAAATACTTTCATAATAGTACTCACCATAACCGTAATCTTAGACTCATAATTCATATAAAAAACTTTGAAGGAAACCTAACCTCGAAACCTCCTAAGATCTCTGAGGAAATAATCAAGTATTTTCAAGATTGTCTCAATAATTACGAAACATCTCACATTACTACCCAGCAGGAAATGCTCAGTAATATCCCCAAATTTATCTCAGATGATGACAACAAATTCTTAAATAAACCATTCACTTTGGATGAAATTAGGACAACCCTCTTTAGCATGAACTCGAATAAATCCCACAGCCCGGATGGATTCCAAGCCTTCTTTTATAAAAAATGTTGGGATATTATTGGGAAGAGCTATGGCCTACCATAGAAGCTACTAGAAATGGGGGACACATACTCAAAGAAATTAATCATACTTTCTTGGAACTAATACAGAAAAATAGTAATACTGAAACCCTTGGGGACTACAGACCTATAGCTCTTTGTAATACTATATACAAAATCCTATCAAAAGCCCTTGCCACCCGGCTCAAGACTCTTTTATCTAAAATTATATCAGAAGAACAAACTGGCTTTATGCTTGGAAAATCCATAATTGATGGAATATCTATGATACAAGAAACAATTCACTCAACAAAGACAAACAAAGAAACATGCATGTTCCTCAAACTAGATATTCAAAAAGCATATGATAAAGTAGACTAGCAATTCTTATGTAAGACTATGGAGAAATTTGGATTCTCAAAAAGATGGATAAACCTCATCTACCAATGTATAGCTACCCCAAAATTTTCAATACTCATCAATGGAACCCCTGAAGGTTTCTTCAATGCTTCAAGAGGCATACGACAGGGTGACCCAATTTCACCCTTTCTTTTTATAATAATGGCTGAAACCTTGGGTAAAACAATCAAACAAGCTCAAATCCAATCCAAAATTCAAGGCATTCCGATAATAGAAAATGTTGAAAACACAACTCATGAGCAATTTGCAGATGATATTATTATGGTTGGTCTTAGCACTATCAATGAAGCAAGAAATTACAAAACCATCATAGATAATCACACCAAAGCATCAGGACAAAAAATTAATGCAGAAATGGAAATTTTCTTTCTGAACACAGGAAATTATCAGGAAGATCAAATATGCAATTTACTAGGGTATAAAAAAGGAAAATTTCCATGTGACTACCTAGGGATATACATAGGAGATGAACAAAAACAAAATCTTGGTTGGAAAGATGTCCTCTCCAAAATTAACAAACACACAGATAGCTAGAATGGGAGATGGTTAACAAAAGTTGACAAAACTACCAAAATTAAAGCAGTCCTATTAGCACTTCCAATATATCAGTTATCATGTCTACAAATCCCTATAAATACCAACAAAAAAATTGAAGCCAAACTTAGAAACTTCTTTTGGAACGAGACTAAAAATAAAAAGAAAGTAGCCTTAATTAAATGGGAAAATATATGTTGACCAAAGAAGATGGGAGGATTATGTATAAAAAACCTAGAATGGAAAAATGAAGCATTAGGGGCTAAATTGGCATGGCGCATGTTTCAGGACAAGGATAGTAAATGGTCCAAAATCCTATACAATAAATACCTAAATCCTAATGATCCAACCTCCTTATTTAGAATTAAAAACCCTCCCCAAGGATCATTTTTTTGGAATTTTCTGACAAAATGTCGTCATATCATTTCAAAACATGCAACTTGGGACATTGGAAATGGTAATAAAGCCCTCTTTTGGGAAGATTCCTAGAATGGGCTTCCTCATCTTGAAACGTATAACATTTCCAATCAAACTGTAAACCACCTCAAAGAGAGATGGTGGACAAAAGTAAGAGACTATGTGGATCATGATCCATCAAATGAGGATACTCTGTGGAAATGGAAACCCCTATCCAACACTAACATATCTTTAATTGACCAATCCAATCTAGAAGGTATCCTCCAAGACCGAAAAATCCATCTTACTAATAGAGAAAACAACTTAAGATGGGCTCTATCTAATGACAAAACATATAAAGTTAAAGAAGGATACAATGCAATCCTCAACTCTCAAAGATGGGAGGAAATCAATATCCCTATGAATCTCTATTGGGATCCTGCCATTTTGCCCAAAGCAGGAATCTTCCTGTGGGTGGCTTTCCAAAACTGTATTCTCACTGCTGATAGAATAATTAAAATGGGATTCCAAGGTCCCTCTAGATGCTCTCTATGCAACAACAACAATGAAACAGTTAATCATATACTTTACCAATGCAACTTCTCCAATGAATGCTGGCATAGGATCAAGACAAAACTCAGCTGGACATCACCCCTTCCCAAGACTTGGAAGCATCATATCAATGGATGGCCTAAAAGCAGAGAGATAAACATTTATGATAAAATTTGGAATGTCACTCCTGCAATTGTAACTTGAGAATTATGGAAAGAGAGAAATAGAAGAATATTCAATAACACTGAAATGTCAATATCTCAATTAGTCAATAAAATGGAAATAGCCATAACTGAAGTCTTAAATAATTACCTCAGAATTACTCCTAAACAGGAAGGCACTTTAACAACTTGGGATGTAGAAATTAAAAAACATTGGCCTCAGTTAATTAATCCTTCATTATATTACAATTCTAAGAATACCTTAGCACGTAAAGAATGCAAATGGGAACTACCCCCTCAAGGGTGTAAAAAACTTAACTTTGACGGAGCCTCCTGTGAAACCTAGGGGTATCTGGAATAGGTTTTATCCTAAGAGATGACCTGGGACAATGGCTTATCAAAAAAGAAAAACCCATAGGTATTACAACCAATAACTTGGCAGAGTTAGAAGTAGTAAACGAAGGACTTTCATACTGTAACAAACATAAAATTAAAAAATTAATAATTGAAGGAGATTCACAAATCATCCTAAATGCCCTAAGGAAAAGATCTACTCCGAATTGGAAAATCAACTCTAAATTAGAAGAAGTAAATAAAAAATTAGACAAAATAGAAGAAGTTATTATTCAACATATCTATCATGAAGGAAATTGTGAGGCTGATAAGATGGCTAATGAAGGAGCGAATGTCAATGACATCTATTTACTTAATCAAGCAATAAACTAACAAATTAATATTTTTAAGAACCCTAATAGAAATACTCAAGTTCCATGTACTTCAGGACATATAAGCATAGATTCATATAAGGTAATTATAGATAGATAAATTAAATTATATTTATGTATAGTAGGCTATATGAAAATATAAATATGGTCTGAAGTACATAGATCCTCACACCCCTTACGTTAAAACACTTAAACCATAGATTAGTCCTTACCTACTAAAATAATAACTTTAAATGGAAGGGATGGCGTATTGTATTCATAACAAATAAATTCAAGAATAAAGATTTGTATAAGGTTATTTGATTCTAACCCTTCGAATAACATTGAACATTTGGAACTTATTAACAAATAGAGAAAAACTAGGCATTCAAATTCTTAGGAAGCTTGAATGGAACCTTCTAGAACTTCTAGAAGCTCCTCAAATTCTCTAGAACCATTGGCCCTCTATACTTAGCTGAATCTTCATCCCCTATTTTTTCCACCTCACCTCAACCGAAAGAATGGAAGCATGCATCATCTTGTATCATGCAAATGAAAACCGAACTATGGCTTTCAGGGGGAATATAACACTGAAATGATAGACTCGAATCCTTGATCCAATTGATGACATGACAAGAGTTGCAATTAATATGGCAATTGGAGAAGGCATTTTCAGGTATGAATATACATGGAGAACAAATAGTGATATTATAGGATCATTCATAGGCTGCATGATAAGGGCCAAAATTGATAAATGGGATACTATTTTTCTCTCTTACAATATTTTCAATCCTGTATGGCTAATACGGTTAGAAGAGGCAATAATGAGTATCGATAACAAAAATCGCATTCCTCTCCTTCAACTTTACATGGCCCTACCCCTAGAAATTCTTGATACCACTTTACACCCCACTCGCCCTATTATTCTTATCTGTGACCCTCCCACCTTCAACAAGGAGTGGGAAAACATGGAGGCAAGCATCCACTTTCTCTTGCAATGGAGAGGAATCCTTGAAGATAATAGCCAGGAATGGCTTCTTAATTATCTCACATCCACCAGAGCTTACATAGAACCGGGTTCAGATTTTGATAATCTTCCTTCACTCTCCTTTTGCACTCCCAATTTGGAAAAATCCAGTAAATCCAAAATAGCGTATGTGTTTCCCCCCAACTTCTACTCAGAGGATCCAATGGATATTTTAGAAGTTATCATGGTGTTCACAGAGAAAACTGTAGAAACATAGTAATTTTGTTTGCTTTCGCAATTTGAATCGCTCATAATAGGTTAGATAAGAGCAAATTTTGATTAAATGTAGTAGGTTTTCCATAAGTAATGGCTCTTTGAAACTCTGTAGAACAAAGGCTGATGGAAATAGGGTTTAAATATATGAATATGGATAAATCTGTACAGGTTAATAGTATATGCAGGAGCTGGTCAATTCTCTTTTGTGGCAACTTTCTCTGCTCCATATTATTGAAAAACTATCTTATGGGATAAATATAACACAGTATGATTAATTGACTCTAATATTATGTCTTTATCTGAACCAATGAGACATATTATGACCAAGTTGCTAATCATCTTGTTTCCTGCATAAGTTTTTTTTCACTCCCTATTTTACTTTCATGCTATCAGTAATTGCAGGAAGGTTTCTATGCGGAAAATAATGCTATGTCTATGAAAATTCACTCTCAGCTTATACTAGCCCTTCCTTGTCTTTATTTGTTATTACTATCTAGCCCTTCTCTCAGTACTTAGTCATTACTTGATATGGTTGTCAATGTATAAAAAAATGGTAAGGACTTGGTAATAACTTTGCAGTCTATGAAAGAGGAACATATGTAATTATATGTGGGGCATTGATATATATATGTTAGTATGAGTAAGCATGTATATATGAGTGTCAACATAGATAAACGGATGTTTTGCTAAATATAGGATGTGAAGTAATTACAAATTTCCAATATAAATTGGTACCTCTTTCTCTGATCCAGTAACATCTAATGGATCTCAATCTAAAACTTGGATGATTAATTAATTCATAAAAATATATATATATATAAAATGTCCCAAAATTGAATGATTGTGATATTATCACGAGGAATTAATCAAAACATTATATTGAGTACTAACAATACTAATTCCCTCTCTTTGGAAGTATCTCTTGTTTGGTTTTGTGCTGAAGCAAATACGTAAAAAGCAAGTTAAGCAGCAATTGTCAAAGATAATCTTCTTGGTACTCGCCCTTTTATAATAGCGGCTCATGAAATCCCTTGGAAACTACCATATTTGTAAATTGTATGATAAATGGTTTAAATTGATAATTGTAAAAGGATCAATATCCTAAGAAGGATTAAAGCATGATGTAATTGCTAGGTTATGCCCCTAAGATACATGTAAAATAAAGGACATTGTCCAAAGCAAGACTGGAGGTTTGCTTCCCTGTTCTTTCCTACCAATGCCTGTTTGAATGGTGGATATGTAAAAAACTTATATTAATAAATAAAATTAAGGCTTTTGACTTTTATTGATAAAATAAAAATTAAAAAAATGGAGAGACAATCTCTTTAAAATAAAATAGAAGTCAATATTGTGGAAACCATAAACAACAGACTTAGGAAAGCACATAAAGGGGAAGGAATTTTGTCTCATTGGGATGATATTATTAGGAATTCAAAGATTGACAATGAGAACAATGAAGAAGTCATGTTCTAAAGAGAAACATACCTTCTAGAAATATGTAGAAGATAAACTGAAATTTCTATTTGTCCATTTTGAATTTATAAATATTATCTAGATTATGTATGGATAATTGGTGTAAATTTCCTACATGAACATGTAGGAACACCTTAGCATTTACATGTAAAATTTTATTCTAATGATGATTTAAACCCTCAATATATCCCATAATATTATCAATGGATTTAATAAAATTTCTCAAAAGCTAGACAATCTTGTTGTGAGCTTTACCATAGGTTTTTCTTACCTCAATTCTTTTTCTTTTGTTCTAACATTAAATGGAGGGGAAAAACTTATAATATTTTATATTTGTTAATAGAATAAAAGACTTAAGTCATTTACCAAAAAAGAAAAAAAGTATGTTCTTCCTTAAAACCAATATTAATATGTATGTTTAAATTAAAACTATTTCATTTCTAATTCTTATTATGTATTTTCATCAAATAGTATTCATTTAAAATACTATAAAGTATACGAAATAGCTTATTGAGAAATATTTTTAAAATATGAAAAATTATTATTTAAAAGAGACTTTTGATTTATATTATATTTTCAAAAAGTCACTAACTTGTATCCCTTTTAAATTATTAATATTTTACATACTAGAATTAAAAATAAATAAAAATTTAACAAAAATTATAAGCCTTATTAGCTCCATTAGCTTAAACTTCCACCCAACTAATGCTTGTTTATATCTAATTTTTTAAAAGATCAATTCAATGTCATCATTTAGTAATTGTAGAAACATGTAGAAAATAAATCCTATGAAGGGGATTAGCTAATAATGATGTCACGTGTCTTAGAAAAAGTAGTACAATAAAATATGTTAGGTTTTTCTAGTAAGATCGACATGGTAGTAGCATACAATATGTTAGATTTTTGCTATTATTAGTCCCGCCTATTCATAGGTAGAGACTATAGCTTTCAAGTTTCTTTTTAGAAATAGTTCATATCTAGATTTCTATGAAACCAGTAAAATCTTTGTTATATATTATGGTTGTAAGATTTGTGTATAATAAAATTAATTTCTCCTTCTAAATTTTTAAAATTTTCATCAGTTGAGATATATTTTTGTAGTGATCTTTTTAATTTTTAATTAAAATAATTCCCACAAAATTGAGGTCAGAAATCATGACAATAGGATAGGTGGTAGCAAGTGATGGAGAGCCCTCTGCACATTATTTGATGTGGCCTTTTGCATGCATTCCATCTACATATAGGAGCCAAGTGTATTCAATAATAAATGTAATGTATAGAAAGTTTTGTCCGTTCACTTTTATCTCATTATAGGTAGTATTACTAGGCAAGATGGCATAGGAAGAAGGTGAGGTTTTCCTAACATGATGTTTGTTGTTTAGAGCTGCAATTCATCTATGGACATGATTCAAAAATAATTCAAAATTATCAATTCTAATTTTTTTTCAATTCAATTCTATTCAATTTATTTCATATTTTTCCTTTTTTCTCAAACTGATTACTGGGATTTTCTTATGGTAGAATTAAATTTTTATTATAATTCAAAGTGTTGTTTGGAGAGGTCTAATGGGGTTGTGCATAATTCTGTTAGGTTTGTCTTTGAGGTCATGAAAAAGTCAGATATAAATTTGTATTGTATAGGAAAACTCCACTTCTTGGATTTTTTTTCATTTACAGAACCTTGTGCGGATCTTAATAAGAGTTCTAAGATTTTTGGCCCTATGCAAATTGAGTTCCAAATGAGTTAAAAACTAGTTTAGGTGGGTTATCCATTAAATTCTAATGTGAAAATTATCATAAAAATTAAAGGATAAATAGTTGTACTATCCTAATCGAAGATGTCAATAAAATGGGCATATAAAATTTTATGATACGTGTTGATTTTTACTTTTCAACTTGGTTCTTAGTTATAAAGTTGTCTAGAAATTTCTAAATGAAACTTACTATTAAAATTGAATGACCATTGTCAAGTTTCCTTCTCAAATATTTAACTCATCATCAAATTTAATTCTCAAAACCTTTAGGAATTGCCAACGGATGCCCTTCCAATGTCCTTTCTAGTTGAAGTACATTTTTGTATTAGTTCATTTAAAATTAAATGTGAAGCTTTACTATATTATTCAAATCTATACAAAGTATTAACATGTTGAATGAATAGGATTCGTTGTGTCCAAAAGTAAAATTGCTATGCACCACATATTTCATTTGTACATTCTACAACAGTAATTTATGTGTTTCGTTAACCTCTTTAGTTTCATATAGGTGAGATTCAATGCCATAGTTCCTACTATGTTAGTGTTCTGCAAAGTGTATGAATTCAAGTGCACAAATAATTTCTATTTTTTCTTTTAAATACCTTGCATAGTTAGCTTGTGAGTGTTTGATTAAGTGTTCATGCTTCTATATCAAATAGAAAATAACTTCAGAAGTAGTGTGGGTTGTATGTCGCATTACTCAAACTGAAAATAGAAAATGATAATAATATAGGTATTATTGGTGGTTAAATATTATTTAGTTTGAAATAGTAAAACAAATACCAATACCATAACCAACATCTGTCATCTTTCAATGATACCAAATTCTTATAATCTATAATTTGTTTTATATTTGTTTTAGTTATGATTTTTTTCATTATTAAAGGTTATGAATATTTGTAGATCATTAAAAATTATATGTATTTGATTATTTTTTTAATTGACACCTTAATTTTTTATTTTTTCAACATTTTTTTCATAATAATTTTTTTTTTAGCAAGTGTTAGTTTCATGGAAAAAACATCTCTTATATTTCTATAATTTAGAGGCTCTATAGGATGCTCTTATCTTATTTGAAAAATTTACCTAGTTAATTATGTTTGGAATATTTTAATACACTTCAATCTTTAAAAATTGATTTTTTATTTTAAAAATTATTCAAAAATTATCAATCTTTATACTAAATGTCTTAATAGTCTCTAAAAAAATCTGAGTAGTAAATAGAAAATAAAAACAATCAATAGCTTTTTGGTGCTAGCTTATGGAAAAAAGATGGAGAATGAACAATGATAAAAATATCTAGAAACTTATTATTCAATTTCTCTTGCTTTGCTAAATTATGAACATCTACATAGAAAAACAAAGATTTAATATACATAACACCCTCAAGCTAGTGTGGTGCAACAATTGTTATGGAATAATAAACATTATAAAATTATAAAATACATAAATTGTAGTTCCAAGAAAAATTAAATGAGACATGTTGCATTTGAAGATGAAAAAAAACACTTTCTTGAATATCATTTGTTTCAAATTTTGACCAAAGCTTCCATCATGTCTTATATCAAAATTGTAGATCCACTTAATTCCATTCATTTGAGTATGATTATAAAAACTACAAACATTTAAAATTCAGTAGTCTAATTTATGAATTGTTTTTCCCTTCTCCATTGGGGCTTAACTTGAAACCTTCAAAAGCTTTAAATAACACACACACACACACACACACACACACACACACACACACACACACACACACACACACACACACACACATTTCTATAGTATATATTTAGGACTCTAGTGGTGACCAAAAAAAAGGAGATTATATAATTTATATAATCTTTCCCTCATAGACTCAAGGAGACCACTCCTGAATCAACAAGGCCATCATTCTCAATTACCTATATTTAACTACCAACTAATAAATACAAAATTTATTTATTTCTAAATTAAAAATGTAGAAATGGATAATGTTAACAAGCCCATGCATTATTGAATAAGGGAGATATAAAATGAACCAAAAGCCTACTATTCACCACTACTTACTCAACTAATCATTAAAGATTTTGCACACTATTTATTAAAGTAATCCTTATATTTATTTGTCTTATCATCAAGGCAGGATTCTAGCTCCACAGAGGTCTTGTTTGTATATTTCTTTAACAATGTTTAAGATTACTCTTGATAATATTTGTACTTGAATGGGTCATATATATATGTAATTGGTGTACCTTGTGATCATTGTTATACTTTGACAATAAT
The DNA here is from genome assembly GCA_028749045.1 of Cupressus sempervirens. Classification (NCBI taxonomy): domain Eukaryota; kingdom Viridiplantae; phylum Streptophyta; class Pinopsida; order Cupressales; family Cupressaceae; genus Cupressus; species Cupressus sempervirens. Next base: position 829,058,291 of record CM053792.1, read on the forward strand.
TTGATTCCCTTTAAATATATATTTCATTCATTTTCTTTATTAACTAATAAATATAAAAGAATAAATATGAAAAATATGTTAATCATTCGTGTAGTAAATCTTATGGAAAAATTTGTAAAGAGATTTCATTTTTCTAAATTATTGTCCATAGATAACACATCTATATAAAAAGCCAACAATCATAAATCTAAGCTAAAAAGAAAATTTAAACTAAACTACTAGAAATAGAAAACTTCATAAATATAATATTATAAAAAAAAAAAAATTATAAACAAGTATATTCTCAACCAAAATAGTCTTGGCAGCCCTAATAAAAACATCAATGTCTAATACTCATTAAAATTTGAAAAACCAACGATAACATTTCTAAAATTTAAAATTTTAAGAAATGACATAATAAGAAATGGATTCATAAGAATTGCTACTCATGAAATATGTATCAATGAATTTGACTACAAACTACATACATAAATCCAAATAGCAATATCACAACATATACTCTATTGTCCTTATTAATCTACAATCCTTAACCATAGCAGTTCAACAAAAATCTTTGTTTAATACCCTTTACCTATTTTTAATTTTTTTCTAGTGTACTCATTTCTATATGTTTAATACGCTTTACCACTAATACATGACAACAACACCCTAGACCATAGTTTTTTCTAATATTGGTTATTATTAAAGAAACACCAATTGAAACCCTTTGGCAACTCTATTGTTGGGCTTGCTGACATGAAGTGGAAGCTACTATCGCTATCTTCTTCGTCCTCCACCTGATATACCTCAACCTCTACACTTGTTGGTGGTATTAATTTCTGCCATTAATAGCAGACAACTAGCCCATTGTCCAGCCCACAACTCAGCCATCCATCCACCGTCCATAATAAATTGCATAGCAAACACTTCGTCATCCTAGCCACCCATGTTTTTAATATAATTAATATTATATTTAATGTAGTGTAACATGTGTAAAATGTGTTGTGTGTAGAGAGTTCTCATAGCCTCTATAAATAGAGGCATTATGTAATGCATTTGTGCAAGGTAGTAAGGCAATAAAATCAGTTATTATCTCTACATATTTGTCTCTCTTTGCCTTCAAATTGGTATCAGAGCATGAAGAGCTAGGCCCAGGAGGAATTATGTGTTGATATGTATAACTGTTGTATCAGTGAATGGAACTTCTAATGTTTTCTTGATTGCATATCATTATTAGCTTCTAAAGTTGGAGACTAGTGGCTGCCAAGATTGAGAGAAGAAAAGATCCCAGTTTAATGTTTGAAGAAGGTATGAGCTGATTTCTTGGAGTGAAGTGTAATGATAAAAAAATTGTTAAAAAGGGAAAATAAGCATTATACTGTTGTTTGTTTAAGCTATATGTCATTGGCTTAGACTTGTTTGGTGGATTTTCTTTGTAAATAAAAGTTTAAAATTGTAAGGTGTAGTTGTAACTGTGTGTATTAATATGGCTTTAGGAAGTAGTATAGCTCAACCACAAATTCCAATAATTTTTATTAAAAATTATGAATTTTGGGCTATAAAAATGAAGACACTAATTTGTTCTCAAGGCAAATGGGATCTTATTGAAAAGGGTTTTATTGAACCACAAGATGAGTCTACATTAACACAAGATGAAAAGGATAAATTACAAGATAACAGGAAAAGGATGCTAAAGCATTGTTTCTAATTCAACAATCTTTAGATGAATCAATTTTTCCTAAGGTTTGTGCTACTAAAATGTCTAAAATTCCATGGGATATTTTAGAAACAGAATATCAAGGGACATCAAAATTTAAGATTGCTAAATTGCAAACTTTAAGGCATGATTTTGAAAATTTGTGTATGAAGGATTTAGACTCAGTTGATCAATTTCTAAATCAATTAATGAATGTGGTTAATCAAATTAGATCATATGGTGATGATTTGACAAATCAAAAAGTTGTTGAAAAGATACTTCATTGTTTGCCTAAAAAATTTGATGCCATTGTTGTTGCCATTGAAGAATCTAAAGATTTGACAATACTATCTATTGATGAATTGATGGGCTCACTTTTATCTCATGAATCAAGAATGAATAGAAATAACAATTCTTCTTTGGAGAATGCATTTAGATCGCAAGTATCTTTTGGCAGAGGAAGAGGAAGATCAAACTACAGAGGAAGAGGAAGAGGTAGAAGCATAGATGGACATGGAAGTCCAAATCAAGAAGAGAGAACAAATCAATCCATTCAGAGTTCGAATAGAGGCCATGGTAGAAGTTCATTCCAACACCCATCATCAAGGTTTGATAAATCTCGAATTCAATGTCATTATTGTAAGAGATTTGGTCATATTGCAAGTGAATGTAGAAAGAAACAAGAGGATATTGAAAAGAATGGTGCTAATTACTCAAATGTATCTAATAACAATTCAAGAAGTTTATTTATAACTTGTAATGTTGCTCAAGAAAGCTCTAGTGATATATGGTTCCTAGATAGTGGATGTAGTAACCATATGACTGGAAATAAATATTTGTTTGCTAGCTTGGATGATTCTGTAAAATCTGAAGTAAAGCTAGGAAATGATAGTAAAGTCTCTGAAATGGGAAAAGGTGTTATAAATGTCTTGACAAAAAATGGAGGAAAAAGATATATTCCTGATGTGTATTTTGTGCCTGGATTAAAACACAATCTCATGAGTGTTGGTCAACTAGTACAAAAGGGTTACAAAGTTTCTTTTGATAATGATGTTTGCACAATCTTGGATAGAAATCCTAGTTGCAGGTTAATTGCAAGGGTCAACATGACACAAAATCGAATGTTCCCCCTCCAGATTCATTGCATTCAAGGACGAAAAGAAGTTAGTTTCAAGACAGTATACTCAGATCAGTCGTGGCTATGGCATTTGAGGTATGGTCATCTTCATTTTGATGCTTTAAGCTTATTACAAAAGAAGAATATGGTGAAAGGATTGACTCAAATATTGAAACCACCAAGTTCATGTGAAAGTTGTATTTTGGCAAAACAACATAGAGAAAGCTTCCCAGTAGGAGGTTCATATAGAGCAAGATCACCATTGGAATTAGTTCACACTGATATATGTGGACCTATGCAAACTCCATCATTAGGAGGAAGTATATATTTTCTAACATTTATTGATGATTTTAGTAGGAAGACTTGGATATACTTTCCTAAACAAAAAAGTGAAGGTTTTGAAAAGTTCAAGGATTTTAAAACCTTGGTTGAAAAACAAAGTGGTCACTACATCAAGGTATTGCATTCTGATAGAGGTGGTGAATTCAATTCTAACAATTTTTTAGAAATTTGCAGATTTCATGGAATTAAGAAGCAGTTTACCATAAGGTACACACCACAACAAAATGGTGTAGCAAAAAGGAAGAATAGAACCATAATGGAAATGGCAAGGAGTATGTTGAAGGCCAAAAATTTATCCAATGAGTTTTGGGCAGAAGCAGTAGCATGTGATGTATACATTTTGAACAGGAGTCCTACAAAGAGTGTTAAGAACACAATTCCACAAGAAGCATGGAATGGTAAGAAACATATAGTATCCCATTTTAGAATTTTTGGATGTGTTGCTTATTCATTAGTGCCATATGAATTGAGAAAGAAATTTGATGATAAAAGTGAAAAATGCATCTTTATTGGTTATAGTGAAGAATCAAAGGCTTATAGATTGTATAATCTTGTTTCAAAGAAATTGATCATTAGCAGGGATGTTAAATTTGAAGAAGATTCATGGCATGAAAATGATAACAAACAAGTCACAAGAGGAGCACCAATATTACAAGGTGATGATGAATTAAAGGAACAAGGGACTCCATCAACACTCAATACTCCACCAAGGAACTTTGTGCAAGGAGCCTCACCTCCAAGTTCAAATGTAACCAATAAATTTGATTCTACATTCTCAACACCAAGTTACAAAGGTAAGAAGACAAAAAGCTTAAAAGAAATATATGATCAAGAAGAAGAGAATGTAGATATTTACTCAACTTTTTCTTTATTTTCTTGTGATCCATTGCATTTTGATGAAGCAATTAAAGAAGATAAATGGATCAAGGCAATGGATGAAGAAATTGACTCTATTGAAAGAAATAACACATGGAAATTAATGGATTTACCTAAATGAAAAGAATGTATAGGAGTCAAATAGGTTTACAAAACTAAATTTGATGAAAAAGGTGAAATTGTTAAGCATAAGGCAAGACTAGTTGCTAAAGGTTTTTCACAACAATATGGAGTTGATTATAATGAAACATTTGTTCCAGTTGCTAGACTTGACATAGTTTGATCTATTTTAGCAATAGCAGCACAAAATGATTGGAAAGTGTATCAAATGGATGTAAAATCAGCTTCTTTGAATGGTTTTCTTGATGAAGAGGTATATGTTAAACAACCACCTAGTTATGAGGTTAGTGGGCATGGAAACAAGGTATATAAACTAAACAAGGCACTTTATGGTTTGAAACAAGCTCCCAGGGCTTGGTATAAGAGGATTGATTCATACATGATAAGTAATCAATTCAATAGAAGTAACAATGAGCCCACATTATATGTTAAGACTAATAAGGAAGGTTAGATTTTGATTGTATGCTTGTATGTTGATGACTTGATATTCACTGGAAATCTATCAGTAGACATGTTCAAGTCAGAAATGATGAAAGAATTTGAAATGACAGATTTGGGGTTGATGAGATATTTCTTAGGTATTGAAGTTATTCAATGTGACAAAGGTATCTTCATTTGTCAATCCAAGTATATAAAGGATGTTTTAAAGAGATTTAAAATGATGAATTGCAATCCAGTTTCAACTCCAATTGCAACAGGAACAAAACTTAGCAAGGAAGAAAAGGGCTCAAATGTTGATCCAACTATGTTTAAAAGACTTGTTGGAAGTTTCATGTATATGACAGCTACATGGCCAGACATCATGTATAGTGTCAGTTTGATCTCAAGGTTCATGGAATTACCACAAAATTCTCATTGGCAAGTTGGAAAAAGGATATTGAGATATATTGCAGGAACAATGGGATATGGAATCCTATATTCCAAAGCTAACAATTTTGGTTTGATTGGTTATACTAACAGTGATTTTGTAGGTAGCGTTGATGATAGGAAGAGCACTTCTGGATATATATTTCACTTTGGATCAGGATCTGTGTCATGAGCATCAAAGAAGCAGTCTATAGTGACAATCTCATCAGCTGAAGCAGAATATGTAGCTGCCACTTCCACAACACGTCAAGCAGTATGGATTCGTCGAATTTTGCTCGATCTTCACCATCATCAGGAGGAACGAACACTAATTCTTTGTGATAACAAATCAACAATAGCATTATCTAAAAATCATGTATTTCATAAGAGAAGCAAACATATTGATACAAGGTATCACTTCATCAGAGAATTGGTCAACAATAGAGAAATCTATCTTGAGTTCTGCAAATCTGAAGATCAATTGGCAGATATCTTCACTAAGGCATCGTCAAAGAATAACTTTGAATATCTGCGAGAGAAATTGGGTATTACTAATGCAAAATTTGTTAATAACAAAAATTAAGGGGGAGTGTTTGTGGTATTAATTTCTTCCATTAATAGCAGACAACCAGCCCACCATCCAGCCCACAACTCAGCCATCCATCCACCGTCCATAATAAATTGCATAGTAGACACTCTGCCATCCTAGCCGCCCATGTTTTTAATATATGTAATATTATATTTAATATAGTGTAACATGTGTAAAATGTGTTGTGTGTAGAGAGTTCTCATACTCTCTATAAATAGAGGCCTTATGCAATGCATTTGTGCAAGGCAGTAAGACAATAAAATCAGTTATTATCTCTGTGTATTTATCTCTCTTTGCCTTCAACACTAACCCTTGGATTTTGCAGCGCAGGAACCTCCATCGTCCCTTCCAATATCTTCACTACTTCCCCCATGCTCGGCCTTCTATTCTCATCCTCTTCGTTGCATAGCACGCCCACCACAGCGGCTCTTCCCACCTCAACAATATCCTCAAGGTTTCTTAGTCTAGATATAATTTCCAGCAACGTCATGCCAAAACTGAATACATCGGCTTTGGGAGTAATAGGAACGCCGGATATCCACTCGGGAGCGAAGTACCCTCGAGTTCCTCTTGTGGTCGTCAATACGCTGCTGAAATCTCTACCCACCAGCTTTGCTAACCCAAAATCAGCTATCTTTGGGCTAAAATCACCGTCCCAGAGAATGTTGTCAGGTTTAATGTCATAGTGAACGATGCGATCCCTGCATTCCTCGTGCAGATTAACTAATCCTCGTGCTATGCCCAGTGCGATCCGAAACCGGGTCTTCCAGACCAACACCTTCTAGCCTGCTTCTTCATCTTTACAGAATAAGAAAGAATTCAGGGAGCCGTTGGGCATGTAGGCATACACAAGTAGCCTTTGAGATCCTTCTACGCAGAATCTCTAGAGCCGAACCGAATTCACATGCTGTATTCTCCCAGATGGTGCTTACTTCTGCACGGAATTGCTTTTTTCCTTGCGCAGAACCCTCCAATCTCTTAACCGCAACAAGCTTATTGTCTGGCAGAGTTCCTTTGAACACAGAGCTGAATGCTCCGCTACGGAGCTTATGCTTGAAATTTTTGGTTGCATTTCACAGCTCTTTGTAAGAGAATGCTTTGAGTGAAGTTGGCACGGCGTCTTCCTTAATGTCTCTCTTCGGTTGTGCTCGACAATATCCGTAGAAGAAATCCGAGCAACGGGAAAGTAGCTAAAACAACAGCTACACCACTGACACTCCCGGCAACTAAAATACCACGAGCAGGGGCTTTCCTGCTTCCCTCTGACGTCGAGTGGCCGCGTAACTCAGATGCAGCCAGCTTGATGAAGATCGATGGGTTGTCAGATGAATCACGCATTCCGAGCAATTCTCCGACCTTAGAGAATTAGAGAAAGCAAAGGCTGTGTAGGAGCAATTGCCGAGACAAGCTACGCGGCAGCCTTGCTGTGTTTGCTCTTTGCTGTATAACACGGCTTCTTTGTAGGATAAATATTTGTTCTTTTCCTCAAAAATTCATCAGTGCTGCCCTCCGTGGAAGAGCAGTAAAGAGGTGTTCGCCATATGCAGCCGGTTGACCGCCAGAAATTAGACTCGTTGTTGGAGTCGGAAAAGCCCTCAATACGACCGCACACTTCATTGGGAAAACAGAGTCCAAATGCCCCGCAGATAATGCAGTGCGTTGACCACATCGAGTTTCATGTATTGTTGGGCTGCATCAAGGAGAAGAGCCTCTAATCTGCCATTATCTCCTAACACGATCCACCCCACCACGTTCTCTTCTAACCTGTAGTTGAAGTATATGCTCGAACCAGAGATCCTCACGCAGAACATTTGGATCGTCTTGTCACCATCCAAATCGTGAATGATGGTAAAATAATTCCTTATCCACTCCCCAGTAGACCAATATGGAACGCTGCTGTTGTACACCATCTCCATCTGCGTCTTTTCCGGAGAGGTGTCCATTCCAAAAGAGAAGAGCCCAGTTGCACGAACAGAAGAGCTCTTTCTCGAAGTCAGCTTCATTCCTTTCCATAATTTCATGCCAGACAACCATGTATCTCCCGGATGAGCGAAACTCTACCAAACGATCTCAGACTTGATTTGGCCGCCACGTCGCAGTATAATCAAATTACCATATTCCATAAATACTGCATGGGATCCTTTCAGACCATTACTGGTTGACCAAACTGAGAGACCCTTTCCATCAAACATCCTGAGATGATCCTCGCTCCAAAATTGGAGAACGCTGGGCATCCTAGTGACGGCCAGGCTTAACCACACTCGAACCATTGACTAATAGGGGCTAGGAGTGGGCTAGCAACTCTTATCCAATAGCTTGCAACCACTGCATTAGTCTCATGATATTGGTTAGGAGGGCCTAACCACTATTAGTCAATGGTTCGGTTAAACTGCTCACTTAGTGACAGGATTGTCTCTGTTATCCACCCAAACAATAATTTTCTCAGAGATTTGTGCGTACCAGATGCCAATGTACCAATTACTCGTTCCTCTCAGACTGAAAAATCCGAATGCAAACATGTCATTCTTTGACAATATGGTTTGATTTGCACTGAGGGAATCCCCCAGCAAAAGCACATCTCCACCATCCATGCTAGTGGAGTGCAGTTATGTACTACAATAATCATGGTTATAATCGCTAGAACCATATACCTCATCATCGTTTCAATAAACATAGCGTTTGTATTTTTATAAACATGATATAAAGTAAGTAGTACATAGGTAGATGGTTTTATGTTTATGAATTTAACTAGAATGATTCCACATGGGCTCCGTAATGAACCGACTTCGTTGGGCGCACAATTTCAAAGATTGTTCATAGTAGGCAGACCCGACTTCGTCAGACACGCTAGTTTTCTCTTCTGTGTCAAGCGAGGTGATTTATGTTCGAGGAATTAATTTCTATCAACTGTCGGCAGCCTTGGGGTTGGTTGATTGTCCACTGTCCAGTCCACACTTCAGCACCGTCCAAAGTAATTGCACAGCAGACAAACAGTCGTCCACAGCCGCAGAGAAACAGACGACAAATTTTCCACATATAGCCATCCAAAGCCATCCTTAGCCGTCCAAGCACCGTCCAACATTAATTGTAATAGCTAACTACTCTATGCATGGTCAAGATAACATTTAATATGCATTTGCTTAGAATAAGCTGGGCATGTAATCAGCAGAGCCCATTTTGGGTTTCTCATATTTCTCATTGTGGATCATGAGTGGATGGAATGTTGTAGCATTCTAGAGATTTCTAAGGATTTGTAATAGATTTTATTTATGTATTAAGTGTTGTAGCACAGCTTGATGTCTTTGTCTTTTACTTATTGATTTGAATGTTTATCATTGCATTCATGTTTGTCTTTGATCCACTCTATCCACCTCTTTCAAGTGATATCAAAGCTAAAGGGAGATGATCCTCAAGATTGTGGAGAGGTCAATGAGTTAGAATTGGCGAAGAGTGTTGTGTCAACGTAGCCCAACAGGCAACAGCATTTGAAGTTATCTTCTACAAGAAGAAAGAGACGAACAAATCAAGAGACTACTATGAGAAATAGAGAAGTCATGAAAAGAAGGAAGTCAAAGTTGTAGTGTCTTTGAGTTAGCATTGTGCGATGTTGTCATTCATAGATTAGAAGCATGTGGAGCATCTCTGTGCAAGCGGGAGTGCCAAAGAATGCATACACATGGCATGAAAGATATTGATCATGAAAATGTTCTATTATGTATTTTTATTTGAAATATGTGTGGAGTATTATAAGTCAGTTGAAGGAGTTAGCATTCATTAGGAAAAGAGATGGCATGCTAGAGTTTGTTGTCATGGTGCAAAGGTCTGTGTGTGTGCTGATTGGATAAAAGTATTGGGATTGGAAGTGAGAATTTGTTTGTCTAATTGTGAAGGATATGATGTTCTTGTTAGTGGTTATGTAATAGAAGTTGCTTGCATTGATATCCCCCAACCAAGTGATGAAAATTGAATTAGTGAATATTTGTTAATAATCTATTGTAAGGGGTGCATTATCAGTTGTACCTAACACCCTAGAGTTTGACTGAATGTATTGATGAACCATGTATGTGAAAAGGATTCCTATAGAACTAGCGAGTACAGTGGTTGGGTACCCATGTATCTTAATAAATGGATTTCTTTTTATATGGACTCAATAATCAGTTTGATGCAAGTCAAGAAGGAGAAAAGCCAAAGTGATGATAGTTTCCCTGTAGTGATAATTCGTGGTCATTAGAACCAACGAGTGCTTGGTTTGTGGTAATTCAAAACCATTTGAGTGCAAATTTTATGGTCATCTTGAAACCATTTGTGTGATGTTTGTGGAGTTCGTGGTGAGCTTTAAACCACTTCAGAATTTACATTAGTTAAGGGTTAAGCCGTAAAACCCAAAGTGATTAAGATGAGAGAAAACAATATAAATGCAGTAGCATTAGTGATAGAAATTAAGGGAGAGTGTTGGAGGAATTAATTTCTATCAACTATTGGCAGCCTTGGGGTTGGTTGACCGTCCACCATCCAGCCCACACTCCAGCACCATCCAAAGTAATTGCACAACAGACAAACAGCTGTCCACAACCACAGAGAAACAGACCACATATTTTCCACATATAGCCATCCAAAGCCATCCTTAGCCATCCAAGCACTGTCCAACATTAATTGTAATAGCTAACTACTCTATGCATGGTCAAGATAACATTTAATATGCATTTGCTTATAAATAGAATAAGTCAGGCATGTAATCAGCAGAGCCCATTTTGGGTTTCTCATATTTTTCATTGTGGATCATGAGTGGATGGAATGTTGTAGCATTCTAAAGAGTTCTAAGGATTTGTAATAGATTTTATTTATGTATTAAGTGATGTAGCACAGCTTGATGTCTTAGTCTTTTACTTATTGATTTGAATGTTTATCATTGCATTCATGTTTGTCTTTGATCCACTCTATACACCTGTTTCAATTTATGTCTGACATAGACTGCTGAGCATTTGTTGTAGGGATTACTCCTTGGACACCCAATTTGAAAATTTTTGACAGCACACAGATTCGATATCCTCGGATGCGCAATTTTGTCTTGGCCTGGCATGTTTTTTTTGGCAATATCTATGCAGCACCCAAACGGGACTATTTAGCCTATTATAATTATTAATTACTAATGCCATTTTGGTGCACAATGGATATTTATAAGTGGTACAAAGGGTTAAATTAAAAAGATTTGACATTTATTCCACATATATTTACGCAGAAGGCGTTCCCTATATGGGATGGAGGAGCTGATATTTGCAATCAATGGTTCAGAGTTTCTAAAAGACATTGACGACCATTGTGTACATCGCAACCATTGCTTTTCATCATCAAATTTACCTTATTATACATACATCCATGACATGCAAGAAGGTGTTTGCACATGGAAAGTTCATTGTTAATAGTTTACGTGTTGAAAGTCTTTGATGTACCATGTGATGCTTTCAATAGTTGAAAGTAGGGAAAAAATATGCAACCATCAGAAAATATTTATTACGCCGTTCGCTATATGAGAAGGACAACCTCAAATGGGAGATCAACGACTGACACTTCAGCATAGATATTGACAACCATGGAATTCGTTTCAGCCCTACACGTATCGAAGGAGTAATTTCAAACTATAAATGATTTGATCCATAAAGTGTTTGATGTCTTCCCAAATGACCCCAGCTCTAATTACGTCAGAAGAGATTGGGTGGACGATGTTCTATAAGTCGCTGAATTTGAATTTGACGGGCGATATGATCTTCAGCACAAACGTCTATGATCCCCGCTATCTGGGCTCAAAGATACAATGTGCGAAATTATGAAGCTTGGCAGGGCGCCCAATTTGGCTGACCATTTTCAGTTTCTCGGATTCCTTGATCCGTAGGGATTGTCCTGTGAAATGGGCAAGCATTTGAAGCCCATGTATGAATGAATCACGCACCGCCGGTGGCCAAATCGGTGAGACTGAGGACTTCAAAAAGAGCTTTCTTGATGTTTTCTTCTGTGATGGAATTGTCAATTTAATAATTCATATTTCTCTCATTTTCAATTGTTGTTTCTGGTTTCAACAATTGTTTATTGCAAGGGTACAGATAAGACCACACCAACAATAGAATGGGTTATGGCAGAATTCATTCCTAAATCGACAAAAATAAAAAAATTAATGTGTGTCCCTCTAGATATGGATGGCGCTATTGGTTGCAGCCAAAAAGTCGAAAGTCTTATTACGCCCTAGGCGTTCCCATATATGAAGTCGATGGCCTTTTCTTTTATCAACGATGGATAGTTTGTTTATAGGGATGAACAACAATGGAGTATATCCTTGTCCTCCATTCTTTCTCCACACAATTCGCTCCTTGTCATATCGACCATTTCCAATATTGAATAAGTCCAAAAAACCATCACTGTCGGAGACTAGTTTTCAGCGTTGATTCCAGAAAAAGACCCTATTTTATAGCTCTTCTCCCAATGAATTTTCTGATAATGCAGATTGATTTCAGGTCTCATTAAAGAGATGTGTATTGCACACAAGTGAGAGTTGTAGTCAAGATTTGCTCCCTGCGAGTGGAGAAAATAGCGAGATGATGAGTGCAATGTGCTTCCCATTTTAAGGCCATTGATACGGCCAAGGCATACATCTCCCCTACTTTAAGCTTCACCAAACTCCTCTCTCCTTTCCTCTAGTTGAATCTGTTTCTCTTGTGAATCAATCCCCTTTTTGATATTGTTTGAATGACAACGATCAGATCTCAATTTGGTTGACTGCCATTAAAGTCATTTCATCCGTTCATTGATTTTTATATTTTAAACTACTCTTAAGAATTTTAAACTACTCTTCTTCATTCATGAGCAACCCAGTACATATATTGTAAAGTGGGAAACATAAAGTATGCTTTGGATAGACTACCAGGTGGCCTGTCAGGACGTCAGCAAGATTGCCAGATTGCTAGTTTGACTCCTTCCCCCCATATTCTTCGCTAGAGATGGAAGACAACCTACAGGAACAAACAGAGATTTTGTAGGTGTCTTGCTCCATCGTAGCTTTCTGTGCACTTGGGAGATTCCTCCATTTTCACACAATTTACCGCAGAGCCACAACATGCTTGGTCATTTTACATTTGCTACTGTTCATCCTAGAAACTTCACTTTTCTCTCAAATTCAGAGGTTAGCTATTCGAATCTCACCGAGATAACAAGTCTTGAGGAAATGAATTCTAAAATATCAACTTGCTCTAAAATCCCGAGGTTACGTATTCGAAACCCATGAACACAAAATGAATTCCACAATTTCATATTGCTCTCAAATACCAAGGTCAGGCATTCCAATCTCACCAAGACCAAATGAGTTCCAGAATTTTAGATTCCTCTTCTGCAATTAGTACTCACAATAAATGCATATGACCATTTCTGAACAAAATGGAGCAGAAGCGGAATAGGAACGGAATAGGAACAGAACAGGAGCAGAAGCGGAACAGGAACAGTGAGGAGCAACAGGAGCGGTGAGAAAAACATTTTCTCAAGCCATAAAGTAGCATGAAACAAGGTAACAAACCCCTATTATTTTATTGACATCGAGATATCAATCGGTAAGTCCAAGTGCCCCACTCAGTAATCACTTTCTTACACATTGTTTTCTTCAAAATTGCTTTGTTGATTCCATATCATTCATGAGCATGCACAAAACTTCTATACTAAATGTGTCACTAGCTAAACAAAATACAAAAACCATAAAATAACGATATGGTTCTTATGAAAGAAATAAATGGGGGAATCACAGAAGCACCCATAGGGTTTTAGACTAATGAGAATGCACAAGTCTCATCGATCAATCAACCAAAGCTAAGGGAGGCACAGGCAGAACTAGATGAGATCATCGGGCACAATACAGGATTTGACAGTAACAATGTGGTAGGGAATCAGATGGTTAGTACACCCGTAACAACAGAATAGCAAGCAAGTTTGGGGGACGCTGCTGAACACAATGACATCTCTGGTAACAGAGGCATAGTTATGGCACACAAGGATTGTTTAATACAAAATAGCATCATCAAGTGGAATCAAGGGAGCTTCCTCATTCTTCCAGAACCCCCAACTAGACACATGAGTTCGTTCAGTCTTGGAGGAACAAATGGCAATATATCTAGAAATATTTTGAGCTTTCCACAAGTTAGTGGACCACCTACAGGAGGAAACTATATTTACATGAATGCCAAACAATATAAAAGAATAATCAAATAGAGAAAGATAAGAAAGATCAAATATGCAAAAAGAGGGAACCTCACAGCTATACTTTTGAAACTGATACCACAAGTCCCAGATAGTGCAAAGGTGGGGCAACAGAGTTTGAAGCTGAATGAAATCTCTAAAACAGTTAAGTGGTCTAATGATATCAAAGGTAAAGGGAAGATAGATAATTCTCAAGCAATGGACGTAGTGGAAGATAGGCTATCAAATAATTACAACCCCATGAGGACACCCATGACATGGTACCTGCAAATCTTTGTGAACAACTTGGTAGCTATGAAGGAAAGTGTGTGGGCACTTGAAGAGAGGAGCCAAATAGAAAGTATCACAATGAAAAGAGTCACCAAAGATAACTAGAAACTAGCAATGGAGGTCATGTCACTTACAAAACAAATTCAAAAATTATAATTTAATATGGAAAAAAGGAGAGTATGAATTAATACTATTAAAGAAAGAAGTAGGGGAAAAGAGGATAGTAGCCAGTACCACAGGAAAAGGAGAGTCTAAGGAAGGAGACAAAAACTAGTAAATAAAAAATATACAAGATGCCATGACCAATATGGAAATAAAAGAGAACCAACTCAAATAGCAAATTGACGAAGTTAGATCATGGGCTAACATAGTAAAGGGGCCAACAAACACTTCTATTGACAACATAGAAATACATGTTCAGAGGTATATTAGAGAGGAAAAAGAAAGAAGTGAGAAAACAACAAATATCATCATCAAAAGGCTATGAGACTATGGAGAACAAGAAAACACAACAAATCTAGTTAAAGACTTCCTTAAAGACCAATTAGATTGGAATGGAACAACCATACAAGTACAGAGAATCAAAAAATGGATAAGAGGAGGCAAAGACAGACATGCTAAAGTGACAATGAGGAATATAGGGGACAAAAACAACATCTTAAGTAATAGGAAATTTCTCAGAGGTAGACATATATATCTTGATGATGACCTCTCCTTAACTCAGTAGGAAGAAAGAAGGAAGGAATGGGAAAGAGTGAAAACAACAAGAGAAAATGGCAAATGGGCTTGGCTACAAAATGGTAGATCCCAAATCAGTGAAAAAATTACACACAATAAATAGAAACTTGGGCGTACCAAGGAGCATATAACTATAGTCAGCAAGGACTGTAGAGGTTATCCTTGGAGAAGAGGACTTGGGTTAGGGCTGATAGCTAAAGATAATGATATCATTATGCTTACTGAGACCCATGAATATGATGAATGTAGGGTTCTAGATTTTGAGGGGTATAAGAAGGTATCACTATGGAACGAGAAGATATAAAATGGTATGGGGCATGGAGGGATTGCATTTCTAATTAAAGAAACTTGGAGTAGATTTATAAATCTAGAGAAAGAAGATGTAAACAAGTAGTATATATGGATAAACATTATAGAGAATCAGATTTCTACAATGGTGGTTGTTTGCTACTTCATCCCAAAAGGATAAAAAATGTATAAAAAAAATAGATTGGATCGAGAGGACCTGTTTGCTACACTCAAAAAAGACATAGTAGAATTTAGCTCTCTAGGGGAAATAATGATAATAGGTGATTTCAATGCTAGAACAACAAACAACCAAACTCTCAATCTTAAGGGGAGTTACAAAGAAAGAAGAGACCTAGTTTGGCTAGAAGAAGAATGGACACAAAAATAGGAAAGATCATCAGAGGATGGCATAAGAAAGGTTAATCACTTTGGGGTTGAATTACTAAGCTTATGCTATCTATATAACATGGTCATATGCAATTGTATGGAAAAGTGGCCTAAATCAAGTGGAATCACATGCAAAAGGCATAATGGGAAAAGTGTTGTAGATTATGTCATATGCTCACAAGACTATGTCACAAAGATGATTAACTTTGAGATAGAAGATTGCTCCATGGAGCTAAAATCTGACCATGACCACATCTTGACAAGGGTTGCCACCCACTTTAAAGACTAACATATTATCTCAAAAATTTTATAGAAAAGGGAGATGATTCCGATTGGCAAAGTTTTAATGACACAAGAAAACCATAATATTTTCTGAGACTCTCTTTTGTGACTATTTAGCATTTAGGGAAAGTATCTTAAGCCTGATAAACAACATTCCATGGACAAGGATAATCTAGTTCTTACTATTGTTAAAGCTCTAGGGGAGTGTAAAAGATCTAAGGCCACAAGAGAAGCCAAGAACACTTTTCTGGCTAATCCATGGTTTGATGAAGAGTGCAAAATGGAAAAAGGGAATTGGAAAAAAGAACATGAATAGAGAAAGTAGAAAGGAATATGATCAGCTGATTAAAAAGAAGAAAGAGGAGTATCTGAATATGAGAAGAATAGAGTTGATTAATCTTGGTAAAAGCAGCCTCAAAAAGTTTTGGAAATAGCTTCAACAGAGAAAAACTTAGATAGAGAACAACATCACAGGAACCAAATGGCTAGAATATGCCAAGACCCTCTACGAGTGTGATTTAGAAGAACATAGAACTATGGTAACTAAGACTACAAGTGAGTTACTCAGCTAGAAGGATATTATTCAAGGCATAAGGAGGTTAGTTGTTGGTAAACTGCACAATATAGATGAGCTACAAGCTGAATACTTAAAATGGGGTGCTAAAACCATGGCACCACACATCACTAGGATTTTCAATAGTGTCAATAGGGAAGGCTTCCCTATAAATTGGACAACAAGTGTGGTGATCCCACTCCAGAAAAGTGGAGATATAAACAACCCTTCTAATTATCGAACCATCATGATCAATCCACTCTTTGGAAAGTTATTTGGTAGCATGGTAGAACAAAAAAATAGTAAATGGGCTGAAAAAGAAGGTAAAAAGAAAAAAGGGCAAGCAAGCTTTAGACTAAAGCACTCTACTATAGATCACAACATCACTCTTAGATATTTGATAGAGAAAGTTTGGGACACTTAGGGGGCCAAGGCTTTCTATTGTTTTGTGAACTTAAAAAAAGCATTTGACACAGTGCCATGTAACAAACTTTGGGACAAAATGGAAGAGTTAGAAGTTCCTAACGAACTTAGGGTTACTATTCATAGATTATATGATTAGGTCAAAGCTAAAATTAGAATGATGGAAGGGCTATCAAAGGATTTTGGTAGCCACATCGGTGTTAAGAAAGGGTGTCCACTATCTCCAACACTATTTAGGCTCTATATTGACAAGTTAGAAGAATGGATAAACAAGACCAATGGGAGGGGGTACGACTAGCCCACTTTGTGATAAGATTGTTCTTATATGCAAACGATCTAATAATACTTGCTAGAACAACTAAAGATTTGAAAGAACACTTGAAAGCACTAGAAATTTTTTTTGCATGAAGTGGAAATGGAAGTAAACACTAGCAAAATGAAAGTTATGATCTTCTTACTGAAGAAGAATAGGGGAATACAAGACGAGTTCCTATTTGAGGGTAGCCCTCTTGAGATTGTAGAGAAGTACAAATACTTGGGCATAGATTTTCATAACAAACTCAATCGGGATACATGCAGATCAAAATGGATTCAAGGAGGTTGGAAGGCATTATATTCTTTACAAAACAAGTGTAGGAACACAAAATTATGGAATTGGATGACCATGAAAACTCTTTTTGGCTTGTTGATCACTCTAGTTATTCTATATAGATGTGAAATGTTAGGTGGTAGTATGTCAGAATAGAAATGCAGACAAGTAGAAAGAATTCAAAAAAAATTCATCACATGTAATCTTAAAGTCAAGCCCACTGTGCCGTATGAGATCTTATTGGTGGAGGTAGGTTCCTTTCTATTAGAAGTTGTCACATTGGTTTGGATGCTAAGATATTTAAAGAAAACCCAAGGTCTAGAAACACATCGCTGGCCCAAGCTACTCGTAGAGGAAAAACTTGTCAGATGGAAAAGCACATGGATGAAGCAAAATGACAAATGGATGTGAAAGTAGGATATCAACATCTTTACTTTCCTAGATAACATTAAAGATATAAAGAAGTTTGTCATGGAAAAATTTCATAATATTTTATGGACAAGGCACATAAGGCAAAAAAATCTTATAGTAAAGAATTTAATCTCACTTCTAGTCATGATGAAAAGGCCTATATAAGAGCATCTATTAATTGGAAAGAAAAAATATTGATGGTACAACTCAGAACTAGTTCACACTAGCTGTGATGTGAAACTGGTAGATGGCAAGTTCCAAAGGAAGAGTGGGTAGACAAAACATGTTTATTCTGTAATATGGGAGTAGTAGAGATGGAGAAACACTTTGTCAAGGATTGCCTAGCATATAGTGACATTAGATCTAGTTACATAGAGATATTGCAAAACAAAGACTTCAACTACTTATTCGAGGAAGATCAAGTGAAGAGAAAAATAACCCTGATTATCAAACTTCAGAGAAGGAGAGACAAGTTAACCAAAAATTTGTAGCTAGATTAGTTCCACTATTGCCTTGGGAGGGTGATCGTGTGGGTCCCATAGGATACTTTAGCCTCATGGATGTCATTAAAATCTATCATATCATTGATTTACAATTATATATACCCATAACAACAATAGATTGAAGATAATCGATGTGAGCAACCATTTCCCCTGACTTGAATCCCAAATTACCACTCCATTGAGAAAAAATAAGCCCAAAAGACTGGGAGGAGCACATGACAAGATAAATTTTTTTAAATGGCTTAAAAGCTTCTCAAAACAAAAGAGGGTTATTTTTTTTTACAAAACCAAAACATAGGCACATTAACATTAGCATTCAAGCTATAGCACTAGAATGGGTAGAGACATGGATTCATGTGAATCACTACTTATGAAAAATGAGTCCAAAACTACATAAATATCTCCTACTTATCAATAGATGAGCTTAAGGGGCTTATGGATAGAAAGATGGATTCATGTGAATCAATACATATGAAACATGAGTCCAAAACTACATAAATATCTCCTACTTATTGATAACTTAGCTTAAGGGGCTCATGGGTAGAGAGATGGATTGATGTGAATCACTACTTATGAAAAATGAGTTCGAAATTACATAAATATATCCTACTTGTGAAGACATCCATAGAAGAAGTGGAGAAGGGAGAGGGGAATAGTAGTACTAAGCAAGAATAAACCAATCTCGTGTACCATAAGTTTGGATGATGTGCTTGGTGATGGGACGGCGAGTAATTATGAAGAAGTGGGGGTTAACTATGATCAATAGCTAGGTGCGAGACTCTCATCAAAATAAAGAAGAAATGGAAATGTAAAAGGGATCAAGCAACATTGAATGCATGAAGAAGGTGGTGTCAGGTGACAGCAGGGAAGAGTGCATTGTGAAGAAATCATGAGCACATACAATGGCGAAACAGTTGGGACATACTGAGGACAAGAGGTGGAACTTGGAAGGAAAAGACCTTTTGTAGTCCATGGGTCTTTTTATTACATCGATCAGTTATGCGTAAAACCCAACACTGATAAGACCAACTTCTATGAGAATATGACTCTAATAAGACCAACTTTCAATTACATTGGTCACCTACACATAAGACTTGGTGCTGATTTCTAGTCATATCATTTCTTTTGTGAAATTCATGGTGGGTGTGAACATGACCTCTAAATTCAATGGATGAGATCTCTTCAATGGTTGTCTAGCTTTACAATCCATCAATCCAAATATTAAAGAGGTAATGTTATCTTTAAACACACACACACACACACACACACACACACACACACACACACACACATAGAGATATGAGGTTGATGAATCATCGCTTAATACTCATTTAGTAAATGGCCCCCATGTAGAAGGAAAGCTCCCATTGAAGCATTTAACCCAAAGCCTACTGTAGATACACCCTCTATTATAAATTGCATAATATCATAAACAACTATTCCTTATAGCATTTCAATACCTAAATAAAAGTGGGATGATAAAAGTTGCTGCTACAACAAATTTCCTAATTAAGATATAGAACAATTAAGATCTAAGTTATATAGTGAAAATGAGATTTAATTGATAGGAGTCGTAAGTTTTGAACTTTTCTTACTGTAAGTAAAAGATTTTATTCATACATTAAATAAAAAGGAAAATTATTATTCATTTAGCCTAATTTAGAATTGTATTCAGTTTCATTCAATATAATAATAGGCAAGAGCCTAAAACACAATAGTTAATTTTAATCTGCTTATTTTGGGTTCGAGTTTACATGAACTTAATAATTAATAATAATAATGGTCAACTACAACACAAAATAATAAATAATCTTGAATTCGACCTCTTATCGACAAACAATAATATAAAAGTAATTTTTTATAAGCTATGTTAGAATTGAACTTACATCAAATAGGAAAGGAAATAACTATTCAAATGAGTTTCATTTAAATTACATTTTTGTGTGTTTATTGGATAGTCAATGGACTTGCATTTATTGTATTTAGGTGTTGTTGATGAGTGATATGGCTAAAGTATCTAGTCAGCACACATAAAAGCTAATACAGTGATAAGCTCGTTATCTATGGTTGATAGGACATTGTAAATTCTTGACTATTGATCTTTATTAATGGGTATGGATTTTAATGGCATCTTGTTCTTGAAAGTTAAAAGTTTATAGAGTGTGTACCTAGAAGCAAGAAAGTCAATTAGTGAGATGCTTTTATCTTGGTTGGCTTGTGAATCCTAAAATATTAGTAAATAAATATAAGCTATATAATTATTGAATTAATATATTTATAATATATATAAAATAACATAGATCTAATTTTATATTTTATATTTACATTTTTTATTAGCAAGGTTTTGTTATATGTGAAATATGGCAAGGGAGAGATTTAGATGAAAATATAGTTATAGAAAGATGTACAATGATAGAGATAAAAGGGATATATAACTCAAACTATTTATAAATTATATTAAATAAATAATGTCACCTAGCTATAAAAGAAAATTAAAAGGACAATTCAAATGGACCAATATTTTAGTCTTTATCCATTTTTTACAGATAAAAATTCATAAACTTGGCTTGTCAAGTGTGTGTGTATTTAAGGCATCAAATAAAACACAATAAAAAATAAAAGAAAGCTCAAATACTTTGGAAAAAGACATAATAATTCAAAAGATAAGTCATAGATACTTATTAGGGAGAATGAATGATTGTGTAAAAATGGGTGAAAAACAATATATGGCTATAAAAGTTTCAATGGCCATCTATACCTCTCGAAAATTGTGGACCATTGATTTCTAACATCTAACAAATAGGTAAAAAGAGAGGAGAAATTGATAGATAGAGATGTGTGCGTGTGTGTGTGCACGCACGCGCATATGCATATATATATATATATATATATATATATATATATATATATATATATATATATATATATATATATATATATATATATATATGTAGAGAGAGAGAGAGAGAGAGAGAGAGAGAGAGAGAGAGAGATTTCTTATCTAGACTGACGAGAGTAGATTGTTTGTGTCAATGACTTGTTTTTTAGCAAAATTTATTGGTGTTGAATTTTGTTATCAAGGAGCTGAGGAAATTACTTCCCATAAATAGACTGGTATTTCCTACGAAGGAAATGGCCATCATAGTGCGTCTATGGATGAATATAGGGCTATGAACCTTTTGTGGGCTGAACCCACAATATGGGTTTAACCAAAAACAAATAAAAAATAAAAGACGTGTCTCATTTATTTGTGTATTAGAAAAGATCAATTCATTGATTTTTTTTTAATTTCAATAGAAATGTGAAACCTACAAATCAAATATGGGCCCACTTGTAAGGATCTAAGAGTAGTCATTCATGGCATGCCACTATTGCAAATATTGCATATTTCCCTCTGTCCCTAGTGCATATTTACATGCATGCATGTTCAGAAATGAAAGGAACTCATTAATTCATAGACATGGCAAAAAAAAAGTAGAATATATTTATCCTACCTCGAAAAAATATATATAGTACAATACCTCTATTTAATTTAATTTTTTTTTGATTGATAAAAAGCCAAGGCTGTGATAATATATTATTATTAAAAATAATTAATTACAATAGTGTTCCAACATTCAAACAGGCACTAGTAGGAGAGAACGGGGAAAGAAAACCTTAAATTTAGCCCGGACCATAGTCCTATATTATTACAATATAAAAGGGGCATACCCTAGTCAGAATATCTAAAAATACATTACAGTGTAAATAACTATTTACATCAAAATTAAAGTACATCGCTTTGTACCACCACCTTCTCTTGGCAAGAATTCCATCTAAATTATGTGTAGACCAATGCGATCATCCCTATCTAGCTATCTTGCAATCAAACTAGTTAATAATGAGTATAGAGAATAAGATAATGTTCTATCTAAATCTGATACAAGAAAGTTAAGATCCTTAATGAGTAATGGTGATAACATCATTCATTATTTCCTAACTATCTCAGCAAGTTAGGAATAATTATGCCTAATTTAAACTAGATAGTTAAGGATGATGTTAACCTATATATAGACTAAAAAAGATAACATAATCACTACTAGAATTAAATAGTTCTAAAATTTGATAGCTGAACCCATCAAATAAAATATACATCTCCCAATTCCTTCTTTTCAAAATCAGACCAACATCACAGATTACATATCAAACATAATATACCAATCTAGACAGAAGCCTAACCTAATATATACAAAGACTGTAATAAAAAATGAGAAGGCAAAAAATTAGCAAGGATATGGGAGCTTCAATCTAAGACCATTTAATACAATTTTTAATTAATGAAATCCATTTTTTAAATTTAGTTTTAAGTTTGATATATAATTATTCATAATTTGTGATTTTTCAATATAAAAAGTTAAGATTAAATTATGCATTAGTAGAAACTTATGTCAATTTATTATTATTATAGTACATAGAACAATTAAAAAAAGCATAACAATTTTAATTTAATTTCACATTATTTTTTAAACTTAAATTTTAATATAAAAGTGCTTTTTATTTATTGTGGTAGATAGTAAGATTCTTGTTATGATATTGCTATCAAGATTCAAACGCGGAGTGAGATTCTTTTTTATTTATAAAGTTTTGAAGTGAAATTTTGAACTTATAAAAGATATTTCAAAATCTTATTACAATGTGAACAAGAATTTTTAAATTAAAATCAAAGTTTACATTTAATTTTAGCTTCAAATTATAATATCAACTTTTTTTGTTTATAATGGAAGATAGTAAATGCACAATTATAAGGTTGTACGTTAAATTACAACAAGTCAAGTAGCGATATAAGGGAATAAAGGACATAATGTAATTTGAGATTGTCAAAGGTGAGAAAGAAAAGTGTATGCAAGGGAAGTGAGTAAGTAGACATAAAGGTCAATCACAAGGGAGTCAAACTAACATATATTTACTAACTTAGTTCATATTCACTAAAAAATGACCCAGCTGTGTGATTCTTAAGTGTTTTCCTAAGTACTCTCTTCGTAGAAATTTTAAATTATCAATTAGTACAATTTGAATTGCATGTCAAATGTTGTTCTTTCAAAGATTGGTAGAGAAACTAGCATTGAGAGAGAGGGAGGGACAAAAAAAAGAGGAAATGAGAGAGAAGTAGTAGAAAGAGTTAGGGAAAATAAGTAATGAGAAACATATAGGGACAAATAAGAGAGATGTGGAGATGAAAAGGAGAGACAAAAATAGATAGTGGGATGGTCAAATGGAGTGACATACTTAAACTTACATAACAAGATAAATATCAAATGTTATAGTCATAGTAGGCTTAATAGACATGTATCAAAAGCGTGGAAGTGTTGACATAGAAATTGAAATGTGGTCAAATGGAATGCTTATACCATGATTGTAGGGAAAACACAAGATAATAGTATAGAAATCTTGAAGCAAATACAATTGGGAGGTTTGGAGTCAAAATCAACAACCTTTTCTTGCACCATGTCTTCTTGCGACAAAATGGGAGCTTTGGAATAGAGCATGGCAATCCATCAAAGTGTAAAGGATAGATCAATATTTTTAAATGTTGTAATACAAACTACCTTGGTTGGCATGCTTCCAAAATTTGGAAGCATAAACAAGGAATTTGAATTGTTTGATAGAATTATTCACAAATATGTGGTTCCATGATACTAATGACATAACAAAGAAAAACAAAAGTAAATTTTGCAATATAAAAGGGAAACTTTTCTTCAAGAGAAAAAGTTGAATCTATTGTCATAGCCACTACCTTCTAATAAGTTATTTGATGAGTAATTAAAAAAAAAAAAAACTAGATACTAATTCTTCATAAATATATTAAAATTAAAAACTAGGTTTAAAAACTAAACAAGATGCTTCTTTCAACAAAAAAAAAGTTTTGTGAATGACCTATAACTTGAGATGATTTCATGGTATAATTTCATCATTTATTTTGTCCATATTATCTTACACTAAATTATATATAAGAGATATAAGTCATGATATATCTTGTATATATTGTGTAGAATAATGAACATATTAAGTTTTCACAATTAATACATACTTAGCACTTGTGAACTTGTTGAAGTCACCAACTCACTCTTCCATCAAACCATCTTTTATAATAGGTATACTTATAGCTCTGGACTTATCATTGAAGAATAATTTATATATCACTATGCTTTTCTATGCTTTTCAAACTATGTCCTCCTTCCATATACAAAACTGTTTGTACCGTATAGTTTTCAAAAATAAGATCACTTTCAAAAGGAAAACATGCATGAAGTCAAATTTTCACACTTGAAGTTTACCTATATGGAATATGATGTTGTATAGTAGAATATTTATATTTAATAGAAGATAGAATTACTAATACACAAGAAACATGTCAATGCAAACATATACATGGAGTAGAAGATTAATAAGAAATTTCAAAACATTTTTTGTGTGATTCTAAACATGACCTATAAACGCAAGTTGTAGAGTAAGAAATGAGAAAAATATTACTTGAGTGGCATAAAATTTGGCCAAGCATTGTTGAACTTATGGGAAATAGATCACATTGAAATCAAGAGGAAATATAAAAAGATAGGGCATTGGATGCCTTTGAAGATTTTGTTTTGAAAACATTGTCACACATATAAGAGTGTGCACATGATGAAAGAGGAAGAGATCATCACAATAATAAGCATTTATTCAAAGAACCTACTTCATTTATAGAATTGGTTGACCCTTATTGAAAGTGCCTCTAAATTACTAAATAGTCTCATGATATAAAGCTCAGTGATTAAGAGAAAGCTACAAATGACTTCAAATATAAAAAGTATTACAAGACCCATTATTTGACTTATTTAGGGTATATTCTCATTGATGTCACGCATTAATATTTGATGCTAATAACCTATTTTAAACCCTCTTATACACTTATGTAATTTTTTTAAAAGAAAATTCTTTATCTATAATTTATATATATTAAAATTATTTTGTGAAATAGACTATTATTTCCCAAAATAATGTTATTCAAATTAAGTGCGGTTGATTTTCCAACAACTATTCTCATAGATAATTAATAGCCACCATCAAAAGATAACTCAACAAATTAAAAATGTTTGGGACTATAATGCCCCCTTTCTTTATCCTTGTAATTGATCTTCAATATATATTCAGTCTAGCCATTGCACACAAAGGTGTGATTGCTAGTTGTGTAGTATCTGAGATCAAAATTAAGGAGGGAGGTATGATAAAATCACAATAAGGGAAACAAATGGAGGTAAGATTTAAATGACTTTACATATGAAGAGGAGATAAAGATGTAAGATATAAATATATATCGATGGAGAGATAGGGAGACATGGATAAAAATGGAGATAGGAGGTGACATATAAAAATAGGGAGAGGGACAGAGAGAGTTGGGCATATAATGAAATAAAGGAAGGTAGAGAGGAAATAAGAAACATGGAGATAGATAACGAGGCAAAAAGATATAGATATATAGGTCTAGGGAGAGGGAGAGGGATGTAAGGATTGATAGCAAGATGTAGATGTATAGAGTAGATGATATGAGATGAAGATGGAGGTAAAAATACAGATAGGAGAGAGGGAAAATAATTGATAGAGATATAGAGAGAGCTACACCTTTTTGTATCTATTTGTCCCTCTGTCCATCTCTACCTCTCATTCTCTTTATGTCCCTTCACTTATCTATTGATCTATCTCATCATCTCTCTCTAAAACATAGCATAAATTTATTGATAAATAATTCAAATAACAAATCATTAAATATGATCTACATTATTATTTGTTAAGAAATTATAAATACATTTAGTATATATATATATATATATATATCCTTCATTTAATCTCTATTATTTTTCATATTAAATAGTTGGAAAAAATATATATATGTAGGATATAAATTAAGGAAAAAAAGAATCCTTTGCATTTATTACCTTGAATACAGTGAAATTGTAAAAGATTTCTACAATGGTCATTCACATTTTTATCAAATTTCAACAATAGATCTCAAACTATAGCTTATCCATCTCATATAAGGAAATGATAGGATTTCATAGTCATGAGGTTTCTTTTATAATTCTATTCAGGGAATTTGTGGTTTTTATAAAGACCATCGTGCAGGGTATATCAGTATTTTGAACAAGATGCCTTTCCTTATTAACTCTCTCAAATAGTCATGTGAGACAAAGATAAAATAGTAGCTTTTAGTGAAAGGTTAATTCTATAATTAAAATTAAAATAATACAACCTATTATTATTTAATTAACTTTGTCTTCAAATATTACAAAATTTTTTAAATATAAATTATTATTTGTGATATTAGCTTGAAATATTTATATTTACAATTGTAAATATTAACTTATCTAAAATTGTAGTTTTCAAATTAATTGAACATATTTAATAGAAGAAATGTATTTAATTTGAGTTATACTTTATGTTTTCAATCTAAATTAAAAAAAATACAATAACGTAGTGTTTTGTAAAAGTATTCTTATTAATGTTCAATAATTATAAATAAATATTGAAATACTATTAATAAATAAATATTAATATGAGGAATTTTGAATCTTTACACTACTAAGATATTTAATTTGGCTAAAACAATTTACAAGAAAAAAAGGGCTAATGCTAAATATTTTCAAATTAGTAAATAAAATAAAGTTCAAATCTTTTTAAAAGTTTGAGATTGTTTATGAACTCATTTTAGTTTATTGACAAATATCTGTAGTTTCTTTTTATATATTAAGATATTTTCTAATAACATGTATATGTTTTTAATGACTATTTCAAGATAGATATTTCTTGGTAGTTTTAGGCATATATAATTAAAATATTAACCATTTCTTCTTTATGTGTATATATTAATATGTACAACTAATTGTCCTAAATATAATTTTATAAATAATATTTTATTTCTCTTTGTTGATTATATATAGTTATAAACATCATTTTTATTTAAACTAGTATCAAGATTAAGATCCAAAATTTGACATAAACTAGGATGATTTATTTTTATCACTAATATTTTTCTTTTGACAAGAGACATAAATCAATGAGGCCACAATTTGGGGGACCTCATCCCCAAAACCAACACTCAAGCCCTACAAGCACAGAAACCCAATAGGGAGACCAAACCTGAGTAGAACAACTAACACACTCCATTGTTGGTTTGGCATAGGGTTTGTAAGTACTTCTAGCCCAATGATGATCTTGAGAGTTGACCACCATTATTTCCATCTTCATTTCCCTGACACTAGTCGGCATGAAGACCATCTAGTTGACACCATCCTCTTATACCTCCTTGCCACCTTATCTCTCCACTCTGGTGACCACCTTATATCTCCCTTCAACCATGATGACACACACCTCCGCCATGAACAAATCCATCATGGCATAATCTCCTTTTTGCAAGTGGGGGGATTTGAACATGGGACAATGTATCAACACAACTTGACAATGACTTTGTCATTGTAGTACAAAGTCAATCCCACATAAAGTAGGATGATTGTAATAATGTTACTCATTATGTAATGTCCCCATCTTTTTAGCAACTCTATGGAGTTCTTAGCCTTTATGTTCTCCAAAGGCTAAGTGGGGAAATAATGAAAAACTAATTAAATTAATTTCTTATAAAGTCATTAAATAAATCAAAATTAAAAGGTGACTTTATATTTAATTAATTTAATTTTCTAGAAGCATAATTAATTATTGTATTGCAAGGGAGAAGCTTCTAGAAAGTGCATTAATTATTGGAAAGGGGGAAGCATCAAGTAATTTACTTTTCTAGAAGCATAATTAATTATTGTATTGCAAGGGAGAAACTTCTAGTGAGTGCATTAATTATTGGGAAGGGGGAAGCTTCTAGAGAATGCAATTAATTAATATTTTATTTCCTTCTAGAAGGGTGAATGAAAATAATAAATAGGAGTGAGAGCCTCATTGTTTAGCATCCAATTATTATGAATTGCATTTGATAAGAACTTGGATGGGTGAGTTATAGATTTTTTTTTGGCATTAGAGGACATCTATCCTCTCTTGTGATATTTTAGATGTCATTCCCTTGGGATTTGGCCTTTGGAATTCATTTCTATCAACTCATTTACAGGGAGCTTGGATGATTGGGTGTAATTAGTGAGTTCAAGAGTTTTTTAAGCATTTGATTTTATGATGTTGGAGTAATTAGTGAGTTTTCTATGTATTTAATTTTATTAGTTTGAGAACTAATATTGTTTTAGTAGTGGTTCAATCTTTAGTTTGCATAAATTCCTTCTTATTCATGTTATATGGTTTCAAAATCTATGCAAAAACATTAGAATCTTATCAGTAGTTGGTTCAGTTCTTGCGCATTTCTAGGGTGACCATTACAATGGTATTAAAGCTATAAATCTTGCCATCCTATGGAAGTCTTATAGAGAATTTGGAATAGCTAGATAGAGGGAAAAGTGTTTGACATAATGTCAAAATACTAAATGAAAAAATTAGAAGGGCTAAGAATTTATTTTGAGCATGTCACAAGGGCTTTATAATTTTTGCAATACCAAAGCAAGACAAAGTAGGAGTTTAGACTTGTAGAGAGAACAAGCTAGTTCATCCATGTATAGGGACAAACAATCTAGTCATACTGACACAAAGGAGACATGCTTTGAACACTTGAAAACAATATGGGTGACTAATATGACAGGAATATCAGTCCAAATTAGGAGGATGTAATGTTTAGACAATTACAGGGTACATTAGAGGAGGGACAGCATATGCAATAGATAAAAATAGGAAAATGGATATGATGTTGTAGCTTATGGCTAGATAGATGGGCATCAATATTAATCTAGGTGATGCCAATAATAGAAACAATAACAATAAGAAAAATGACAACAATAGGGACAATGATAATGGAGGCTGAGGTAACAACAATTGTCTTCAGAATAACATCAATGGTAATAATAGACATGGCAACAATGGGAATGAGATTCATAACTTTAGACATATTGCATGCCCAACTTGAATAGTGAGCTCAAGTCCTCTTCTACCCACCTTCCCACTCAGGGATCCAGTTCAACCAATTAATGAACCATAGATTACCAAGTTATAGGATCAGTTCAGGAGTGACTAGGAAGCTAGTGGACTAGAGTTTCAGGTGATATTTCCCTCAGAGGTTATATGGGCTTGAGGATGAGATACATGCCCAGATCAAGAGAGAGAAATAAAAACTTTGAGTTGAGAAAGAAATTTGGGAAACTATCTTTACCTTATTATGATGCTTTAGGGAAGATGATTGCATGAGCTTGGATATAGAAAGTAGATACATACTTGTGGTTGAATCCTATGCCTAAGGAGGAGGCTATAAAGTATGTGACTATTCACTTGGATGGACCAGTCCATGAGTGGTGGCACCATGGCATGGTAACCTTGGAGCATAATCAGATCACATCTTATGAGGATTTCATTGAGAAGATCATAGAGAGATTTGATACTAGGGATCCTAAGTTACAGTTCAAGGAGTTGGCTTAACTCAATTAGTGGGGATCAGCTAAGGTGTAAATTAGTGAATTTTTGAGGTTAGCTATGTTGGTCACATATGTTTCAGAGAGGAGGTTAGTAGTGTTGTCTATGGATGGACCCTTAGATCCCTTGTGAGGTTGGGTCAAGGGGCATGACCTAGCTACATTACAGGAGGCCACTACAAAGGCTCGTGACTTAGCACCTTCTTCTTTAAGGAGTAGATTTCAGCACATGGATTCTTATATGGAAAAGGACAAGGAGAGGGACAAAAAATATTTTCACAAGGATGCTTAGCCAAAAAGGGATAAGTTGGATAATGACACCTTGAATGAGTTGAGAAAGAAGAAGCTATGTTTTCATTGTAGAGAGCCTTGGGACTTATCTCATAAGTGTCCTCTCAAGGCTAAGGAAAACCACATTAAGTATTTCTCAGTAGAGGAGTCATGGTCAGAGAGGGAGGATCAACACTCTAATTTAGACAAGGATAACACTACAAGGGAGAGCAGCATTCCTCGGGATGAGAAGTCATTGGCATGATTAATAGGGGCTTAGAAGGTAGTCACATTTAATGTTAGGGGTACTATCCAAGGGAAAAAAGTGATCTCACTCATTGACACTAGGGCTACACATAATTCATAGATGCACGATTGGTGGTCAAGAGAGGTTTTCAAACTGATATCCAGACATTAAAGCATCCATCAGTGGTTCACATGGAAAGGGCTCAAGGACAATGTTTAGAAGTATGTCAGGGAGTGTGTAGTTTGTCAACAAAATAAGGGAGAGAACACATATCCAATAGGATTGTTGTTACAACCTTTTCTCATTTCATATAGGAAATAGGAAAGTATTTTAATGGACTTCATCACTGGGTTACCATGAGTACAAGGGAGAGATTACATCTATGTGATAATTGACTAGCTAATGAAGTTTTCTCACTTCTATTCTATTCCATCCACTTACATAGCAACACAGGTGGTTGGTCTTTTCTTCAGAGAGATATTCAAGTTACGTGGGCTAAGTAGTTTTATTGTCAGTGATTAGGATAGTAAATTTATTAGTACTTTTTGGCAGGAATTGTTTGGGTTATGTAATACATATCTTACACCTAGCACTAGTTATCATCCATAGATAGATGGGCAGACAGAGATTGTGAATAAATGGGTGGAAGGATATCTAAGGAACTATGTGACTACACAACATAGGGTTTGGGTTAGATGGCTACATATGGGAGAGTACTATTATAACACCACTTATCATATGCCCATCAAGATGACTCCATTCATGGCACTTTATGGTTATGAAGAACCTACTTTCATGGATCTAGTTTTGGGGATAGTAGAGTGCCCAAAGCAAAAAACTTCTTGTAGGATAGTTAGGATATTTTGAGGGTGCTCAAAGAGAATATGCAAAAAGCCCAAGATTAGCAGAATTTGTATATTGACCAACACCAGATAGAGCAAAGCTTTGAGGTTGGGAATATGGTTTACTTGAGGCTACAACCATACAAATAGACATCACTCATGAAAAGCAGAGAAAATAAGTTGAAGCCTAGGTTTTATGGTCCCTATAGAGTGATTCACAAGGTGGGTGAGGTTGCCTACAAGATTGAACTTCTAGAGGATAGTCAGGTGCATAATGTGTTTCATGTGTCGAGGCTTAAGAAATCCATTAGTCAAAA